>PVLA01000556.1:0-367277 GCA_004027455.1 Hydrochoerus hydrochaeris
AGATGTCCCTCTCTGGGCCTCAGCATTGGCAGCTGTTGTCGCTACTGCACCCTTCCCAAGTCTCCTCTCCAATACAGTGGCAGTGCTCTGAGAAGGCCTGGGCTAGGTCAGGAGGCAGGGAGAAAAGCGGGGGTCTTCACATAGGCCTTTCCTACAGGACTCAGCTTCTGCTGGATGAAGGAGGAGCATGCAGCAAAGTGCTCAGATCGGATTGTGAGGTTAACACAGAGAATAATAGAGAAATCTGGCATGGATACTAAAACGAGGCCACCTGAGGCACCAGTGGAAATGGCAGCGGCTCTCAACACCCGCATCTGGTGCTTTCCAGGCACTGTTGGTCCACTGGTGGTGGCTGAAGCCCAAGGTTCTCCCGAATTTCACATGGGCAGAACGGGGTGGGGAGGTGGAATGGCCCCCAATTCCCTCTCTGAAGAAACCCTTGGCTTCTCCCCTGGAAGTTAACCCACCACAAACCCTGCCACAGTCGGTCAGCCTGGAGAAGAGGCCACTGTGGCTGTTTCTGTGTGGCTCTTGGATTTGCTCTGCAGGCTCACACCTGGGCTCCGTTCCACGCTGTTTCCTGCATGTCTGCACTGAGGGTCTGTCCTCACAGGCCCTGTAACCTCTAGGCCTCTGGGCTACCCACAAAGAGAGGATGCTTTTAAAAGGAAGCTGAAAAGGAGGGCAGGTCTTTTGTGAAAACTAATTTTTAAAACTTTTGGTCATAACAGTATTGTATCATTACTAGAATCACAGATAATTTAGAGGTGGTGGTTTTCAGGGAGTGACAGGAAGTCTGTGTGGCCATTTCCACGTGTGGCTCACTTGGACAGTTTGTATTCTTTTTTAACCTTACAATCTCTCCTCAGTAACTTTCTGCCTGTGGTTATCCTGACCATCATTTTAGGTGTCCAAAGGTTCATTGGCTGACAGTGGCTTCTGGTCATTGTGCCATACAACTGCCTCTCTGCACCTGCCCGTGGGCTTCCCCAGAGCTGGCTTCAAGGCTGTGCCCTTTGGTGGGCAGCACTCTGTGCCAGGCACCATGCTGCCATACAAGGCTCAAGTTACTTCACAGCTTTGGGCTTTGGAGAGGATGTGGTCTGCAGAAGCCCTGAGGGCCATAGGCCAGCAGAGCCTGTGCTCCTGCCAGGCCTGGCCCTGCTTCCACCGAGTTGAACACATGACTTCCATCCCTGGTGGTGGTAATGGGCAGCCCGTGCCCCCAGTCACCAGCTCTGGGTCTCTCTCCACAGCCTTACGACAGTCTGCCTACCTCACAGACCTGCTTCTTCCAGCTGCGGCTGCCCCCCTACTCCAGCCAGCTGGTCATGGCCGAGCGCCTGCGCTATGCCATCAACAACTGCCGCTCGATCGACATGGACAACTACATGCTGTCGAGGAACGTGGACAATGCCGAGGGCTCAGACACCGACTACTGAGCCGCGGTGCCACCCTCCGCACCGCTGGCCTGCGTGGATTCCGTGATGTTGATGTACTTTCCTGGTAACTACATAGATGTGTTAGGGACGCAGACTGACATGATAAACAGTACCTTAGTTACTCTACAGGTAACAGAAACTAGATGTTTTTATTTTTCTGTGATTGTACAAAAACAAAAGCAAAGTGCTCTCAGTCAGGTTTTTCCCTTCATATTTTTGGTCACTTTTGATAAGTTTGCATGGAACCATTTTGGTGCATTTTTAGTTGGGAATGATACATTTTTGTAAACCCACCCAGTGAACACAGAATTGTACATTGTGTATAATTGTTCATTAGAAAGGACAGTTTTACATGAATATTCATATATTTATTTTGTTTTAATTTGAATTGCCTGTGCAGGGTTCCTTATGCAAAGAAATAAAGCAGATTCAGAGTCAGTGTGGGCAGCTGCTCTGTTGGTTTCCGTGGCAGCTGCGTCCCCAGGGATGGCTTTGCCCGGGCAGCACAGGACGACCCCACCTGGTGAGGTCTGGCTCTATGGGCACCCTGCCTGAGGAGCCCCGGCAGACAGGCTGCCAAGCAGGCAGGGACGTTGCAGCACCTGTCAGGGTTGCTGCTAGTAGGCTCACGATGTGCACCATGAGCACTAGGGTGAGGGTCTGTGAGCTGCCAACCCCTGCAGCACTGGTATGGGGAGCTGTGCAGGGTGCCTGGGGCACCACTGCAGGGAGAGGGCACTGAGAGCCACTGTGAGGCTGGTGCCATCTAATGCGAGCAGGAAGGGGACACACCGAGTCCAGGCCACATGCTGCCCTCACTGACAGCCAAGTGCAGTGCCAATCTCTCCCACAAGAAAAAAGTAAACCAGGGCTTTGTAAGCTACACAGTGTGAACTGATCTTCCCAGCGGCACTGGGAAGACTTCGATGGGATCGGGTCTTGGGGAAGAGCCAGGGCCTTCTAGATAAAGGTGCGCACTCAGCTGGTCAGGCCTCACAGACCCGACTCAGTCTGGCCCTGCTTGGTGTTTTCACATGCTGCCCCCTGGTTGCAAATGTACCGCTGCTTCTGCTGGCTCTGGACTTCTGAGGACTCTGAGGAAGGGGGAGGTGCAGGTCCCGGCCAGCCAGCGGCCAGCGCTGAGGACTGAAGGCCCAGGCGGGTATTTGCCCTGGGCGTGGCCTCCAAGGTGTCTGCCAAGGTGGGCCTTTGTCCTGCCCTGTGGGTCCATGGCTTCTGCTAGAGGAAGCCGACACGGGTGAAGCCTTCCGCAGACTACGGCCCAGCCGTGTCCCAGCCTCAGCCCTGCAGCTGGGTGCCGGCTGTCCTTGCTCTGTCGACAGCCGCCCTCCCTGGAGCAGTCCGTCCAGCCAGACCTGGCTATCAAGGCCGGGGCCCAGGAACAGGGTTCCTCATGCGGCAGTCAGCCTCACCCTGTGCAAGGACAGGTCGGCGGCCTCTGTCACACGGGCCTGGCTTGCTAAGAGCCCGAGGTCCACCGGCCGGCTCCTCCCCTAGACCAGGCCCCTGCAGCCGGTGTCACGGACTCCAGAGTCACACTGGAGGAGCCCTCGGCCCTGTGGTAGGCGCCCCCGCGTCTCCCCTCCACACACTCCCCACCCCCGCGACTCCCGAGCCCGGAGCTCCAGCCCCCCTGCCCTGTGGCACCCCCTGGGGCGGAAGTCGCTGGCCAGGCTCACGTGCCCGCAGCAGAGGCTCCTCTAGAGGGCGCTGCATGGCAGCGCGCGGCCGGAAGGTGTCCTGGAGCTCGGAGAGGGAGCGGAAGTGCAGCCGGGGCTGGAGCGCGGGGGTCTTGAAACAGGCGCGGGGCTGGGCGCAGGTTCCTGCGAGGCTCCACCCGCTGTCCTTGTCCCGGGAGGAGAGGAGGTGCACCGAGAGCTAGCACCTAAGCTGGGTGATGCGCACGCTGGGCTGCGGCAGCCTCCCCCTGGCTCGGGCCGCGGGACATATATGGTTGAGGAATGGTGTTTATTTTTGGCCAACAACTAGTGCCGCGGGAGGGGGACGCTGCACCGGCCCTGGCCATCGCGCAGCCGTCTGCGGTCGGGCTGGCGTTTAGGGGATGGAAAGCCGCCCCGGGGTGACCGGACTTCCTTAAAAGGGCCGTCTCCCCGCAAGCTGCCACGGGAAAGCGTGGCCGGGACCCAGGGCTCCGGGATCCGTCTCCGTTTCTCTTCCTCAGCCTTTTTTTTCTTTCTTTCTTTTTCTTTCCTCGTCTTTGAGACGATCTCGCTATGCAGTTCATGCTGGCCTCGACCTCACTTTGTAGCCCAGGCGGGTCTCGAACTTGCAACGACCCTCCTGCCTCAGCCTCCTGTGTGCTGGGACTTCAGACAAGAGCCAGCACGCCTGGCCTCTCTAGCCCTCTTGAACCGCTCGGGTTTTACCCGCAGGAGCTTCGTGGACGAGCGCACCGGGGCAGCTTTTTTCTGAGGGTTTCATGTTCGCGCACCAGCGTTGCATACAGTGTGATCTTGGACCTTCCCTCCACCTTCCCAAGCAGCAGGCAGGGTGAGGGCGCGCTCGCACCGAGTGGACCCGTGAGGGTGTAGTGGTGCCTGTCCCCGCGTAATGCAGCCCAGTCCCCTCCTAGAGAAGCCCTGGGCCCCACCACCCTCTCACAGTCGCACCACGAGGCAAGTGGCCTGGAGGTGGCATCGTGGCTTTTCCTGTCTAGAGCCTGTGGCCTCGCGCAGAGGACCCGCTTTGTGACGCCTCGCTGCCCGGTGGCCTAGCTTCCGTGCCAGCCCTGAACCCCAAGCTCTGGCCATGGGTTCTTACAGGAGAGACCCGCAGCCTGCAAACCTCGTGGAGGTAGGGTGGGGAGTGACGCCAAGGCAGCCGGGCGGGGCCACAGGGCTCCCCCACCCCCACCCCACCCGCAGAGGAGCAGCCTCGCCCGGGCCAGTAGGGGGCACTGTGTCCCGAGAAGGCCGGCAGCATTGGGGGAGTGAGCAGTGATCGCACTCGGTCCCTGGGGGCATCGCGGCGCCCAGGCCTCCGGGTGGGGGCGGCTGGGTCCCACGCAAACCCCAGCGGTTCCGTCTGACTTACGCCAGGACCCCTGCGGCCGCTCCCGCTGCCACAGCCCTGTCCAGACACCCAGGATCACAGTGGGGTGTGTCCCTCTGGACAGACGCCCATGAGCTAAAGGTTAGGGCATACACAGGTCCCCCGGCCGCGACACGCTGGGTGTTTCCCCAGGCGGTGCCAGGACTGGTTCATTCTGTGACATTCTCGTCACCGTGCAGAGCAGAACACAGTGGACACACAGAGGTTTTTGCGCCATGGAAAGATTCGTGTTGTCACAAGCTTTTCCACCTGTGTGGGAGGACTTGGGGGTCATGCATTAGAGCTCTGCAGAGCACAGAGCGTGGTAACAGGCGTGAACGGACTGAAGTCATCCGCAGGCACGCTTACAGCAGGTATGGGGGCACAGCTTTCTCATCTTCCTGATGCCACCCCCGCGCTGTTGCTGAAGTAAAATTAAGCAACAAAAACGCTGCAGAAGCCGGGTGTGGTGGTGCAGGCCTGTCATCCCAGCACTCAAGGAGGCTGAGTCAGGAGGATCACAAGTTCAAGACCAGCTTGGGCTACCTAGTGAGTTCAGGGCCAGCCTGAACTACAAAGGTAGACTGTTTCAAAACAAAAGGAAAAAAAAGCTACATTAATGTGCTGCTTTCTCGCATGTCTAAAGCCCGCTTTTCCCAACAAAGCAGCCAGGTCCCATCAGTGTGAAAAGTGGCTGCCCACCTTGAGACCAGAGACCGAGACCACAGCGGCGGAGCAGCCATGGGGTCAGTTCCGTTTCCAGGACTGCCTGAAATCCTTGCTTCTCTCTGCCTGTTCTTTGGAGACTGGGTCCAAGCCGCTGGAGCCAACTGTGCGGGCAGCGCATAGTGGGTATTGGGCAGCGGGCAGCGTCAACCTGCAGAGGGCAGCCTCAAGCAGCGCGCTGGGAACTGCCAGGCCCCTCTGCTCCGTGCTGGGTGACTAAGCATTCAAGGCGCAGCCAATGCCACTAAGACCTGTGTTTCACATCTTAACGACCCTGTGCAGCCACCTCACCAGATGAGGCAAATGCAGAAGCAGCTGCCACACGGTCCCTTCCAAGTGTTTACCCAGCAGGCTGACCTGTCTCTTCCTGTCCTGTCCCCTCCCTCCCATCCCCAACAAAGGCAGGTTTACCAGCTGCTGCTGCTGCTGCTGCTGCTCCTGCAGTTAGGCCAGTTAGTGGGCAGAAGCCATGGCACTCATTCACTAGCTGCAAAGTCCTGACCATTGGAAAAACCGGGAAGACAAAATCACAGGAAGGGTGCCTGCAGGCCTGGGCTCGCTGTCTCTGTGTCATCTGCAGGTAGTGTCACTGCCACCCACCAAGAAGGGTGGCCTGGGCCCACAGTGACACAGAAGTGGCGGTGACAGGGACACTGGGGCTTGTAGCACCACTTGAGATGGCCCTGGGGAAGTGGGGCTCACGTGAGCTGGGCTGTCGGTGACACCGTGCCATGCAGCTGGGCCCTGCACCTCTCATCTCCCCCATGAAACCCAGAAACAAACCACCTGGAGTGCAGCCCCAGCAGGAAGAGCCACTCTGGAATCGGCAGTGCAGTAATGACTGACCCAACAGGTTTATTTAGTTAGTGCTGATGGCCAGAAGCCTGGGGAGATGGCAACAGCCAGGCCCTCTGTCCTGTGCAGGCACGGGAAGAGGAAGACAGGGCTAGCACCTGCGGCTGTGACCTGGGGCTTGGCATCACCTCCACACCCAGGAGTGCCCCCTCGCTGCTTTCTGCACTTGAGTAACAAAAGCGTGGGTGTAAATGTGCCTCGGTGAGAATTGAAAACAATATAAAAAAGTCAAATAGAACTAAGTTCTTGAAACTAAATATAAAAATTGAATTATTACAACTAAAGCAGCAAATCAAAAGGTCTGCTGAGGTTTTCTGGTAGAACAACAACAAAAAAATTAGTTGGTGCCCATGTTCAGTAAGTCACTACCACTGACAAAACTAAATCCAGAACAGGAGACTGAAAAGTGCATAATGAAATTCAATCTCAGATCAAGTATTTATGGGAAATTGGAAATGTCTGTCGGGGGAGCTGACGAGCAGTGATTCGGAGGTGTCAGAGTTTGTCAGATCCAGCTTTGGCCTGGCGCTCCACATAGAAGAGAATGTAGGCCTTCGCCTTCCCCACAGTGTCCTCATCGGTCAGTGTCACAGTGCTGTCATTGAAGTGGAACCAGCGGCCTTCGTGAATGGCATAGGCAGTGTAATGTCCAGAGCCGACCCTGAGGGGAGAGGCACAGGTCAGGGAAAGTGGAACAACCTGTGCAGCTGAAAACGTGTTATTCAAGCATAAATTCTAGAACGGTGACGGCAAAACTACTGGAGCTGTCAATGACCAACACCCCCTGCAGCTCGCGTGGTGTAGGTGCTGTAGGTTCACTGCCGCTGACCTAGAGGCTCTTGGCTTACGATGGATAAGTGCCCGTGTCCCTCCGCCAACACCACCAGAGAAGAGGAACATGCTCAGTGTGCAAATGGGAAAGGACCATCACCTGACCAGGAATTGAGGGTTTTCTAGGACACAGGAAGCAGATGGCACTGGGGTCATGGAAAATCGAAACAGCTGTGCAGCTCACAAGCACGGCACATTAGCACAGGTCAGGGCAGTGGAGACTCAGAGCCACCATTACTGTCACCATCAGAAAAGCTTTAAAAAACTGAGCTTAAAGTAGTTGGCCTCAGAAACACTCTGGGTACCTTGGCCCTAAGGGCTGACAGGTACTCACAGTCTACCCTCCTGTCAAGAGCAAGGCCTGTGGGCAGAAGAGACCTTTACAGTTGCTAAAAAACCCCAGTTTACCAATAATGCTCAGCCTTACCCTTCCATTTACAGTGGTGCCTCAGTTCACAAAAGGACTTGGCAAAAGTTTGTTTTTATTTGTCAACTGTACAGCACATTACAAACATGACCATGGCCATCTTTTCCAAAATCATGGAACAAATTAAGTTTGTAAACCCAGGCATCACTGTATTCTGATTCTTTTTTTTACCGGGGACCGAACTCACAACCTCACACCTGCCAGGCAGGTGCTTATGTCACTGAGCTAAATCCCCAGCCCTGTATTCTGATTCTAAATAAACAATCAAAAGCCAGCTTCTTGAGGGGAATACAATACCATGAACAAAAAATTTTAAGGACAAATGAAGCGAAGGGGCGGGGGAGCCATGGAGTTCATTCAGTCTCAATCTGGATACAGGGAACTTATCTAGGAAAGTCACTATAGTTGCTAGATTCCAGGGGAGAGAACAGGGAATAAATTTCCATCAGCTGAAGGCACCAAACTAAAAGTGTCCCTACGAGCGACGAAGCAGAGAAACAGCAGACACCGGCTATGCCCACAGTAGCGGAGATTACAGACTGTCAGCAAAAAACAAGGCTGTCTGTGAAGAAGTGATAATTGGCTGTGTCAGACCTGTCATTTGTGACCCCAGATGGAGCAGTGTCCCCCAAGTTGTGCAGGAAAAAGATTTCTGCTGTGGGCCATGGCAGTCCACATTTAAAGGCAAGCTAACTGTTCTTGGGCTAGAGGTCGGAGGCTCCCCCACCTGGCACAGTCTTTCTCGGGGAAGTATTTAACAAAATAACCATCAATCTTTAACGGTGATGGCCTAGGGTAGGGTATTTTAAATACTGCCCCACTTTTCGCCCATTTAAATTGCAGTTGGCAGGGGCGGTAATAGCAGTGGCCCGGTGTGGCAGGGTGGTCTGGGCACGCTGCTGCTTCTGGTCCTCTCCTAGCGCTCAGAGAAACACTTCGCCCACTTTAATGAACCCAAACTGGGAGCCCAGAAGCATCGGCAGCTACTCACCCGGAGCCGTGGTGCACCACCACCGCAGCAAGGTCATACAGGCAGCTCTCAGGGCCACTGTTCTCGGGCTGTGGGAGAAGCACAAGGCCCCCGGGACTGAGTCAGGAGCAGCGCCTGGGCATCAGGACCACACCTGCCCCGTGCTGAGGCTTCAGCCCTGCACCTACCTCCAGTAAGTAGCACTTCATGTCGAGGCCTCGCAGAGGAAACTCCACGTAGGTGTCCACTTTGTTCCTCAGATATGCTGTCCAGTGAAACCGTTTCAGATGCAGGCACAGCACCTGGACGGTGAGGGCGAGGACCAGAAGTAAATGAGCACCGGACTCGCTTTCAGCAACTACTCCATACTGATGGCTCTCAAACCATACTTTGGGTGCCCAAATAGTTTTCCTGCTGACTTTGGAAACCCCCAGGGACTATGGCTCACCCCAAAAATCCTAGCAAACCCCACAACAGTTCACATGGTCTTGAGTTATAAAAATAGCTTTTGTTATTACTCAGGCACTTTGGGGGCTGGGGATTTAGCTCAGCCGTGTAAGCGCCTACCTGGCAAGCACAAGGTGGTGAGTTCAATCCCCGGTGCAAAAAAAAAATTTGGGCACTTTCTTCTTTGAGACTGCACCCTAATTTGGGAAGCAGCACCACTTACCTTGGGAAGTTTCTGGATCCAGAACTTTTTTGTGGACTTCTGTTTCTTTTTGCATTTGTGGCACATGTATAACTCTGTCTCATCAAGTTCTTCTAAGTCAGTGAAACTGCGAAGGCAATCTGAAACCAGAGGGATTTGGGCCACGTGAGCAGCTGGAGTTTGATGCTCAGCTGTTTTGGCTCTGTGACAGGAGTCACCTCCTTTGATGCAAACCGGAGACAGAAATCAGCCTGCTCTGAGCAGCCGCTGCTGTGCGCAGAGTGCCTGGCCCTGGCCCCATCAGTACTGAGAGGGTCGGCCTGGAGCTTCTACACACAGCCCCTCTCCTCCCGCAGATGAGAGCTGGCACCCAGGCTCTCGGGCATGCCCGGCTGAGCGGGGCCCATGTTTCTCTCACTGTGTGACATTAGGAGAAAGCCCGAGCTTATAAAAACTAAAGGTCAAATTTAGATGAAACATGTCCACACTCCTAAGTTTTAAAAATAAACGTAGATCATGCAAAGCTAATCTCCCGCTAACCTCCTAAGAATCCTGTGCCCAGTCCCATGGCCCTGACCCTGCTGCTGTACTACTTTGCCCGGCTGTCGTCCATGGACAGGGCTGTGTCCCGGTCTCGCCCACTCTGCTTCCGGGCTGCTCCCACCGCCGCCCAGTCGTGTAAGTGAAGCGGTGCTGGGCACAGCCCTGCGCACAAAGGCGAGGATCTGCCCGGCCTCCTCCCCTTCTTGTCAGCTGCAGCAGCTGCCAGCACTGACGCAGGCAGCTCCTGGCCAGCCAGAGCCGGAGCAAAGCCTTTCTGCTGGGGGTTGGGGGTCAACTCCTGGGCAGGGACCGCAGGCGTCCCCTCTGTCCTCACGCCCTCGGCTCAGAGGCAGCTGCCCGCCCTGGTCTCTGCTCCCCTGCTCTGTGCCAGTGGCCCCTCCAAACAGTGTGCTACTTGTGGGGTCTCAAGGCGGGGTGTGGGGAGCTTCTGACCCTAACGCTGTCTTACGACGCGACAGGTCACTTCTGAAGACCACTCAGAGCTGCAGCACTTTGGGCACTTGTAGACATTCCTGTCCCCAGGGTGTAGGTTTCTTCTAGTCTACTTAGGCTGGAGGCCAACAGGGCCTGACTCCACCATGGCACTGCCTGTCAGCAGGCACTGTCCACTCCAGCCATGGGACCGGGCAGCAGTGACAGGGCGCTCTCAAGCAGCCTTGCCTCATCACCCAGCCACATAGTGGCTGCTCCGGTTCTCTGTGGAGTGGCCAGTGAGCACTGGGTACCTCTGCTCAGCCGTCTTCAGAGTAACTTAAGAAGCATCACTCGTTTTATTTGTAGGGTAATGGGGATTGATTCCAGACCCCTATGAGAGCTCAAACCTGTGACCCTCCCGCCTCAGCATCCCACAGCTCCAGGACTACAGGTATGGGCCGCCACGCCCAGTTAATTAGTTCTTCTAAGACCTTTATGGAATTCAGCAGGAAAGCCAGTGGGTTTCTTTTTTTTTTTTTTTTAAGAGGGGAGACTTTGTTAGTCTCTAATTTTTTTTATTCTTTGGTAGTTTAGATGCACTTAGAAACTTATGGATTTTCCAGGTTTTCCCACACAGTGGGCCTGAACTTTCCGATGGTGGCCTCAGCTGCAGGCCGTCATCTAATGCTAATCAGCCTAGTGAAAGGCGGCCGATTCCGCTCATCCTCTCAAAAAACTGTTTCACCAGTCCTTTGTACTTACTTTAGTGTTATTTGTGCTTTGATCTTTATTATTTCTTTCCTTCTAATTTTGGGTATGGTCTATTCTTGGTTTTTTAAATTTGGTATCTTTTTACTTTTTGATGTATTTACTCCTATAAACTTAACTCTCAAGATTGCTTCTGTTGTTTCCCAGAGATTTTAATTTACTGTATTGTTGGTTTCCATTAATTTCCCTTTTAAGTTTTAAGTTTTTCAAATACCCTCTGGTCACTTAGGAGCATTTGCAATTTGTATACAATGTATTTGTACATTTTCCATTCTTATCTTGAATTTTAGTTTTATCCCACTGTGGTCTGAGAAGATCAATTATATTTCAGTTTTTTAAGGTACTGAGACTTGCTCTGTGGCCTAATGTGTGCTCTGCCCTGGAGAATGGACTGTGTACTGAGGAGCAGACTCTAGTCGGTTGGAGTTGGGTAGAATGTTCCGGATAAATGTCTGGTAGGTCCATCTGCTCTGTGGTATGGTCCAATTTGGCAGTTGGTCAGCTTTTTGTCCTGATGACCACCCCACCACCACCACCCCCCGCGCAAGTGGGGTGTTGAAATCCCCAGCTTACTCTGTTGGACTTTCTCTGTCTCCAGATCTAGGAACACCTGCTTTACCTCTCAGGTGGCTCCATGTGAAGTGCAACTCTGCCCTCAGGCTGAATTTCTTGTAGGAAGCACATCAGGTCTTTTCTCCTTCAGCCAGTTTTCTCTCTTAATTGGTGAATTTAATCTATTTACATTCAAGGTTATTACTAATAGGTATGACTGTCCTGCCATTTTTGTTATTTTCTGTTTATCTCGTGATCCTGTCTACCTAGGATCTCTTCTGCGTATCTGTACTTTTCATGAGTTTTGCACCCTTGTGTGTTTTCATGGTGGTGTGGTGATCACCTTTTTGTTTGTGGTACAGGGTTTTTCCTGTGGAGCCCTCCTGGTAGTGATGAATTCCCTCAGTTTCTGATTTTCTAAGAAAGACTCCACTTCTCCCTTGTTTCTGAAGAACAGCTCCCCTGGGTTGTCCCCCTCACCTCACTCCACCCACCCCAAGGACTTCTGAACATATCACCCCAGTCTCTCCTGCTGTGTGAAGTTTAAGCTGAGAAATCTGCTGAAATCCAAAGGGCATTTCCTTACATGTGATGTGATACTTTCGTCTAGCTGTTTTTTAGGTTTGTTTTATACTTTTTTTTTTTTTTTTTGGTACTGGGGATTGAACTCACGACCTCGTGCTTGTCAGGCAGGCACTTAAGCCACTGAGCTAAATCCCCAGCCTTGTTTTATACTTCTTATATTTTGACTGTAATTATACACCTTGAAGATCTTTTTTAGTTGAATCTAAAAAAGTTTGGGTCCTTTCAACTCTTTGTATCTGAATGTCTGAATCTCTTTGAAGATTTAGGAGGTTTTCAGCTATCATTTCATGAAATAGGTTTGCAGCGCCCTCCTTTCTCACCTTCTGGAATTCTCATGATACAACTACCTGTTTACTTAACGGTGTCTCCAGTGTCTCAGCAGCTTTCTTCCTTTTTTTTTACCTATGTCAAAAGACCTGTTAACAATTCACAAATTCTCTCCTGTTGCTCTTCTCTGTTCTAGCATTGCATTTTTTTAAATCAACTTTTTTTTCAGTTCTAAGGCCCCTGGCTGGTTCTCTCTTTGGTGAAGTTGTTTCTTTGTAATATCTGTATTCTGACACATCTTGCCGATTTTTGTTAGGAATCATTATTTTAATTTTTTTTCAAGCATTTCATAATATCCTTCAAATCAAAATATATTTCTGGAGATTCCGTATTTTGTTTTAGAAGGATGTTTCCTGCTCTGTCCCTATGCTGATGTGTTAACAGTTGCTTTTTCCAATTTTATGGAGTAGCTGTTGTAGGAAAATATTTTTTTTTCATGTAGCTAGGATACAGAGTGTGAATTGGGTAGATTCTTTGGTAATAAGTGAGCTCTGAAGTGCAGCCTGTGTGATGTCTTCAGCGCTGACTGATGCAGTGTCCACCAGCACTCCAGGAGTCTCACAGTAGTGTATGACTTTGCGCTGGACTTAGGATTCCAATGGTTCACACATTCTCAGGTCCCACAGTGTTGCAGTCAGGCTTTGTAAGGGAATACATTTAATACAGGACACATAATTCATAGGATTATCTTACAATATTCACCCAAAATGCCATATGCCAAGGAGTACAGGAGCTCTCTGTTCACACACTAAGACCCAAAGAGTCCACCTGACAGCCTGGTCCCACAGCAGTGTCTCGCACAAGTCCAGCTGGAGGCCTAGAGCCCACGACAAAGTCCCATGCAAGTCTGTACCAAGAATCTATGCTGGGAAGGCGTAAAGGTCAGCAGTGGTGGCTATAAAGCCTGCACCAGCAAGATGAAGGCTCTGTGCCAGCAGGCTGAGGGCTCTGCACTGGAACCAGGAAGTGAAGCTCAAAGGAAGGACCAAAGCTCCCCCGAACAGTACCACAGCCATCTCAGCGATGCGGTCCTGAGCTCCTCTGATGATAAGAACAGCCAGGTTCATATCAGGGAAGCCGCAGCAACAAGCTTCTCCAGGAGAACCAGCAGCACCATTGTCCCCTTCACCTCTTTCATGCTGCTGGCATAAAAGTTCAGCTGGGGGTTCCAAACTGCCCAAGAGCACTGGGGCTCGTGACAACAAATGCCGTGTCTCGGTGGTGCAGACTGTGAGGTACTGCCCCCAGGTCTGTCTGGGAAAGCTCAGGTGCCAGCCTTCCGCCCCAGGCCATGGGATGTGACGGAGACCTTCCCTGAGCCCCCAGCGATGAGTGTGGGAAGATGCCTGGACTTTTGGCACCAGCAGGAAACAGTCCTGAGCCCCAGGATAGTATGGCCGTCTCTAGGTCCGGGGGAATGAGCACGGCTGGTGCCGGCTCTGGCACCTGTAGTCATCGGCACGGGCCCTGGTCCTGCAGGGTGGTGGGGCTGTGGCTGTTAGTGCTGCTGGCTGCTTTCATGAGGTAGGGTCCCGGACGGTATCTTCTCCAGGGCCCGAGAGACAAGTGCTGCTGTGGCCTCCAGTCCACAGGATGTGGGCAAGACTGTCCCCTGGGTCCCCTGGTGCATGTGAAAGTAACATCTAGTTCTGTGGCACTGGTGTCCAAACTCTTGGAGGCAGACGACCCTGCCCACAGTCTCTCCAGTCATGAAACTACAGACTGAGGGGGGGTGTCCTGAGTCACACAGGTAAGCACAGGAGGCACCAAGGCACTGGGAACCACAGTTCTGAAGCTGTAGGACAATGTAGGTGGCAGTAAGCCTGGGTGATACTGGGCTTGTTGCTCTAGCAGCACTGGGGCTGGGAGGAGGACTGTCCCACATTCTGCACAGGTGATACGGGTGGAGCTGAGCAGGTACCCCTTGGCTGGAAGCTTCTCTTGTCCCCACCTTCTGCTGGGGGACAGGTGCAGTTTGTGTTGTGCTTTCAGGAGGTGGCCTTCACTTGGGAATCATATTCAGGATCATTCGGTGCTGTGGTTTTTTGTCGTCTTGGTTCTGGGTGGTAGACCTGCCACTGGGCACCTCAGCCATGCTGAATCCGCTCTCCGTAGGTTTTAAATTAGGTCGTTTTTCTTGATTAAAGTAGCTAATACTCACCAAGGGAAAAAAACCAGTACAAATCCCCCAAAGTACCTGTGAATTTTAATGGTCTTGAAATAAAAAGTAAGTCTTGGGCTTAATCATCAATTGATTTCTCAAACTATTATTCATACAAAAGAGTATACATGACCTCATAATGTATAAAACCTGGCTGAGTATGCTTTCTGTAGAAACCAGAGGTATTTATGCTTAGAATCAATACTGTTTCATTTCTTCAAGAAAATTTCTGTTATGGACTTTTAATTTTGAACCCAGTGTTAACAAAGAAGAAAAAGGTGAGAAATACCTTACTCATCACCTCTTATTCTTATTAAATAGAATTCTGGGGGTTGGGAAAAAGACATTCCAGTCTGCCTTGTTAAATTATAATACATTAATTAATTAAAGATCTAAACCACACAGCTTATATCGATGGAACTTACAAATCTATTCACTTTTTTAAAGGGAAAAAAATGAATTCTAAAGCATTAATATACTTACCTTGTAATGAACAAACTGGACCATTTTCTTGATTCTTAGAGCGCTTACTTCTGAACTGACTTGGAATATCTAGTGAAAGGTCTGAAAAGGAGACAAGAAAAGAGCTGTTCAATGAGTGATTCTTCTCTTTATTGGTTTGATTTTCAAAGGAAACATTAAAATTATTCCTTAGTGAAAACCCCATGTCAAATGCTCCTCACCTAAGAATGGATCAAACTTCCTGGACTCTGTCCCACAGATGAGGCAGTTGACCTCGTTCTGGAGGACGCCCCCAAAGACAGCCGTGACCACAGTTGAGGCTCCGTTTCTAAAGAAACCACCATGCGGAAAATGGCTCAGTAAAACTCAGACATTTAAAAGCCTAAAATATCTGTAAAGACCCCTATCAGGCCTCCTCTTGGGGAACAGGTGTATCACTTATATCGTTAAGTTATGAAGAAAGTCAGAGCTATGTAGATAAATACTACATAAAAGTTTGTAGATGCTGGCCTCCCCAGTTTACCCAGAAGTAACCCCCGGCCCCCGTAATACAACACAGTCACGCACACGGCTGCAGGTCCTGACGACCCTGCCTGATCCACCCCTTAGAGAAGAAAGCACTGTTTTGTATTTGCATCATTCTGAGGCCTTCGTGATACAGGGAATTCTTGCAGTTTTGAATGTGCGGCGATCATGAAACTGAATACCTATTTAGTAATTCTGGAGAAGTGCTGGATGTTACAGTGGACAAGCCTTTTCAAAGCTCATCTAAAACAGTATCAGAAATAATTTTCTCATGGAGATTAAAAAAAAAAAGAAAAATACACCCCCTTAAGAGCTTTCGGAAGCATGCCAGAGGCCGGGTGTGAAGATGCAGTCAGAAGGGCGCCTCCCTCCAAACCACTACACTTGAAGTGCCTGCCGCAATCTGATCAGCATGCAGTCGGGTTGCACCTGCTGCCTGCTTTCACTGCTTCCCCAAATGTTCATCTCAGTCCTACACCTCACTCTCAAGACACTGCGCGACATGGGGCACCTGCGCGGACAGCGGGCACCTGAACAGCAACCCGCACGCGCGACCTGCACTCTGCATGCTCCCCATGGACAGACTCCAGCTTTACAACAGCTCTAGGAGGGCGCCCTGATTTGCACACCAGGAAGCGAGGCCCAAGGGGTAGCGAAGGAACACAGCTCCAAGTCGCAAGCACACTGTGCTCTTTTCTCCACTCAACTGAGATAGCATCAGCGGGCACTCCGGGGCCGCGCGGGGCCCTGAGCAGCCAGCAGTGCGGCACAAGCGCTCGCAGGACAGCCATGCGGCCCCGCTCCGCCTGCGGGAAAGGAGACAGCTAAGCGAGGCAGAGACAGAGCACCACGGAGACAAACCCAAGGCATTCTGTGTGAAAATCAGATTCCGTCTCTAGCAAAAAGAAGAAAGGTGTTTTCGTTATCTTTAGAACTGTGGATGGTAAGATACACCGGGGTTAGTAAATTAAAGGAACAGAAGCTACCTGGGGACAAGTAGGAAACAGTGACCATTTCAGGTGTTAGGTTTATACCTGTACCATGAAAAATCTACCAAGAAACACTGAAAACAGGCCACAACTCCCCTTCCAAGCTGATGTTCACAAAGGAACGCTTCACCAAGATGGCAACTGGTTCAAAAAGAGCAGTCCACTGACACTCAGGTAGGTCCTCCTTTCTAGTCCTTCCTCAGAGGAAATCAAGTTGGGGCTATGTGATATGTATGGCATTAAATTTAGATACACTATACTCTTAAAACAAGATTCATAGATAAATTTCAAAACTGTGGCTCCACTGTGATTCAGAAGCATTTAAATCTTGAGTACTTAGATTCAAGAGACCTTTGACAGTGAAGCTAACAACTGTCTGTATATTAAAAAGAACACATCGGCCACACACTTCTCACACCCAGCACCTTCACCGGGGGTGGAAGTGTTTGTGTCAGTAAAGACAGAGGCTTCACAGGAGGTATTTTTCTAGTTTTAGAAAATATTGTTAGATCCTGAAATGCCTCCTCCAGTGCATGAAGGAAATAAAAGTAATCTCTGAAATTTTTAATAATTGATATATTTTTCTGTCTATTCCTAACTGAATAATTACTGTTCTTTAAAATGTCATGAAAGGATTCATAGATGGATGCAGAAACCATGTGAGCCATAAACCTGGGGCCCCCCAGGGTGCCGCCGAGTCACGCACACAGCGTCGGTGCACACTGTCCAGGGAGGGCAGGGCCCAGCACCAGGTCCTTCACCTATGACTGTGCCAAGCTGAAAATGCAAATAGGATTTTTCATTTCATACTAGTTTTAGTTCAGTGCTGATGGGAAAACAATTTTACCAAGTCACAAGTTGTTCTGGTTTTCTACAGGAACCACAGGTACAGGACCTAGAGGGACAAGTACCCCATGCACACAGCTGCCCTCCTGATGCTGCCAGGCCAGCTGGGAGCCTGCCTAGTCACTCAAAAGCTCTGCTCTTTCTGAGCCAGATTCACTGACTGCCCAGTGATCCCACACCAGTACTGCTCTCTCCCTTCTCTCAGACAAGTTTGTCTTACAAATTCCCTTTCTGTGTAGATCAACATCGAACATTTCTTACAAATCTGAGTAAAAGGAAACTGTAACTTAACCAAAATTCAGCCTAAAATATCAGAAAATTATGCCTTCCTTGGGCAAAATAAATGCTCTAACCTCAAATTATATTTTAGGCTATTAACGCATGGGGAAGCCATGCAAAAGTTTTGTTTTATTCATAGTGACAGGCAAGAAAAAAATTTTGAAAACTTACAAATTCCTCCATTTCATTAAAAAAAAGAGAAACTTGAAGAAAACTGGCTTTATCTTAAGCTTTTGGCTCTCCTGAGCACTGGGAGGGCTGCTAGGGGTGTGGCCGGCAGCGGGGCACACAAGCCCTGGGTTCAAGCCTCCGCCCTGCACTCCCACACATTATTCAATACCCTTGCAGGATAACCTTCTAAATGCTAAACCATTCGAATATTGTCCACTTTGGCAGGTTTTTAAATCATCCATACCAGAAACTTAACAACTACACCAGCACGCAAATGTAAGAGGTGTCTGGTGTGGAGGCCTGAGGCACAGCTCCTTCCCTTGGTTACAGAGCTGGAGTGCGCAGAGGGTCCAGCACAAATCCAGGGAGCTCCTCTCCTTTCCAGAACCAATCGACACCCAAGAGGCATCTCCACAAAGGAAAACTGAGTCTTACATGCAGCATTTGTTACTTGCAGCCAGGGAAGAATTCTCCTGCAGAATTGCCGATCGGGAAACCCCGTTGAAACCGCCCTGGAGCTCCAGGTGGAGGTGGTCCAGAAGGTAGCGCATGAACTCATGGGCGTCCTGCTGCTGGTAGCCCCTGGAAGCAAACAGAGACGGTCACCGGGAGGGTCCGCCCACCCTGCCATCGCATGGAGACAAGCCTGGCTGCAGCAAGCCTTCGCTGCACAGCACCACATGGACCGCGCAGGAGCTCCTCAGGAAAGAACGCAGCTTCTGGAAAACAGGGAACAGCGTGAACTGAGCTGAATATTTCTTACAAATCTGAGTAAAAGGAAACTGTAACTTGACCAAAATTCAGCCTAAAAAAATCAGAAAATCCAAGGACCTCCCCTCACCGAGGAGGCCTGCGAGTCACCTAGTGAGTCCTAAGTGACGCAGCAACAGGCTGTGTATTTCCCTCCCTTTCTGAAATGTATGAAAACAGCCTCTAATCAATGGAACTTATAGTCAGAAGTCAAAACTATTGTGGTTAGCAAGTTAGTTTATGTTGGTGTATTTCTTGCAAGGCTCAGTTGATTATGTCAAAATTCACAAAAGCATTTGAAGTTGGTAGGTCAAGTTATATACCCAAAGAAGATGCTTTAAATATTTTCAACACTGTATCTACTTGCTTTCATGATTGGTAGTACCTAAAATTATCTCATATACAAATTCATTCTCTCCTCAAAATACCCACTATCTAAATCGTCATCCTTTTAAACTAGACCTCAAAAACCAATGCTCTGTAGTTATACAATTTGTATTTTAATTGGGTGAACAAATACTCATGTCAAAAAAAAAAAAAAGAAAGAAAGAAAGAAATAATCTGGCCAGGCATAGTGGTGCAAACCTGTAATCCCAGCACTTAGGAGGCTGAGGCAAGAGGATCACTGTGAGTCTGAGGCCAGCCTGGGCTACATAGTGAGTTCAAGGCCAATCTGAACTACACAGTAAGACCCTGTCTCAAAAAAAAAAAAAAATCTGCCAGAAGTACATTAATTTTTCAACCATACCATGATTCTCTTGTATCAAGTTTCTAAGACCATTACAAACACATTTTCTTTAGCCTACCTGAGATTCTAGAACGGCAGCTGAACTATAATGGTATAATGAGTTTTAAGTTATGGAATTTATCAGAAAAGTCTCTGGTTCTTCTAATGAGACTTGGAATCTTTCTGATTCTAACTAAAGACAATTTTACACACTTCTCTTTTAAATAAAGATCCTAATTGGCTTTTTTATTCTAGAATTGGGCAAACTTTATAAAACATAATATGTGTTTTCTATAGTTCAATTTTTAAAATTTTTAGTATTTCTTTGGCTTCTCTGAAAACCTTAATGCATAGCATTTAACATGCTACACTGAGCAAACCTCAGTTACCTTCTTTCTCCATTACACAAGCCAGGCTTAAGAATTCCTTCTGCAGTCCACTCACCTCCTCATTTTATACTCATGTTAAAGGAAACCCTCTGCATGTTCAAGCATGCTGTGTACATTTCATATACATTTTTCAGCAGTGTCACACCAAGTCACTTGCACACTAATGAGAAATGGATTTGTGAAGAACTCATATCTTCATGACACACCAAACTCAATAGAAAAGAACAAAGAGAGAAGTAACAGGGTTCCCATTGTAAGGCAGTTCTTTATCTTTCCTTTGCAAGATTACCCCTTTTCCTTCCGGACAGAAAGAGCAACACAAGAGCTGTCCTGAGCTGATGTGAGAAGTCATCACTGGCAAGCACACTGCAGATGTGGAAACCTGAATAAAAGGTCCTGAAGTATCCTTTCTGGTTGGGCGGCCAAGGAAGAGGCATGGCCTTGAGGCACAGCATACAGGAAAAGGCAGCTGTCTCTTCACAGAAACTATGGCCCCATGAGGACAGCTACCTTAAATGTACCTAAATACTACAGAATAAAGAATCAAAGGAAAAGTACTTTTATGTACATGCTCAGGTGTGAAAAGTGAGCATTTCAAATAGTGAAACACACATCACAGGACACAAAAGCACAAATATCTGTGTGGTGCCACACATACTTAAGTGACATATACCTGTGCCTAATGGGCTATTTTGTATTCTAGTAGTGCCAATACATAATCCATAAAACAGCAAAGATAGATAAGTAGCATATGCCAGGCCAAGGATATAGCTCAGCGGCTCAGCGCCTGCCTGGCAAATGCGACATCATGAATTTGATTCCCAGTTCAAAAAAAAAAAACAAAAAAAAAACCCAAATACAAAACCAGAGCCATCGTTGATATCCTTCAGATTGTTGATACATGACCCAATTGTGAAAATGTCACAATGAAGCAGCAGTATATGCCTCTACAGCATCTAATTGTAACATTCTAGAAACTCCCTCAAAAATACCTTGCACATGTTAGAGTTTTAGGTAATTTTCTTATTTAAAATATCTAATATTCACACAAGAAATCTAAATTACTGTTTCTGAGCAGTATCTTCAAAACCAAAATACACTGAGTTATTCTTGTCCAGTATCTGGAACCAATCATGGCTCAGTCTCTTTAAGACAAGAACACCAGAAAGTGAGAATGACAAAGAAGAACATCCAATCACACATTTCTCAGAAAAACTGATACTTAAATGTAAAACATAAACTACTAATATTTAAATGTAAAATACAATATTCTCAGAGCCTTTCTCTATTTACAAATATCCCAAAAGATAACTAAAGTACTAAATGCAAAGATCTACTATCCACAAAGATCCATTATACTCTCTGTAACCGAGAACAGCTAAAGAATAATGTTTCAGAATAATTTATTTTCTTGTTACTTTTAAACATTAATTGTAATAACTATCTTAAAAAGAAAAAACCTCAAGTTGTTTTGGGAAACCAAAGAAAATAAATCAGCTTGTTTATACAATAGGAATAGCATGCAGACACAGAAAGCAAAATGCCCGGACCTGATGTGAGTTATCAACAGACTTCCCTGAAGTGTTTGCATTAAACTGCATCAGAGAGGGATCTTAAGGCAAATACCATAAGCAGAAGCAGATGACACACAAAGATAACCAATCCAACAAGACAAAACCAATGTTAAAGGAAAACAAGGAGTAACAGGCCAGAGCCCAAGACTATCAAAATCACAAAACACACTGACCTAGCAAGTCATCTGAGACCCGAAGATTATTCACTGCAACCCTGCTTGGAGAAGAAGAGATTAAAAGTAACCAGAGCACAACCACTGGCAGGGCCTGTGCAGGTGAATCTTAACAGTCAGGGTGACTGGATGAAGAGGCTTCTGGGAGCGGGCTGGATCTGGGGCTTCTCTAATCATGGGGCGGAGGCTGGTCCTCTTATTCCACGGCTGGATGCTGTAGGCCCGTGGGAGGCGATGCTCACGTGGAGGGGCTTGTGAGACAGGTCCCACATGGGCACTCCTGCCCTGCTCTGCTCCACCAGGCCTTTACTGTCATGTTTCTTCCTGGTAACCAACAGGCGATGGACTGAAACCTCTAAAACCATGATTCAAATAAACCATTTTGTCCTTTAAGTTGGCCACAGCAACCAAAAGCTGACCAATCAGGAACTCTTATGTCACTTACAACTATAAAAGGGACCAAGGAAGCTGTGTATCACTAAGAATCATGGTCACAGACTGTCACAAAAGATACAGAGGAATCTGGTATCCATGGTTGCTTCTAGATAACTGCTAGGGAACAAAGTAAAATATTTTTTAACCTTTTGAACTTTGTCTATTTTGCCTATTAAACATTAAGATATTTTTATAGAAAAGAAAATGACCAGAAAAACTGACACACTAGGAAGGCAGAAATGTGGTAAGCAGGTATCTCTGCTGGAAAAGATCAAAGTTTAAGGGAAATTTTCTCTGCTAAGTAGCTAAAAAAATTTTTTCTGGTAGTGGGACTAAATTTGGGGTTGACAGGAGAAAAAACAATAGCCTTCATCTCTGTAACCAAAGCTGATTACCCTCCATCCATTTAATAGATTTGCTCCTGCTAACAGATGCATGCTTGTATTTGAGTCCTCACATTCAAGGGGATCAAGTTCTTTAGAGGTGGCCCTGTGTTACTCAAGGAAAAAAGGCTTCCTCACAGGTTTTGACTTGGGACTGTGAGTAAATGGAGAAACATAATTGCAGGCTTGCTGTGCTCCCCAGCAGGGGCTGCCCACAGGTGGTTTATAGAAACTAAAATGGGTAGATTAAGATGCAGAAAGGTAAGAGGAGAAATGGAGGTACTGTGTAAAAACAGAATGATGTTTGGATACTTTCAAGAATGAGAGAGCAAGGTTACCCTAGGGAGCAGGGGGAGGGGATACAATCAGTGGGTCTTACTCGAGGCACGGGAGCAAATCCCTGCCAGCAATAACCAATATTAGTCAAGCCCAGGTGCACTTGGGGTCCACTTTGGGTCACAAGGCTCCACAGGTATACAGGACCGAACACGAATTGCTTGTCACTTTTTTTTTTTTTCCTATTTTTTGTTCCTATTTTATCAGTACCAGGGATTGAACTCACAACTGCATGACTGCGCACTTGCAAGGCAGGTGCTTATGCCACTGAGCTAAATCCCCAGCCCCACTTGTCACTTGCTCAGTTTTGACTTCTCTAAAATGGGGGTAACACTCCCTACCATGTGGGGAATTTTTTTGTGGCTTGTGCATGCTCGCCATATTGTAGACATTCAATAAATGGAAACTACTGTGTAAGAATAAAATGCAAAGTCCCAAAATAGTGGAGCACTGAGTGACAGCAATTGGGCTTCTAGGTGACAGGGTCTAGGGTCTGCGGAACCACCTCTGGGAAAGGAAGCAGAGAGTGCGGGTTCCCTGGGAACGGAGAGGAAACCGACAGAGGAGGAACTTGGATGAAGGGATAAGGCAGGACCAGCGCCCGGAGGAGAGGCAGGGAGGCAAAGTGAAACCAACAACTGTGCTGTTCACCAGGATCGAGAACCACGGGGACTGCAAGGAGCACGTTGGGACTCTGCTTCCTGAGCAGCCTGCACAGGGGCCAGTGGGCCAGGGACTCAGCACAGCACAGCACCACGGCCCAGCCGGGAGGGGGCAGAGCAGTGGGGACACCGCTGCAGGGAAAGCCGAGTCAGGAGGGCGCCTGGGGGCTGGGGAGGCGCTGGTACCCCGTCCCTTCCCCCGTACATCGATCCCCACAGGCGGCTTCACCCCTTCCCTACCACAGAGCAGAGGATTTTAAAGCTTTTTTCCCTTTTCTCTTCTCCCGTCTGGCATTACCCGGTTCCCAATCCCCCAGGCTTTAGTTTCTGATTTATAAAACTGCTGTCAGTGCTGCTGATCACCACTGGAGGAGACACACCTTGCATTTTGTATCCTCTCAGTCAAGACTCGGGCTGTCAAGATGCTCACGGTACCACAATGCACGTTTCTCTTCTGGACCAAAGCGAGACCCAGGACAGGGTCTCATGGTTCTGTTGTTGCCCAGCTGGCCCTGATCCACAGCACTGCAATGCATTAGCCTGTCACTGCTACAGGTGAGTCCATGGCTTGGGGAAAATCCTGACTCAGTGGTCAGTTTCCAGTCCGGGAATCTGTCTGCCAAACCCCCCACACATGCCCAGGGAGAGAGAGGGGTGCAGCGGAGCTCCTAACCTGAGGACTCAGGCCAGAGCAGACTGCAGGAGGCCTGCACCCCACAGGAAGAGACAAGGTCTGCGCCAGCTCTGGTGTACCCGGGAGGGAGCAGGAGTGTCACCAGAGCTGGGTGCTCAGGCCCTGGTGAAGACACTGCCTGGGAACCACATGTGCAGTGTCTCCTGGGAATAAGTCACCTACGTTCCCACGAGACATCGCACAGGTTCCTCGGACCTCTGTGTGTTTCTGGATTTACTTAGCAATGTGGGGTTGTGTTCTGTTCTTTTAAGGTTCTCTGTGTTTGCAGGTCACTTTCAGGTGTCTGCCCTTACACTGGCTCTGATGTAAAGATGTCTAGATTCTCCCCATCGTCTCAGCTCCCTGTCTAGTGACTTCGCCTAAACCCCGATGATGAGGTTAACATCCATCTTTATTCCTTCCCCGAACTCACAAACCCCTTCAATTCCCCGCGCTCAGCTCCCTCCCAATGGCTCCTACCTTCTCCAGGATGCATCCTGGACCCTCCCCACCCTAAGCCTTCGGCTCCTTTGTATGGGACCTGGCTTACTGTCCTCCCAGTCGGCGGGTTCTGACAGCCACGCAGCTCTCCTCCATCACAGGGTGAATACCTTTTCTCCCATATCTCATCCTTCCACAATCTTAGTTATTTTTCTTGTTGCTGACACTGTACACTGATGGCACCATAAGTGAGCCTCTCTCTCAAGATCTGGCCACCTCTGAAAAAGCTCCACCTATAATGCTTCAAGGAGACATCTGAACCCAAAATGTCCTCTGAAAATTCTCAACATTAACCCTTCAACTCAACCAGAAGTACTTCAATAAAATCATACTCCACATGGACCTTTTCTTCTCATCTACCACCCTTCACACTTCAGACCTCCCCCTTTGGTTCTAAAACTACTCATCCAACCACTTCCCTTCTCCCCGCCCCACCTCCCCTACCTGGCTGCACAGCAACCACAGATAATCAACCGTCAGTGCAATAGCTGGGGCTGAACACTGCAAGGGGTCCCAGACAGAAGGGCTGCACCACCGCCTCTGTGGATGCTGTTGTAACCAGAAGTAATTACTTTGGCAAATCATAGGGACAAAGTTGAAGTCACTTAAAGTAAGAAACAGAAGGAATAAATGCTAACACCGGACATAAAAAGCTGAAAATTATTCATGAAGAGGCAACAGCCTACTAAACATCTCCATCTAAACTACAAACTCTCAATTTTCTACTCCCCAACCTACAGTAACTATATCAAATAAAGGAGAGGGAAAAAAGGGAGCCATAAATAGTTATATATATATGCAACTAGAAATACACACAGAAGAATGGGGAAGCAAGGAAAGAAAAGATCTCCAACCCCCTCCAACTCTCCCAGGCAGAGCAAGGCCACAAAATACTAGGTAGCAGAAACCTATGAAAAGTTCTCAGAAGGAATGACAGGGTCTTGCCGAGCTGCTAGGTTGCATGACCTTGCAATCCTCCTGGCTCAGCCTCCCAGAGACCTGGGATTACAGCAGAGCGCCCCCACACTCAGCTGCAGCTACCGGCTACCATGTGAAGCAGCCTAGGATGTGACCAGCCTCAGCCAAACAAGTGGGAAGAGGACTAGAACAGCAACCCTAATACCACAGCTCACTGCTGATCTGTGGCTTTTGTAGCTGGAATACCAAGATGGTGTATGATGGCACTTTCTGAGATTGTGAAAGAACCAAGAAAATTCTGTCCACTATGGTTTCCTAGCACATATAAGCATCTTATTTTTAGCAAAAAATATTCTTTGTTAAAGATCTTTCTAATGTCCATGATTTCCATGTATTCTTCTTTTAAAACATCCATTATTTAGAGTATTTAAAACACCATCACTTTATCAGAATTTTTTACAGGCAGTGTAAAGACTAATATTAATGCTTCTGACTACCCTTTTTTGTTTGTTTGTTGACTACCCTTCTATACTTACCTAAAATTGGGCATAATCTTCCACACAACGTAGAACAGGGACTCAGGACTAAAGGCAGTCTGGCTACCTTGCCACAAAGCACATAGTGTCTTTCTGAACTCCTCTACCAAGGACCTGGAGAAGAGAAAGGGAAGGTGCCCTTAGCATTGGGGGGGGAGGCTCTTTTAGGGCATAATCTGCTGTTGTCTAAGACATATGATAAATAAAAATGAAAACTCTGAGAGAGCAGCTGATTCTGACAGCTAAGTAAGTGCATCTCAGAAGCCCATGAGAACAGCAGTAATTACTGACAAAATTTGTTTTTTAACCACATGGTTTTAAACTTAGCCAAACTACTGCCACATTTGTACACTTTGAATTAAAAAAAAAAAACAGAAACAATACAGCAGTGGATAATTTCCAAACCACATTACCCTGGAGTGTCACTCTCCCAAGGCCCCAGCCCTCCCTCTCAGCCTCAGGTCCCAAGCTCTGAGGCTCAGCTCTGCATCACTGGTTCTCAAACCCACTGCTAAGATCCAATTTTATTGTGACTTCCATTCACACCTCCCAGCTGCCCACAGGAATCCCCCATGGAGGGCACCTGCCATTTCTGGACACCCCCCCCATATTCCCCCACACCCACTCTGTACTAACAGCAGGACTCCCTTTTCCGGTCCAGCATGTGAACTCCCAGACAAAAACGGAGTGTGGCCCAACTTCTGGAAAATATCCTTGAAGAAAAAGAGGGGCTCTTCTCCTTAATCCCTTCATCTCCCAAGTGATGGTGGTGCTCAGCCAGCATCCGAGCCCATGAGAAGCGCTCAGCTTAGGGCACATGGACAGAAGCCAGGAGCCTTATGACTTCACACGACAGCCCTGGATAATGTCCCGTCATCACAGAAGATAAACCACAGATGTTCATGTCACCATTTATTTTGGTCTGCTGTGCAAGTAGCTAAACTGACCCGTTGAATTCAATTTCTGTATGTCTTGATTTACTCACCTTGGCATGGCTGCTTGATTGGCAGATACCTGGGAAAGCCTAGCTCTTTCTCATCCCTGTAACCTAGTCACTGCCCACGCCGGTCCGGGCACTCCCCACCTACCAGGTCCTGGCCAGGGTCTCAGAGCCCACCTCCCACCCCACCAGCTGAAAGGGCTGCTGATCCAGCTTCCCTTGCAGCCCCGGCAGAGGTCTGCTGCATGGATTCCGCCCACTTGAAGCAGAGTTTATGGACAGTTCCCCATCTCTCTGGTGGTGGTCACAGCAGTGACCACTCTTTAAAGGTCTAGCGAAACCAGGCACAGCAGCGGTCACTGCCCCCAGTCCACAATGCTGTGCCAAGGCAGCCCTGTCTGATGGGATGGTATGGGGTGAGTGTGGCTGTCCCTGACTTTCTGCTCCCCATCGCGCCCCCCCCCGCCCCCGCCCCGGCAGTGGCTGGCTCACAAAAGCCCTTCAGCAGATTCCTGCTCTGTCTGAATCAATCCCCAGGGATGACCACAGCCTGTAACTGAGCTGACTGACACTGAGGCACAGCGCACAGACTCTGCCCACCTCAGGCTGCTGCCATCTCCCAACCCCAGCCGACCGCAGGTCCTGCTCACCCTGCATGCTGCTACCCTTCCCGCGCCACTCCCGAGGGGGCGCTCCACACCTGTGCTGATGCCTGGGCCCCACTTGGACTAGTGTTGCCACACCCTCACTTGGCCACTGAGGCAAGGTCTATCTAGGGAATGGCACAGGATAAGCAGGGAGGGAGGCTCGGGGGCGTGGGGATGGCAGGCAGAGTGGACATTAAATACAGACAGGCTGTAAATCACAGCCCTGTTCCAGGGAAGAAAACAAACATGTGTACCCCATTATCGTGAGGATATGGCAGATCTTTTGAACCCTATCGAGGGCGAGGCTGCTGTACTGAATCTGAATATAGGGCTGGTCCTTAGTGATTACTTATCTGTTTTTTCCCTTCTCTGTATCAACTAAACATGGACTGTATTGCCCTGAAATTAATCTTCTGACAACAAATTAATTTCATTAGCCAAGACAGGTCTACCTGACACTACGAGACCCGGAGCTTCACATGAACTAATGGCGCTCATCTCCACCTGCCCCTGGAACTGTGCTGCACATATATGTGCTCATTTAGAAGGCACGAATCTGCAGGCTCCACATGCAGGCTCTGAACCTATCCTTATTGTTCTTGTCAGCAGAAATAAAAGGGTTCCGATGAGTACTCAGCATGCCATCCAGACGCTGAAACTCAAATAGCCCAGCACAGATCCCCGCTGCGAGTCACTCGCTCTGCAGCCCAACAGACAACTCTGGTCACTCACACGCTGCTGTCCCCTTGGCTCCTGGTGTGGTATGTTCTCCTTCCTGCCGTTTTCCCATTCCTCAACTCCACCGCGGGCAGTTCTTTGAAATAACAGCAAAACTGCTCAATGTTACTATTTTAGAGGGAAGAAAATGGTTTTAAAAAAAAGAAAGAAAACAATTTAATAGGACTAAAAACAAGGTCTGTGAAAAATACATGGGTTTCAAGTATGATCTCTCAACTCTCATTTAAATTATACTCAGTTTAGTCTCCTATACTGAATTTCTTCCATACTACGGCTCTTAGTTCACTCTGAAAAACAGACAACTTTTTAACAATAAACAAAGAATTTAAAATATCTCCTCAAAAAAAAAAGCCTCCAGTTTCCCCTCTACCTACAGACTGTTACCATCTCTCTTTTCAGGGTGCTTGATTCTACACAGTGGTGCCTCTGTTTTATGAATAGTTTGGTTCTTAGGCAGAAGCATTTGGAAATTTTGTTTTTGTGTATGAATTCTGCATTGGGTGGCAAACACAACTGTGGCCATCTTTTCTAGAACTGTTGAGTGAATTCAGTTTGTAAACTAAAGGACCACTGTATATTCAATACTTTCCTCAAGTAAAAAAAAATAATAATAATGAAGCTAGCCATTGTATTTAGATATTCTACACAGAAGTATAAGGAGATTTTAAGGGCAACAATATTTTTTCTTTGAGCAAGAACAAGTAAACAAGAAGCAGTATCTTGAAAGAAATACCAACTATAGCTCTGCTCCTTATTAGCAATAAAATTTGGGGAAGAGAATTCACCCTGGCCTTTGATGCCTCACTAAAATCTAAAATAATTTCTTCTACTGAGGTCTGCCTTGCTGGCTACTTAATTTGTACTGTTTGTCCTTCATTTTGAACATCCCAGAAACATGATATTGACCTCAATGACTGAAATAAACTCTCTTGAACAGGATGACAGTAACCCAGAGGCAGCAACTCCAGCCCAGATGGTATCACCCCCCCAGGCCAGGAAGCTTTTACATCTTTACAGTGAGTTTTACATTGTTAAAAGTTTGTCTTTAAAAATGAAAAGGTAGAGAGAAAAAAAAAACTAGGAGACACACATATGGCTAAAAACTAAAATATTTACTAGCCTGCCTTTTACAGTGAGTCTGCGGATCCCCTCTAGCCTATTCACAATGAGAAGGAAATAACAGCTAAAAGTTACCACCAAGCGCTGGTCTGAGCACTTTAGAACAATTATATTATTTAACGTTGCCTCCTTTCCTGAGTTAGGAATGATTATTCCCAATTTTACTGATGAGGAAACGAAGGCACAAGGAGTTGGGGTAACCTGCCCCAGGCTGTCAGACTGCACTTATTG
The DNA here is from genome assembly GCA_004027455.1 of Hydrochoerus hydrochaeris. Taxonomy (NCBI): domain Eukaryota; kingdom Metazoa; phylum Chordata; class Mammalia; order Rodentia; family Hydrochaeridae; genus Hydrochoerus; species Hydrochoerus hydrochaeris. Next base: position 29,348 of record PVLA01000556.1, read on the forward strand.
GCAGATACTGGATCTGAAGCCAGAGGCCAAAGCCTTTGCCCTGAGCCTTTACTGTCAGATACTTGAGCTCTGATTCTGGTGTTACCTGAGTGACTGAAGGATGGCATTCATGAAACATGTGTTGCCCAAATTCCGAAGACCTGTAGCACAAATTGCAGTGGTGCTTCCCTGTAAAATGAACGAGTGACCATCAGTAATAGAAGGCTGCCTATTTCAAACATCAAAACTAAGCAAAGGTCTGTATTTGAACCTGCAGGACTGAGATAACCTAGAAGTTTTTTTTGTTTGTTTGTTTTTTCTTTTACTTTTTAGTACTGGGGATTGAATCCGGGGCCTTTGCACTGAGCTGCACCCCTTTTATTTTTTATTTTGAGACAGGTTGCAATCTTGCCCAGGTTGTAGGGGAATTTGTAATCCTCCCTCAGCCTCTCAGATTGCTGGGATTACAGGTGTGCATCATCTTTTTTTGTTCAGTGGTATGTCAAACAAACTCTTTCTAGGGTAGTCTCTTTGTAAGTGTATGGATATTTTTAGAAAGAAGTTTTTCTGCCCAGGATTGTTCTAAATGAAAGTATTTCAATGGAAAGATTATAAGGCAATAAGCATTAGCAAGTATCATGGAGAACCCAACAAAATCAAGAGGAATGAAGTTTAAGATAATGTCTTTATAAGATTCTTTTCAAACTAATAGAAACTGAAAAATTATACATGAGGCCCCAGTATTTTTGTTCCCAAACTTTTAACTCTTAAGCCTTGCAAGCATGACTAATATATATTTTCCCAACAATGAGATCCAAGCCTTAGAAAACTATCTGCACTGCCTGGCACGGTGGTGCACACCTGTAATTTCAGCACTCATAAGGCAAGAAGATCACTGTGAATTTGAGGCCCATTTGAACTACATAAATTTTGCTTCAACTAAAAAACAAAACAAAACAAAACAAAAAATCCCCAGAAAACCTACCTGTTATGCCTTGCATCTACATGTGCACCCCCCACCCCACCCCAAGCCTCACACAGGGTCATAGGTGGGATTTTCTGAGGTGGCTGTGATGCTGGGATTAAGGATGTCCCAGCCTGGTTGTCACTGAGTGGAATATGGAAGCAGAAAGAGGGCTGCTGCTGCTGCTTGCTGCTGCTGCTGCTGCTGCTGCTGCTGCTGCTGCTGCTGCTGCCGCCTTGCAATGGACTGTTTGTCCTCTGCAATGCCCCACTGCCACTCTACCTTAGAGCCAGCTACCAACTGAAACTTCTACAAACTGTGAGCTAAATAAACTTTTCCTCCTTTAACTTGTGGGTGTTGCATATTTTGTCTCAGCAGTAAGTAAAACATTATCTGAACTTCTTTTGAACACTGAAGCTTCATTTTTGTTTTGTTTTGTACTGGGGGCTAAACTTTGGACCCTTCACAATGAGTTACATCCCCAACCCATTTTAAAAAGTTTTTGCAACTATCTCACTAAGTCAGTAAAGTGCCCAGGTTGGGCTGGAACTTGCAGTCCTCCTGATTCAGCCTCCCAGAATGCTGGAATTGCAGGTATGCACCACCATACACAGTCTGAGGCTTGGTTTTCTGATTAGTTCTACAAATGTACCAAATGTACCTCAATGTCTGAATACTACACCAACAAGGTAAATCTACCAATCTAACCCAAAGCATTTCTGCCCATAATTCTGATGGCCATAAGAGCACATCAGCTGGTTTTTCCAAAAGATCGTTAAGACTGCCCAAACACAGCTAGCACAGCAAGAAAGGTGTAGGTGCAGGGCAAAAATACTGGTTCATTTAAAATATTTCATAATCTTTAAATGTTGTGGTTCTGTTACTGCCTCTTTACATTATAACAGAGAGCTACCAGAGTATATTCTTCTATGGGAGAATTATATTAATGAAGTCCTAAGAAATAAAACTTACCAAAGTTTCAGACCTATAGAACTTGTACCAGCAACCTTTAACAGAAGGAAGCAAGGATCTCTGAGATCCCACAGGAATGGAGTGGCACAGTAAACAAGTAGGCACAAAAGAAGTGGGACCTGTTTCTAAGGCAGAGGAACACAGCAGTAACTGACTGACGGAAGAAGTAATGAGAGGAGTGCTTCCTGGGGTTGCATCAAGAATTACCAATATGAGGGGCAAACATTTTGTACATAGGGCAAATCCCAGGCACAGATTAATAAAAGTTTATAATAGACAATATTAAAAGTCACAGTTGTAACAAAACAGTGATTAGATTCCTATTCTAATATTTAAATAAATTTTACTTACATTTACTTTTAATAACTTGCTGTTTAGTGATGAGTTTTCCAAAAGTTTTCTCTTCCTATGCCTGTCAGCTGTGAATGCTGAGCTATTAAAACAGACAGAGTCAAAAAGACATTTATATATCCATACTTCACAGCAGGCAAAAGAATAAATTCAAGTTACCCAACCCACAACATCTAGGGGGCAAACTTACAGCATGTGTACCTCAGCTGGCTGTGTGTGTTCCAGAAAGCTCTAAAAGGTTCACCATTGCTGATCTGGGCATAGAACAGCAGGGCTGTTCAGTTGGGCCACTGAGTGACCCATCAGGCCTAGAGTATTTTTGGAGCTAAATGGGGCTTTCTGTTTCCTTGAAAAACCCCACCTTTCCCCAGCAGGGACGTCAGACACACACAGCCTGGGAGATGCGCTTTCCCTCCTCCGCTCTAGCCACCTATTGGCATTTGAAGCAAGCTTCACCAATGAGAAGACCCATTCCTCACAACAGAAGGAAGAGTTTTGTCTGCACTACTATTGTGCAATCTAAAGAGATTAAATAATATGCTGTTTCTTATTTTGTATAAAGGCTCCATATTTCACTCATATGCATTACAGGGACACTCTAATCTGAATGTGAGAAATTACAAATTATGGCCAGACAGGCATATATAAATTTATTTGTTTTAGTTATGCTGCAAAGAATATTCTAAAATCAAAATTAGATTAGAAATTCTGAATTAAAATCATTCAAAAATTTTCATTAAAGAGATGTCTTGATTAAAATTCTACATAATATTCTTCAAAAGGTTACTTTAAAATTATGTATCAGAATTATTATTTAACAAATGAAGGAAGCAAAAACTACGGCTAAACAACATAAACTTGTTAGTCTGCCAATTCTTTTTTACCTTCTAAAAGTACCCAGCTAATCCAAAATAAATACATCTTTGTTTTTGTTTCCGGAAAGTCCACAAGAACCATAATGTCTTTGGAACATCAGTTCTAACAATGATAAGTTGCTTCAAATCTCAAAAATATTCAGACCCTTGTACACCTCTCTCACAGTGTCAGTGGCTATAATAAATTGAAGATAACATTTCTATTACAGTGCTAAATTATTCCTAAGTAACTTTAGAAACTGAGTAATAGCACAAGTGCTGATTAAAAAAATACAAAGTAGGACTAAGGATTTAGCTCAGTGGCCTAAGTGCCTGCCTGCAAGTGCACGGTTGTAAATTCAATCCCCGGTACAAAAAAAAAAAAAAAAACCAAAAGTGTGTTTAAATTTTTAAAAATTATTAGGAAAAGATATATTGCCATTAATCCCCCAGACTTTGTTTCTTTGGTTATTTGAGACCGTCTTGCTACATATGTAGTTCACGCTGGCCTCAAACTTGTGGTGATTCTCCCTCAGCCTCCCCAGCTCTGGGATTACAGGAATGTGCCACCACACCTGGCTCAAATCCCTTCACCTGAACACACTTATCCCAGCTTTCTTGCCAGGTGCTGAAGCAGTTCTGAAGTCCCCTTTTGTTTGTTTGAGGTTTGATTAAAAATACGGTGAATGTTGCTACCTAGTGCCACCCTACCAAAAGGCAGGCTCACAAAAACCTTAGTGTGTCCTTGTCCACTTTTACTTACCAGACTGGGCACTGTCTGACTAGAGGGTCAAACAACAAATGTTTTGAATCAGTTGAGAACACTGAAGCAACCACATCAACACAGCTACAGACACTTACAAAAGAGGACTTTTAGAACTACTTCAGAAACGATGAAAACGAAGGGTAAGTGTGTTAATGATGAGGGGATACTTTTTGAGAGGGGTTAACGGCAATGTGTCTTTGATATGATAAACATTTAAAATTTACCAAAAAGAAATGTAAGCATTAACTGTATTTTGTGATCATGCCTCACACAGGATTTATTGACAATACCTAATAATTTTTAGCTCTATCCTATAGAAGTTATTACATTTATCCTGAGGGATCCTTGAAATGGCAGAATCCTCTAAATGTACAGTAACGCTAGCTATTCAGTACCTGTGGTTATTCAAATTTAAACTTAATGAAAGGTCAAAAATTTAGTTTCTCAGTGGCATTAATGGCTTTTCAAGGGCTCAACAGCCACATGGCTGTGTTACCACATGAGAAAACAGAGCATAGCACACAGCCATCACTCCAAGCAGGTCTACCAGACAGTGCTGCCCAGATGAGCACAAATTAATCGGTTTTCAGATTCCAGCCCTAGGTTTGCAAGACATAAAAATAAATTTACGTGATAGTCTCAACACAGGAAATGGACCTTAAGGTAGATTTTTCAGTGGGGCCAAGTAGAAATGTGTCATATATGACAACTTGTACCTGAAGGGAGTAGTCAATGGAAATGAAGCATTTCATAACTATTTAAAAACAGGTATGTTGCCAGAGACTTAGCTCAGTGGCATAATTGCCTGCCTGGCAAGAGTGAGGGCATTAAGTTCAATCCCTGATACTAAAAAATAAAATAAAATAAAATAAAATAAAATAAACAAGTATGTTCTGGGAAACCCTCTTTTCCTTTTAACTTAATTCTGATTAATTTACTTCAAACTGAGATGGCTTTTTTGTCAAAGAAAACTGTAAGTGGCAAGGAAATATTCTAGCAGCTACCACACTTCTACAATAAGCAACAACATCACCACACCAAAGAGTGACAGTATGCAATTCATTGCAGGAATCTCCTACTGCAGTTTTTTGTGAGCAATTCCACATAATATTAAATAGTTTGGTTCTGTGTATCTACACGTGTCTCTAATTCTACATGGGTGCATGGTGCTCAGTTCAAATTAAAAGAAGGGGGAAAAAGCACTTTGAAAAAGAGCAAAAAGCTGACAAGTGAAAAGTATATATACACAGGTTGTTTTCATCTAGATTCTTCCCTTCTCAGCTTTGTAATATATTGAAAGCAAAAGCACGCATCGAGACTTCGGTTAACAAACATTGTATAGTACTGACTTGAAGGTAGGCTATTTCCTCTCAGTATGTATTCTGGGGTACCTAATGCCTTGAAGTTTGCCAAGCACCCCTGCTTTGGACATGTTTTCACAGTACCTTCGATACATCAATTGCCAAAATAAATTAAATGGCACCTGATGATCTGGGGGGATTTACAGAGATTTCACTTGAGTCAGCAGTCATTCCAGACCCGTGATTCTATCCCCTGGTGCCTCAAAGGCATTGCTATCTGGGCTTCTATTTATCACTTCGATTTCTAGTCCAGAGAGTTTTATCTGAGTAAGTTATCTGGCACTAAGAAATATCTATTCACATAAATTCTTCAATTTCTTTCTAATCTCAAATCATTCATGGCTCTTTGTATTACACTGCCTCTAACAAAAAAGGAAAGGAAGAAACTAGGGGATCCTGTCTACTCACATAGATACAAAGTAGAGAATAACATATTTAAACCTCATTTTTCTTAAAATAATGCATATCTTAGTCTAAACAGTCCTTATAAGACTTTTGCCAGAGATTTTCTAATACCACAGAGAAGAAACCCTGAAATGCTTTTATATTATTTCCTGTCCTTTCTTTGTGCCTCCAAAACTCCCCTTGCAAATAGTTCATAAATTGGTAATAATTTTTCTAAAAAAGGCATGTGAGCTTTGAAATACAGTTTATGATAGATAAAAAGATAGTAAATGAAATATGGGCATTGTTTCAGACATTCACACCCAAGGCTTATTTATGAACCTTATATTAAAACATGATGAAAGTATACAAACCACCAAGATCCTGTTCAAAAACTAAATGCCTCTTCAACCTCACTGCCATCTCCCTCCCTTTCCCAAGACCTAGTACTTACTTTTCCAAGTTCTGTAAGTGTTCTCTGACTTTCTGTACCAGCCCCAGCTTGGTGTCATTAACCACAAAATCATCACAGCAATAACTGCAAGGAAAATATTAATCAATGCACGTAAAGAGCTTGAGGAAACCACAGAAATGAAATCACTAAAAGGCCCGATTGCCAAGATGATCACATGACCCTGCAGGCAGTTCCTATTAGTGGTGAGATTAAAGAGAATCTGGAATCCACAATGGAATGTTTTTTAAGAACCTTTTAAAAAGTCACATAGGCATTAGCTTCTTTTCACATTTTTACTTAAAACTTCTTCATTTCCTTCTTTGAAAATGAAATAAGCTGCTGTATCTACAGTTAAACTCTTTTCAGGGGTACAAAATACATGGAGAAAAAGAAAAAGAAAAAGCACTCATCTTCTCATGTAGAAACACACCAAAGACTTTAAACTGATGAATTTCAACCCAAATTAATGTGGGATTTAGGGGAGAACTGTTGGGATACCCGAAGAGAAAAACTAATAGGTGTACATTTTAAACACAACGATTAAAACAGAATTTAGATGAGTTGGGAAGAATGCATCTATATTCTCAGGCCCTAGAAAACTAAAGTATGAATCAGTGGCTCCATGTTTTTGCTGTTTTGAAGAAAAATGTTTAACATGTTTTTAAAAATCGACACTGTTTTAGCAGGCCAATAACCAAATAATATAAAGAGTGATGCATAACAAACTTTAACCTGTGCATTAGTATTTTTTTTTCTTTAAATAGGCCAATTTTAGCTAAAACAAAACAAAAAAACAGGCTGACACTAAGATATTCTTTTAAATATGTAGCTTTACTTAAAACCACTTATTATAATTACCAAAGAAAAACATAAATAACACTGCCATGTGAGCAAAAGAAACTTTGAAAGCATACCAGTAGGTCATCTCTAACAAAATTTAATAGACAGACAAAACTGGTCTATAAAAAATGAGGAAGGGGAGAGGGAAAATGATTTTTTGAGAGCAACAATCCTACACGAAAGCACAGCTTGAACTTTTATTAAGCAGTGAACATGTTGGGGAATGCTTTTGAAAACTACGCCACCAGGATAATTATTTAATACACACTTCATTAAGGACCACAATACCGTCAATCAGGATTTCTCTACTACATTCTCCAAGTTCCCACGGTCAATTTCTAACTTCTCCACAAACAGCAAAAGCAACCTTATACATCCTAAGCCATCTTTCTCTGATCAAAGTACCGCTGGAAGGATGATAAATTCCTCATTGGTTTTAATGGTAAATACATGAAAGTACTAAATTAGTGAAAAGGTGTAATTCTTTCCTCCTCTCAGAATAGCTGTCAAGAGGCTAGAGTATACCCTGAAAAACCTGGGCTCTGGGCTCTAAACCTCAGTAAAGCAATGTTGATTGCTTTAATTTCCGCTTTCATTTTGTCCCCATAAATTTATGCATATAGTTTGGATTAAAGGAGACTCGGCATTCAAATCACGAACCACTCCAAATGCTCATGTTCACCTGAGAAATGAAGTCTGCGAGCAATTTCATATCACTGAAAAGTAAACTTCTAACCTACACACACATACACACACACACACAAACACACACAGTTGCACTGTTTAAGGCAGTAAGTAACTGAAACAGTATAAAACCTTTTTCTATAAAACACAGCTTAATGGTTCAGCAAAACATTTTGCTTTCATTATGACACTGTGTAAGGTACATGACAGGGTACACGGTGTACTTGTCATTTCTAGCATTACACAGAAGTTTATCACCAGGCCAGTCTGTGTCAATAGAATTTACCCTGTTCAAATGACTCTTCTAGTAGGTAATGATGTGGCATTACAGTGTATTTACTTGGGTATGTTATACAGGCAGCATGAGTTATAGTGATATCTATGTAAATCATAACTGGTAACTAAGTTGAAATACTTTAATTATAACATAATTAAATTTTTTCTAGCTCAAAAATTAATGGGAAAGTTTTTCCAAGAGAAGACATACTACTGAGACAGAATCAAGTAAAGATCAAGATAAACTCTAAAATGTCACAAATTTAACAAAGAATGGCAATAGTAATATGCTGCACCAATGAAAAATTAAAAAGCTGTGTTTAAAAAAAAGCATTGAAATAATAATGTAGATGATACTATGGGAAATTTCCAGCAAATGCATTTTAATAAAAAGTTGCTCCAGTGAAAAAATAATTAAGGAAATTACTCACAATCAATTAATTGTATAACAAAAACATAAGTTAATTTTTTTTAAAGATTTGAGCTTGCAACTTTGGCCAGTAACAAAATGGCCAAGATTTTTGCTTAAGAAAGAAAACCATTTATAGATGAAAAGATGGAATTTAGTCTATTTCAGTTAAGGAAAATTATTTTAAAATTATGAGCAAAGACTAAAAATAAAAAGGGATATTTCACAAAAGAAAGAAAAAGAGAGAGAGAGAGAGAGAGAGAGAGAGAGAGAGAGAGAAAGAGAGAGAAAAGAAAAGAAAGAAAAGAAAAGAAGAGAAGAGAAGAGAAAAGAAAAGAAAAGAAAAGAAAAGAAAAGAAAAGAAAAGAAAAGAAAAGAAAAGAGAAAAGAAAAGATCTTAGTCAGGCATGCTGATGCATGGTTGTAAACCCTGGTATTACAGTGGCTGAGGCTGGATGATCACAAATTTGAGCTCAGCTTGGATGTTAGACAAGTCTTTGTCTCAGAATGAAAAGTAAATTAATAAAAAGGTCTAGGCACATGGCTCAAAGGTAGAGTACATGCCTATCATGTGAGCCCCTGGGTTCAATCTCTAGTACAGGTACCACCACCAAAGGAAGTGTTTTCAATTGAGCCACCAAGGACCTTTCTACTAGTACTAAAGATCAATCAAATTAATATTTAAAAAAACTGCAAGTAGTTTTACTTTTAGCTTTCATATGAGGTTTCACAAGTTAAGAGATACTGCCCTATTAAAACTTTGGGAATGTTTCGTTTCAAACAACTTCCAAGTTTATGAATAAATGTCTTCACTTACTTGAAATCTTAAAAATAAAATGATCTCACATTGCAGTATTTTAAAATTTTGTTATTTTCAGCTAAATATGAAAAAGCCAGTTTCTAACAAGACACTGTTCCATCAAAACATGGATTTATTGAAATTATTTCTCTTGTTTCATTCCACTGTTTAAAATGCATTGTAAATATCTGTGTTCTGAGGTACCCTGGGTCACAGCAGCAGTAATCAAATTGTTCAGTGTATGGATGTGAATACTATGAATCATCGCAAATTTCTAAAACTGTTAAAACAAATAGAAGGGCCGGGAGTTTAGCTCAGCCGGCGTAAGTGCCAGCCTGGCAAACATGAGGTTGTGAGTTCAATCCCTGGTACCAAAAAAAAAAAAAGATAATAAATTCAATGATTTTGTGTTCTTGCCAATGTTGATTGCTTTGAGTCCCAGAAGTCATAGCAGTATAATATAAAAATGTATTGCACTGCTAACTCTAACTCAAAATTTTCTTAAAAGAAACCAATATTTAAAACTCAAAACCCAGGACAGATTTTTAGAAATCTCAATGCAATTTATATTTTTTCACCTATTTCACAATGGATATGAATTAGCTAATTTCAAAGATCTAAGGAAAGAGTAGCTTATGTCTGATCTAACAAGACAGGTGCAGGAATTTGTGAAAATTGAGATTTTTTTCATAGTATAAATCAATAATGATTTCACATTTTTCAGCATGAATGTGCAGATTTTAATTGCAAAGATTTGACATGTTTTTGCTTTGATCAAACCAGTTGTTACTTTTCTGCAACAGTTTTGTCATTACAGATATAAATGTTAAACAAAAATTATTTTTTGGTATACCATTTATTGGAAGATTTTTAACAGTATTTGGAATAGCATGAGTGAACTTTTTTAACTGTAATTTTTATGACTCTAAATACACAGTATTTCTGGGAAAAATTTAGCATCTGAATCAAGATGTGCTATAAATATAAATCATACTACATTTTTAAAATTTCATGTAGAAGAATGCAAACATCTCTAACAATTTTCATATTGATTACTTATTTATATGATATTTTCGATATACTGAGTTAAACATAAAATTAAAATGAATTCTACCTATTTCTTTTTGCTTTTTTAATGTGACTACTAGAAAATTTTAAATTACATGTGACTTATATATTTTTGTTGAATAGTCTAGGCCATTTAAGACATTATCTGTTTTAAAACTCTGTAATACCTACCCAACATCTTGAGGGGTAAACTGTATAATTTTACTGAACTATATATAATGACTAAATTTTATTTTGATATGATTTTTGTGCTTTAAAACATTTTTAAAAAGATTTTACAAGCATCTTTCTCATGAACCAATTTTAAACATTCTCATCATCACTAAGAAGTACCTATTTCACAATGCGTATAAATGAGCTAAATCTGAAGATCTAAGAGCTTATTATTTTTACTATACAGGTATTTTACTTATTTTTTGAGGAAAGCACCTGCTTCCACAGGTCAGTATGGTGGTGCACGCCTGCAAGTCCAGCATTCAGAAGGCTGAGGCAGGAGGACTGCCAATGTGTTTGAGGCCAGCCTGTATTACACAAGCAAGTTCAAGGTCAGCCTGCACTATATAGTGAGACTTTGTCTCAAAACAAAAACAAAAACCGAGGGTGCTGGGATATAGCAAAAAGATCAATAAATACTAGTTTTCTCCATCTGTGTAACCACAAACCTCACAGCGCACTTCGCTCTGGCTGCCTTTATCCCCATTTTAATTTCTTCCTCCCTGACCCAAGACACGTACATACATGCACATGCATGCACATACAGTGGGAAAGGTGGAAACCTGATGAAACGTCACCTGGTTACTTTAATCTTTCCATGAGATGTTGTTTTCAAACTAGATACCAGCCCACTAAAACTGACATTAAAAAAACTCCCAAGCAAACAGAAGCACTCAGAATAAGTAAGTTCTAAAAAATTGCTTTCTAAACTACTGTAACTGCATTGAAACTATTTGGTCAGAATTATACTTAATACACCTAAAAAGAAAATTTGAGCAGTCTTAACTTTCTCTTTAAGAGGATTACACCAAAAGTGCAAAAAAGTTCCTAACTTATTGGTTGTGTTTTAAGTTTGTAGACTGGTCCTTTGAATCTTAATGTTTGAAAGCATAGTAAATGCTCCAGGTGGGAAACTAGTTTCACAAAACACACTGAAATGGTATCCTAACCTAAGCAGATTCAGATAACTTTCTTTGCTAAGAGACAAACTGCAGGCCTCAGTGTTTCTTCACACACTTAGGACGGCATGTATAAAACAAACCCGTATCAGGCCTCACCCATATTATCTGATTAACTTTTAAGCTACTAAATTTAATAATAAAGCCAGCATGGTGGTGCAAACCTATACTCCTAGCAATTGGGAGGCTGAGGAAGAGAACTGCAAGTTCAAATCCCACTCTGGTACTCAACAAGCCCATCTCAAAATGAAAAATAAGAAGAGTTGGGTTTAGCTTAGAGCAAAGAACCCTTGGTTTAGTCCCCAAAACTGCCTTTTTTTCTTTTTTACCAAAGCAGATTTTTACCTAGTGATTTTAGGTGACTCGTCAGGTAAAGAGAAGCTCTACTTCCAATAGCCTATGTCTCAGATGAGAAATTCCTTTCTACATTTAACAGAGAAAAACTAAGAAAAATACATAACAACATTAAAAAGAAAAATATTTAAAAATTATATAGGCAATATACTGGAGACATTAAATTAGGAAACAGAATATAAAGGAGAAAGTGAAAAGAGGATTGGTTTCCCTCTCTGTCTCCAACACCTATAAATAAGCAATACCATCCATCAACCATGTAAAGATTAGTCTCAAACCCAAATTCCTTGAATCAAAAATAATACCAAAAAAAGGTCTTAAAGTAGTTTTAAATTTCTTCAGGTCAACAATAAACTCCTAATTAAATGTTCAGTTGGACAATATATGTACACCACTGTTCAGAATAAATTTATACAAATGATTTTAGTATGATGCCTAGGAAGAACATACATCAAGTAGCAGGTAAATTTTTGTATTAAACACAAGTTATTTATACTGTTCAATTAGGGAGGTAGAAAATGGAAAAAAAATCACACTGTTTATATAATTTCTAATTCTGCTTGCTCTGATAAACTAGAAAAATAAAACTTCAATTTCTTCATTTATTCCTTACGCTTTATTTGATTTGTTTTAATGTGTTCAATGAGCTCAGAATAGGTAAGTACATCGGTTTGCCTTTACGTTTCATGTGTATTTGTGTTAGTACTATCTTGGGCTTTTTAATAAAAACAGTTGAAACCTGTCTATTTGGCCACACCAAGGTAATCAGGCAAATGCACACAAGAGAGCAGAGTGAGGCTGCTGCCCACCCAGTTCCTCCAGGAGACACTTTGTGGAGTTTATGGCAAAAACAGTCAAGTCTACACTCCTGGCAGCAGCTCTATTAAATATGTGCCAAAGCTTTTTACCAAATAAAAAGTTTTAATGGAAGTTCTATTTTCTTCCCATACTGCCAATGCATCACTTTGGAGTCTCATGCACTAAAAACTAGGTCTCTAGCACCTAGCAGGTTCCCAGCAAATACTAAAGAGTAAAAGCAGCATGCTGGCTACTCGGACTTTTTGTTCATGTTATGTCTGGGGACTATCATTTTACTCTAAATCGGTCTCAACTACAATTCTGAAGTAAAACTATAGGGGAAAGGACTGCTTACAATACCAAGTTCTCTTCAGAAAAAGACTATATATCTTTGCTTTGTATCCTTCCTTAATACATTTACTCCTAGCAAATAGTTGAAGTTTTAGAAATTGTGTTGAATTTTCTTTTCCTTTTGGTCCTTTTGACATTGATGACTGCGAACAAAGGGAAAGCTATTAGATTTTGTGTAGTTGGGCATGGTGGTGCATGTATGTAATCTCAGGACCTGAGAGGCTGAGGCAGGAGGAGCAAGGTGAGTTCAAGGCCATCCTCAACTATACTCTGTCTCAAAAAAACAGATTATGTATGTTTATAATGTATTTATTTTCCAAAAGTTTTAGTTAATTCTAGTTGCTGTTTCCTACCCTGGGTTTTCTAGGTGCGTTGTATCACACAATTTTAACATAAAAATATTTGTTTCCAATATTTACATGAATTACTTCATTATTTTACCTCAATAACTGGAACCTTTAAAACACTGTTTAGTAAGTGATGATCATCATGAACATGATGACAGGAAATGTTTGTCTTGTTCCTGATTTAATGTTAATGGTATTAGCATTTCATCTTTATCTGATGTTTCCTGTTTTTTAATGAACTGTAATGGTTTGTTTCATTTCATTTCATTGTTATTAATTTAAATGAGAATTGGTTTATAATAAATATATTTAGATTTGTGTTTGAATTATAGTTAATTACAACTATTTTAATTAGCAAAAGTGACTTATTTTCTTCTTAGAGTTTCTATCAGATTTCTTTCTTAGGGTTTCCAAAGTTTCAAAATATTAATACACTCTATTTGCTACTCATCACCTGTAGCTATTTAAATATAATTAATTTAAAATAAAGCAACATCCAGGGATATAGTTCAGCGGCACAAGTGCTTACCTGGCAAGCGTGAGGTTGTGAGTTTGATCCCTGGTACCAATAAAATAGTTAAGCAATAAAAAAATAAAACAAAACGAAACACTTAAATTCTCAGTCACACCAGCCATATTGTTACAGTTTGTATTTAGATGTCCTCCAATAGCATAACACAATCATAGGTGGGGCATTTGGAGATGGCTGGATTTAGGGCGCATGGATACGGACTAAGGGTGTGGATACAGACTAAGAGTGTATGGAAGCCTCATACTGGGCATGAGTGATACCAATCAATCTTCTTGTAAATTGGTGGAATATAAAGGATAGAAAGAAAGCAGGCTTGCTCCTGCTGCTGCGCCCGCTGCCACTGCTACTGCTATTTTGCTGCCTTCCTGCCTGCTTTGCCATGAACTGTTTCACCTCTGTGATTCTCCTTTACCAAGCAGCCCTACCTTGGAGCCAGCTGACTATAGACTGAAACCTCTACAAACTGTGATCTGAAATAAATCTTTCCTCCTTTAACTTTAGGTGTTGGATACTCTGTCTCACAATGAGAAAAATAACCAAGATACACATTTAATTGTTCAAGAGCTTTTGTACTGAGTAACATAAATATCACACCAAAGACAGAAAAATCTCTACCTCTTGCCCACCCTTAAAATTCTAAGTTTGGGCTGGGGAATATAGCTCAGTAGCACAGCACCTGCCTCTTTTTTTCTTTTGATACCAGGAATCAAACTTAGGACCTCATAGCCAGGCAGATGCTGTGCCACTGAGCTATATCCCTGGCCCAGACATCATATTCTTGAACTAAGAAAATATACCAAACAAAACCATTTTCCATTCAGCTGAAACAAAAAGAATCATGAGGCAAATGAACCTGAGTTTTTAAGCATCAGTAAAAAAAAAAAAAAAAAGAAGAAGAACTTTACTGCTTAAAAGGTATTATTATGCAGTAAGTCGTACTAATATTAAAAAAATAATTATAAACCTTTTGGTCAAAAAGAATCCCTCAAAAGGGGACAGGAGCAGATCATCCAGTAAGTTTTAAATTCCTTTTCATTTACTTGCATAACATTTTGACATTTAGAGGCAAATTTGACTTTGAGTTTTATCATAACTATTTTTTTTTTTTTTTGGTGGTGTCAATAATAGAACCCAGGGAAGCAAGTACCCTACCACTGAGCCATACTCTCAGCCTCTGGTTTTAGTGTAAATGAAACATACTTGGGGAAAAAGAAAAGAAAAAGAAACTGATATTCCAGTGACTTCATGTACTTCAAACTTACAAACATTAAAATCGAAAAATAATTCCTTCAGAAAACAAGTGCATGCTTCAACTCTCTTCTACTAAATCCTGTCTCACCATGAAATAAGCCAATTATGAAAAATTAGAAGAACACCTGGGAGAGAACTTTACCCTTTGTTAAAAGCCTTATGGGGATGTCTTTATAGTTTAGAACACTTCTGTAAGCAAGTTTCTTTTTAAACTTAAAAATAATATTTTTAAAGAAATAAAATTCTTCCTGTTCTCTGATTTTTGACTATACTGATAATTTGTGTCCAGCACCTGTAACCCTAGCTACACAGAAAGCTGACACTGAAGGACTGTGACAGCCCAGGAGTTCCAGGCCAGCCTGGGTAACTAACAGAGACTTATATACCTAAAAAGTGAAGAGAAGGAAAGGGGGTGGGGATATTTGTGCCCACATGGTTTATATGAACTGTCAACAGAAAATTTGCCTTTCTAAATTTTTATCACAACTTCCTTAGGAATCTACACAGTATCAATTTAAATCCACAACTAAGAGCTTTAGTTTTGTTATTTCGAGTTAAAATTACTACTTGTTGCAAATGCTTAAAATCTGAAACTTATTTTTTAGACAAATGAATTAATTCACATTTCATAATACTACTTTGTTTGAAAGGATACTTTAAAACACCACCTGCCAGGAAGGACACATTGTACCAATTTACTTTTAACATTCCTTTAATAATTCTTCATTCTCAGAAATTCAGCTATTGGGCTGGGGATTTAGCTCAGCGGCATAAGTGCCTGCCTTGCAAGTGTGCAGTTGTGAGTTTGATCCCCAGTACCAATGGAAAAAAAAAAAGAAATTCAGCTATTGTCGAAAGGGTCACAGTTGACAAGACTATGTCAGATGTTAAGGCATTTTTTAGTATTTCAGACCTATTAACTCAATATTTCTCCTTTAGGAATTAATGTTTCTAATATTAACCTTTGTTTCTTTTCAATCACAATAATGCATACCACATGCAGTTCCATTTGCATTGCTTGGAGAAGGGAAACAAATGAGCAGTGAGGAAATATTGCTTAACAGACAATAACAGGACACTATCCTTTGAATGAACATTTTGGAAACATTTTTATTTTCACTGAAGTCTTACCACTCAGTTTCACGTTAATCTGTTTCTCTCCTTAAGGAGTGAGCTGTGTCAAATCAGAATGATCCCTTTGGTACTGCTTTATTTCTTTTGAAGTAATGACCTATTTAAGTGGTTCTGCTTCGATAATACAGTACATACTCTCTGAGTGCCCAGCTTCTATCAGAAGCAAGGGGAGCCATCTTCGAGGGTGTACAACTCAGAAGGAACATGAAGTAGCTCACCCATGCATGATTTGTAAGTCTTCTGCAAGAAAAATGTCTTGTGGCTGTTCAATCTTCCAAAATGATCAGAGGACACAATCTCATAGATTTGGTGTATGTAACTTTCCTCATTTTTGGAAGACAGTTTACAAATTTCAGTCTTTCAAATATATATTACCTACACTGCATCAGACAATGAGCATTTGGGAAATACAAAGATCTGAGATATGGTTTCTGCAGTCCAGAAAGACATTTAAAAACAACTAACACACAGCAAGAAATTGTTTAAGTATCCCAAGAGCTGTAAGTTCAAGAGAGATTATATCCAGCTGCAACTGAAGCTAGAAGAAGGTAGACTTCAGTGGTAACTTCACGAAGGATTTGCATAGAAGACAGGGCAGGGGTTCTTAGTTAAAGTAACCCCACACACACATACACACAAACACACACAGAAGAAAGCTAAGTTTCAGCGTTTCTTACAACTTTTCTGGAGCACAGAACACACTACATATAAAGGAACTTCAACATTAGCTAAAGTCAAAATACTTCATGATCAAACATCCTAAATCTAATAAATCACATCAATATTTTACCTCGAGTCAATTGTTCAGTCTAATCACATAAAATTAGATACAAAGAAAATTTATAAACTGGAGTAAAATTACTAATGTGCATTGGGAAATATATAACCACCTACTCAAACACATGACCAAGAGAATCTTTCTGTTTGTTAGTAACAGTTAAGGTACAGGGAAAATATTAATTTAACCTTTATCAGTTTACAACAATCACAAATTCCCTTCAGGCCTGCCGGGGTAACTCTACAGGGTGACTCCCATGATGGCATTTTGTTCTAAAATCCTCAAGGGAGGCAATCATGTGACTGTGTGCTGCAGCCCCCTCCCGCATTTCAGAAGCTCTGAGCAGCCACACACTTCGGAGCTCTGTGTAACTTAACACAAGAGATTGGCAATCGGCCAAGAGGCCTCTGCTAGGACGTACACTCCCAGGGTGCAGGATTTTCCATGGAATTCCAATTCATACAACAAATAACATCTACTTTAACAGGTTGTGTCAATGTAGAACACATTACATTCTAATTTAGAGTTAATAAATGAATTTCTCTAAAACACAAAACATAAACCATTAACATATATATATGATTTATACTTTAAGGTAGCCTTGTGAATATAATTCTACTCCATTAAGATAAGCTTTAAAATTTCCTCAAAGAGTTGGTTTCCTCAGAATCTTACCAACAGTGAGAAAACGCACTGCCAACTTGTTACAGCGCATGGAGACTGAGCTGCATTTTCAAAGTTCCCTCTTTCATGCACACTGCTAACTGAAAACCAACAGTGAATGTTGGTTATCTCACAGAAATAAGCTGACATGATCTAAGACACTGATAGTTAGATACTGCAAGAATGATCTAAGTGTTTGCTGTCATGAAAGCAAACATGTTTACGAACATACAGAAACACATAGTTCTGTATATCAAGTAGCTATGTCATTCTAGTATGCTTCTAGCAAGCTTTCTATGGGAAAAGGGGAAAAACTAAGAAAAACAGCCTGTTCAGCTCTGGTAGAAAGGTGTTCTACAGCAGCCAATCACAATGAACTGGGCACTTGTCCTTGTATGAAAATCTTGGAAAGACTTTCATTTTTATAGAAATCTTTATCTACCCTCGGTGGTCGTTGTTCTTTCAGTCTAGACACCCTCTACACAAAGATCACTGAGAAGAGCTGCCTAAACGACTAAACTTTTCAAGATGCTATTTGATAGCCAAAATTTAATAATGTTAAATCTACAAAAATTTTAAAAGACCTGGAAAGCCACTAAGCTCTTTTTCTTCCTTTTAATGGGCACTTTTCTCAATCATCAACAAAAGGCTATGTAGAAAAGGAGTAGTGTACCACTTGAGCGGAAAGTGTGGCTCAAACTGGTACCTGGACTTAAGTCCCCATCTATGTCCAGTAGTGCTTTAAAGAAAAAAAGCTCTAGACAGATTCTTTAAGTGGCATGTTTTTTTTCCCTTCGATGTCAACAATATTTAGAATTTGGGGTAAACTGATGAAAACAAAAGCTGTCCATCATAATTTGCTGGCCAAGGTAATAAATTTGCTTCACACTAAAGTTAAAATTGCAAATTATACTTTTTATACATATCAAGTGGATATAAATCATTAAACATCACTTGTAACATAAATAACTCATTTTAAGTAGTCACAGAAATAGACCCTATTTTATTATCATTCATATAAAATGGACACGAATATTATATTACCAAAAAATAGGACCTCTACAAACTTTTTAAAGGATGAGATACTTAAGACTGAAATACACCAAATTCTTAACATTTCTTCAGGGAATAGAACTGTCATGTGACAAGGAAAAATGTCACAACAATCAAACAAAGAAGTTAAAATTTGTAATATCACATGACAAAATGTTAACTGGACAGTAGGGACATGACTGGTTGGTTTTTGAGCATGGATTGTTGTTACATTATTCTTCAGTTTAAAAAAATACCACAAGAAAAAGAAAATCTATGGTGAATGACAATAAAAAAACAGACATCTGGGAGCCAGGGATATAGCTCAGCAGTACAGCATCTGCCTGGCAACCGCAGGTCCTGAGTTTGATTCCCATTTCCAAAAGAAAAGAGAGACATTTTTCGCTTCCCTGAAGCCTACTGGGATGGACAAGGATCAAAGACTAAAAGGGAATAGGAGGCCTAGAAGTTGAAAGGAACACAGAAGTTAAGTAAGGGTGGGCATCCCCAAGGGCCCCAGCCCCTTGAGAATCCTAAAGGCAGGAAAAGGAAGTGATGGCAAAAACAGCTGATTAAAAGTGGGGGAAGGCACGAAGATGAGCACACACTTGCCCACACACAAAAACACTTCCAGAAAGGCATTAACTTACCAGTATGTACTGTAGCTACTGCAATCCATACACACTGTATGCTGAGGTTTTTCTTGCTTTTCTGATTTCTTATGGTTGGTTAAGGGTATTTGTGCATCTTCATAATGTTTTTTGGCATGGCCATTCACATACCTTACAAAAACCAAATGAAAATTTACTTTACTTCCTTAAAAGTGTTAGATGAGAAAGAACAAGAGCATGCATTTAGTGATTAAGCTACTTACTTAAAATATACTCTGTTTTTGCACTGAAATAAGACAGTCAGCTCTTAATCATATTCTAGACTAAGGCCAGGAAAGGAAAGGCATTATCTATGCAAATCAATTTCAATATAGTTAATATGATAACTTATAAACTTATGCCAAAGTTATTGCTATAGTTTTTTATTTGGGGGGGTTGGTTTTTTTGGTATGGGGATCAAACTCATGACCTCGCGCTTGCCAGGCAGGTGCTTATACCGCTGAACTAAATCCCTGGCTTTAGTTATTTTCTTTTCCTTTTAAGGTCTTCTCAGATTGCTAACTGCCAATTTGATGTATCATCAAATAGAAGCTCTGAATTAAATTACTCAACCACTTTCCATAGGATCACAGGTTTTGCTTGGGTTGCTGCTTAATCTAAAACATGAAAGATTTGAAAACAGAATAATTTTCCATCTTTCTTATCTTTTATTTAAATGCCACTCATGGAAACATATTTGCTTAGAAACTATTAAGACAAAGCACAAATTATCTTATGATCATAAAAAACTTATATAGGTAAATATTATGATTATAAAAACATTCTCTACATAGACAAATATAATCAAAGGTTGATTATGTTCACAGAAATTTTGTAACATTTTCCAACTCAGATTTAATAAATCATTTCATTACAATAAACAAAAAGAAATCAAATTAAGGATTCATATAAGAACATGGTGTGCACCCAAATTCATCAACACCTTTACTCAAAGATAGCAGGCACGGTGCCATCACTGCCCGCTACTGTGAAGACCCTCACAACACAAAACTTCCCAGTGCCTTGAATACAATGAATGGTAGAAGACAAGGCCTATGAATGGTAGAGGACAAGGCCTACTTGAAAACTCAAAACAGTCAAAACAAATGTTGGTTGAATGGCACCAAAATAACAGGTTGGGAGGGTTGAGGTGACATTTTCATCATGAGGCACGCTAACTGTACCTCATGGAACAACACTTACCTTTGGAAAAGTAAGATAGGTGCAGAAAAGAAAGGTGCAGTAAGAAGAGAGGAGCAGCCCAGCTCTGTACCTCAGGAAAGCTGGTCACATTTGAGGCATTATGGACCTTAACTCAAAAGACTTACTCATATTCCTTTCCTATTTTGCCAGTGTGCTTTAAAGACAACTAACACCTGGGTACAAATTAGTCCTCTGTCCTCAAATGTAGAAGAGAATGAATTTTAAAGTAAAGGATAAGCTAAAAAACAAGACTGCCTTGGTTCAAAAGCCAGCTTTGCCACGTCCTGGTCATACGCACTTGGGTGAGTTACTCAACCGTGCTCATCTGCGAGTGGAGATGTTAGTATACAGCACAATACTTGTGTCTCATTGGTGGTTGTCAGATGATTAACTCACGGCTCAAAACAAATGAAAGTAATTATTTAAACAGCATATTCCCTTATATATCTATTTACTCAGATCCAAACATAAATGGCACATTAAGCATGTATTTTGAAATAACACACAATAGGTCAAAAGATACTATTTAATTAAAGGGTAAACTGAGTGACATCACATGGATTCAATATCTAATTATTTTCTGTTTCGGTAACCTGTATATATTACATACCATGAAAAATAATGCAAATCTTTATGAGAAAGAGGGCCTTCAGACCCAAAGAAAATGTAATACTGAATGGTAATAAATAGCATTACTGCTTTAAATCTTTGAAAACTGGCCATTTTCCCATAGTACACATATGGCTCATTTGGTTACAATACCATACCAATGCACTAAATGTTTAGATGGTTCCCATAACTGTCAGTGATAAAGCAAGAAGCATGCTTATCAATGACATTAAGGTTAACAGTGCTTTGGCTAATGCCCAAAGACAATGGTGAGACATTAATGGCCCTGTATAAACTAGGTTATATAAAAGAAATGGATCCTCCATCTAGTTTTGGATTTTAGCTACTGTAGACATTTTGGTATAGAGCATAAGAGGAAAAGTTTCATCATATGTGCCACACATTCTAACAACCTCAAAAATTTGAGAAGTTACCTAAATACATCAGTGTTATGAAGACCATCAAAATATGTAACTCAAATATGTTATTGACAATCCATGTTTCCTAGTTGAAAAAAATATTCAATTTAAGACTTCTTGGTAAAGCAAGTAGACTAAAATTACTGAAAAATAGGTAAATTTGGCAATCAATATCTAGAATCACGTGATAAAAAATTAACCAATCAGTTATGTAAAATGACGATCCAAAGTCAGGCTATCTCAATTATATGTTCAACCTGCTTAATCATAGTTCTCTGAAACTAAGTCAAACTTCGAAATTTAACCTTGCCTGCAATTGGAAACAGTTTACCTACAGTCTAGAAATCTTTCAATTTTATTTTTCTAAAGCCTAACTAGGGAATTACTTGTTGTTTGCTTTGTTGTTTTGTTTTGTTTTGTTTATTGGTACCGGGGATTGAACTCATGACTGCGTGCTTGTAAGGCAGGCGCTTATACCGCTGAGCTAAATCCCCAGCCCCTTGTTTTGTTTTTTGAGATGGCGTCTTGCTATGTAGTTCAGCCTGGCCTTGAGCTCACTTACATAGCCTAGGCTGGCCTTGAACTTGCAATAATCCTCCTGCCTCAGCTTCCCAAGTTCTGGGATTACAGACGTGAGCCACCATGCCAAGCTTGTTTCTTACTATTAAGAACACTAATCCCTTTAAATTTTTCTCAAATTTCTGAGGTCTTTTCAGGATTTAGGGTATAGAGCACTATGAGACAACTGGAGGACAAAATTACACAAATTTTATTGCATTATAATTCTCACCTCTCAAAATCTAGGAGAGGAATCTGTCTCTTCAAGTGCAGAATTTAAATGCTTCTACTTTTCTTCTTTTTTTTAATTAAGTTATCTGTACTGTACAAAGTATTCTCAGGTTCCCCAAATCCTAGAGATTTTAAAACCACAACAGCCACAATTAAGATAAGCAGTTCACATTTTCCAAAGGTAGTCTTAAGTGTACATGGAAAGAATACTGGATTTCAGGACTCAAACTGTGAAAAATCAAGTTAACTGAACAAAATGCTCTCCTTGTACAATGAAGATGTAAAAGTGACAATGGGGAAAATTTTTTCAGACAAGTATAATATGGATATCAGCCCATGATTTAGTACAATTTCACATCTCCTTGCTGTGAAGCTATTAACTTTTAAAGTAAATCAAAGTAGATTTTCAATGTCAAAAGAGCAAAAGGAATAAATGTGCTACTATGGCTGAAAGAACTTAGAGGTTAATATTTGAGTTTGCGTTAGCAGAAAAGAGGTCCTGGAGTATTTATCATTTTGAAGCCAAGAACTAGAAAGTAAAGCTAGAGGATGAGATGAGTGGGGTGGGAGAGAAGAGGTTAAATCCATGGAAAGCAAAATGTTTTAATGGAACAGCAAACTAAGTGGTATATCGTAGGTAGAAATAACTAATAAACTCCCTGATGTGTAAATATTTATTTTGGGAAGCTTTTATCCTCCAGGACGATCTGACATTGGATTCAGAAGTCAGTGAAAGTGGGGCTGGAACAGGTAAAAGGTGAGACGAGCCTAGCCATGCGTTAATTCACTATTTCAGTTCACTGATGAGGGCAACACTCCACTATGACAAGCGCATCCATTTTGTCCCACAAAAGGCTTAAAAATGACCATCAGGTAAACTTTCATGTCAAGATTTAAAAGTTTCCTCATTTTATCTTTCCAACCCAATATTACTAGTAGGTTGTCTTGATCATCAATTCTTCTGTATATCAATGTGACGTATTTATTTCCCTAGATTTTTCCCCAGAGAACAAAGTAATTAAACTGAATATCAAAACCCTACAAAGAATTATTTACTATGACTAGCTGAAGTACAAAATAAGTCAATAAACTTTGACACAGAGCTTAAAAGCAAATTTTAAAAAGCAAATAGAACAATGAGGTAGTAAGTATGTCACCTACCTTCCGCAGTGGACACTTGAGCAAGTCAAACAGACCCAGGGGCTTTTGTTGGACCGGCACACTAATAAAAAGAAAAATACAATGTAGCAACCATATCATGTTATTTCCCAATTTCTTCCCTCTTCTGTGCATATCCTATGATCAAGTTATAAACTCTATAGCTGCGTAGGTGCAATGAAATCACAAATTCCTGCTTTGTGAGTGCACTTTCATGAAATGGCCGCCTAATTAAAGTTACACTGAAAACAATTTAAATGCACGTCCTCACAGCTGCTCATTTTAATTGTTGACTCAATTCAAACAGCTTAAGCACAAGTACGCATACATTTTTGTCCTTTATTATTTATTCCCTTTTACCGTGATCTCCAACAAGATAATGAGAGTCCATTTTCACATTCAAAAAATTTTTTTGAAAGTCTAGTCTTTTAATCATGTATCTTTGCCACACCAGTCATATACCACTATAAACAACAACTTTTGCAGCTTATGTAGCAAGAGGCATAACCCAAGGTTTCAATTAGGAAGAGTAAGTCTAGTTTTCAAGAAATTCTTAGTTGTACAAAATAAATAGCTGCACATAATTCTTGCTGTTGATATAATCAGGTCATTATTTTAGTTTAAGCATTACAGGATTGGGGCAGGCAAAAAGGGTATATGTAGAAATTTTTAAATGCTAGTTAAAATCTTTTTACTGTTTATTCAATTTTTAAAAAAAGATGTTCCACCATTTGTAGTAACACATACTTGTCTGTACTCCTCACAACTCAGGAGGCTGAGGCAAGAAGATCACAAGTTGGTGACAAGCCTGGGCAACTTAGCAAGACTTTGTCTCAAAGTAAAATTTTTTCAAAACTGGGAATATAGTTTAGTAGCAGAGTGCTTGAGGCCCTGGATTCAATTTCCAACATGGGAAAGAAAAAAAAAAAAAAAAGGTTTTCAAAAGGAGAGCAATATAGAATCACCTGTAAAGCTTTCTCAAAACACTTCTGTTCTACTCAGGCAAAGATCTACACTGAGGCTGAAAAAGAAGCACAGCGTGCATGTGTGTTCTCAGGAGAGCAGCTTCCCCAGTGACGCCTAACACAGCAAAACAGGAAGGCATTAAACCCTCAGAATCATAATAAATCCACTTCGGGACACACAGTAGATGCTCAGCAAACACTTGCTGAAAACAAAGTTCAAACTTCCTAGTTTAAGATGTCAAGCTATTCCAGTATCTACTTCCTACTTTCATCTCTTTTGTATTGCACATGTACAAGCCTCTCTCACATTTAAGAAAAATTAACCAAAACTGTAAATAAGGCAGACCAAGAACTGTGAATCCTTTATCTGCATACTGAAACATTGATAAATTCTCCCAAAGATAGTAAAGTATCATTATTTGACCTGTAGATGGCTGTAATTAGGACCCAAATTTTGTGAAATTAATTACAGATTAACTCATAGATTATTTTGCAAAAATAGTATCTATTCAGCCAACTCCCAAGATTCTGATTTTACAGCTCTGTGAGACAGTAATTTTGAATCTAGGCTAGCAATTTTATTCCAGGGCTCTTTCTTAATGTCTGTATCCACTCCCAAATGCTCTTGGAATCTGCTCTACCTTGTAGTGGTTTCCTCATTAGGGAGATAAATAAGTCTTATCTATGCTCATTCTATATCTGGATGAGAGGGGAGAAGGGAGGAAAGGACACAGGACAGCACAATGATACTCTGCCCAGGGTACTCTCCTGTCTGGCTAGCACAGGGTTCCGCTTTTGAACAGCAACACAAAATTCTTCCGGTTTGCCAGTCTCGCACCCTTTCCTACCTTAATGGACAAGACCATCCCTGAAGACATTAGAGTTTTTGGCTTAACTGGGTTCAGTTCTATTATACATGCATGTCAGCTGAATGACAGAAAAACCTAGAACAGGTACCAAATTGCTAGAAGTAATTACTTTAGTGAGATATGTGGGAAACCTGTGAGTCAGGACTATTAGCTTTTTGCACCCCCATTTTTGCCCGTCTGCAGTGTTTTCTCATGTTTCAAGAATACAGTGGAACTATCAGTGATTCCTGAGCTCCGCATCATGTTGGAACTTTGGGCGCTGGGAGAACAGGCGGCCTACTCGCTGCCCTGGTAAGCAGCTGGGGGCCTTCCAGTGCGCAGGCTAAGAATCAGACATTGATCCATCCCCCCTCCCCTCCGTTAGCAAGTCGGCATCAGCAGTCTGAGTATCTTTTGGGAGGATGAAGGTATGCAGCGTGGCAAGTAGGGGGATTTCCTTCTACCATCTCTTTGAAGGCAAATATTTTTATCACTGTTTTGCTCAGTTTTGATTAATGGTACTGCTTTGTTCAATATTCTGTTTTTATAAGTTTGTTATTTCCTTCCATTTACCTCTACCTGATTGAAAGAACAGGTAATGTGAACAAAATAGGCTGTATTATTGAGCCCATTGCTCGTGTCCTGGTAACCTACTGTGAGGTTCTGTGGTAGTTTTAATGCACTGTGGTCACATGGGTTTGTTCTGTCTTGTTCTGCTGTATTTTGCTACCTTCAAAAAAAAAAAAAGTAGATAGGAAAGTAACAAAATACCTCCAAAAATCTCCCAACGCCACCAAAGCTGATCCATGGATCATGGGTGAGGAGAAACTCAAAAACAAGGCAACAGAGTTACATAAGGTGATTAAAAAGTATATAACAACAACAAAACAAGTCAGTAAGGTACTGAGCAACCTGAAATGGGATATAACTCAACAGCTAATGGACTTAAAAAGTAAAAAGAAGAAAAGAAAGTGCTCTAGAGGATATGGCTGCATGTATGTTTAAGTGTGGGATTGATAACCATGTTGCTAAGTTGTTACTGGATCATTAAACTTCTTTGCAGTCTAACTGTTTGAATGTCCACTTTGTATGCTTTAATTTTGTAACTTTAACAACTAGGTCTAAGAAGACAATATGTAATTTATCAACTAGTGATTTCTTACTGCTTTTTTTTCTGAAATTCTGTATTGTTTCTACCCCTTTTTCTGTTTTGATTTTTTTTCTCTTTAAATAAAATTTTAAAAATAAAATAAAATAAAAAGAATACAGTGTAAGCTGGGCATAGTGGCACACCTCTGTAATCCCAGTACTTGGGAGATGCAGGAGGATCATTCTGAGACCAGCCCAGGTTACAAAATGACCTCAACTAGGTGGAAGGTGGGTTGGGAGACAAGAACCACCCCCACCACCATACCTATTCCACACACACCCCACTTCCTGTGCAGGCAATTAGGTGATTCAGAGGAACACAGGCTGGGATGACAGCAACTGAGGTGCAGAAATAACTTAACGCTTGTATTGATTGACTCGATTAATTTTGCAGGCGTCAGGCTGGTATTCTGAGCATCTGTTTACAGGGTAACAATATGCCAACTATGAGGGATTTCCTTCTGTCTTGTTTTTGAAATTCAACATTGTTTTCACATGCAATTATGTGACCTTATTTTTCCACTATTGTTAAATTAATAGATTTCTTCATGATAGCATATTTAGAACAGGGTATTACATATATGTACTCTTAAGATATCTCAATTATTAATTTTTTAATTTCTAAATTTAAAAATTTTTAAACAGTATATCCTAACATCAAGGGGAGGATAGGAAATAACTGCTTAATGGGTATGGAGTTTACTTGGGGATGATAAAAACACTTTGGAACTAGATAGAGGTAGTGGTTGTTCAACAATGGTAAATGTACTAAATGACAATGAATTTGGGGGTTTTTGTTTTGTTGTTTTGTTTGGGTTTGGTTTTTTTGAGACAGGGTCTCACACTATAGCTCAGGCTGGCCTTGAACTCACTGTGTAGCCCAGGCTGGCCTCACACAAAGATCTTCCTGCTTCAGCCTCTGAATGTTGGGATTACAGGTGTGTGCCACCATGCCCACTTTCTCTTTAAAATGGTTCATTTTAGTGCTTGAGAGGCTGAAGCAGGAAGATCAGTGTGAGTTCAAGACTAACCTGGGCTACAAAGTAAGCTCACAGCTAGTCTGAACCACATAGTGAGACCCTGTCTCAAAAAGCCACAAAAGGGCTGGGGGTTTAGCTCAGTGGCTTAAGTGCCTGCCTTGCAAGCGCAAGGTCGTGAGTTTGATCCCCAGTCCAAAAAAAAAAAAGACCAAGGATCAAAAAGCCAAAAAAAAAAAAAAGGTTCATTTTATGATATGTAAACTGTACCTCTGTAAAGCAGATACACACATACAAATTGCAAACATACAGATAGGACTAGAGAGAAGTAAAAGGAAATAAAGTACTGACCTCCAGAAACACTGGGAACAAATGACTGTACCTTTTAGGGGTTTGTGGTTGTTTGTTTGTTTGTTTGTTTTGTTTTGACACAGTGTCTTGCTGTGTAGTTCAGGTTGGCCTTAGTTCACTGTGCAGGCCAGGCTGACCCTGAATTCCCAGCAGTCCTCCAACCTCCTCCTCCTCCTGAGTATTGGGATTGTGCACTTTTTAATAAGTCTAAAAACATGAAACAAAGCTCATGCAAAAAAGAAAAACTTCATGTTCTGAATCAAGAGATCTTATTTTTTTTTTCCTTTTTGGTGCAAAATAGTTTCTTTTAGAGATGGTCCCAGGAGAGGGAAAGCCTGTAGAGGGTGGGTTAATGAGTGGGCTCCTGCTGTAGGTGACTGAGCACAGTCCTACTGGGGACCTTTCAGGAGACTGTGTCGAACACATCTCCTAACTGTCTGCAAAGGGACAGGGAAGCTGGAATGTTTCCCCACCAACTGTCACTTCAACCCTGCTCTGCCTCCATGACCCCAAAATGCCCTCATGTTGACAAATGCAGGTCACCCTAAGTATTAATAGGAGCTTTATGCAGAGGCTGGCTTTTGGAGGGGCACCCAGGGGCCGAGGGAGGTTCGTTGATACTGGCTCCCACACTCTGTTTCTCTCTTTTTTTTTCTTAATATATATTTTTTTATTTTAAAGACAGTACAAAATCTTAAGATAGGAATGACAGAATTTTTTTAAAAAAATAGGAAATTAACACGAGTTAATATATTGCATATTGTTATCTTTAAAGTAGTTGTTCAGGTTACAAAATTTGGGTAAGAAAAAAATGATCAAACAAACAATGAGAGCACAAATTGTTCTTGATGAACTTACAGAGATCAGTACTACAGTGATCTATCTTATATACATAAACATACACACACATAGATGTATACCTACATACAAATAAGAGATCTTATATCTTCTACCACAAACATTTATGCTAAGAAAGTTACTATGAGATAGGACCACCAGTCTTGACTATTTACATGACAGTATCCCTGAGGACATAAGTGCAGTCAGACCAGAAGATTACTGAAAGACTAAAAAACTAGAATAGGGTGTGATGAGACGGGGCAGGGAAACTGTGAAACCAGTGAATGGCACTGCTTTGGGGATTATTAACTCTGACCATGCACACTTTACTCAATTTAAGAATCTTCAATGTACCCAAAATCACTATATTTTAAAACAAAAAGAAACATAGACCAGGTAAAGTAGTACATGCTCGAAAGCCCAGCACTCAGGAAGCTGAGGCAGGAAGATTGCCCTAGAGTTTGAGGCCAATATGCCAACCTGGACTACCTAATGAGTTCAAGGGTTAAGATAACCCTAACACTAAACTGAGCATGATGGTGCACATCTATAGTCTCAACACTCTGGAAGGCTGAGGTAGGAAAATCACAAGTTTGAGTCCAAGACAACTTAGTGAATGACAGCTCTTCCAAAACAAAAAATAAAAAATGGACTGAGGAGGTAACTCAGTGAAAAGGCCCTGCATACAATTCCTATTATTGCAAAAAGAAAAAAAAAGAATAAAACAGTGATAGCATAAATGAAAGAATACTACAAATAACTTTTTTTTTTCCTTGCTGCATCTGGGATCGAACTTGCAACCTCACGTTTACCAAAGTAGGCCCTTAGCCAACTAAGCCAAACCCTACAGCACTACAAATAACTTTTAATTTCCTTTTTCTTTTTCTTTCTTTTTTTTTTTTTTTTTGTGCCAGGGATGGAACTCACAACCTTGCATTTGCCAAGCAGGCACTTACACAGCTGAGCTAAAAACCTACAGCCCCTACAAATAACTTTTAAACCATGTATTTTAATCACCTTTAGGGGAAATATATTATAAAAGGAAGTTCCAATATATTAAAATGTTTCAAAAGTTTATCTGAAAAATGAACAGAGTTTCCATGGAGGCCAAATTAAAATTTTCTAGACTCTTGCATAAAACAATACATGGGGCCTAATACTTGCAGGTGAAATCTCAGACACACACACAAAGTCACACATGACCAATAAAAATATTTTAAGCTCAAAATACAGTCTCTATTGAACAAACCAGAAATATCAAACCAAAGGGCCTTTTAAAAAATATTTTTAATCTTAAATGCTGATGCTTGAAAGAAAGAAGTGAGATGGATGGAAACTTGTGAAAATTCAAAAACTTACCTCTTGGAACCTGTAAGTCCTCCTTAGTACGTCTCATCACACTGCAAGGTGGTGTCACAGAAAAGGAACCAGACAATGGATTTATACTGGCAACAGCAGGGTCACCTGGCATTTCAGAAGCAGAATCTGCCCTTTCATTCAGATTATAAACTGTCCTCAAACAAAGTCCCACCAGCAAACTACTCCTCCTTCCATGGGTTCGGTCACCCGTGAGCTCATTCTCCGGCATCTTAGAGCACAGATTCACGCGGGGAGACTCCTTTCCTGCCCTCCTCCGCGAGGCCTCAGCCATCTCCCTCCACCCCTCAGCCTCCCCTCTTCCTGCAGGCAGTGGGGCTCTGTGTCTGGAGACACAGAGAACCCAAGCCTCTGAGCTAGAGCCATTCCCGGAGGCAGGAGCCACACTGCAGCTGGGCAGGGGAAGTGGACGCCACAGCCAGCCTCTAAAACATCCTTTGACCTGTTTTCTTCCGAAAGCTTCTACTTTCCTGGAAACCCCGGTGCTCAGGGACAGAGAGAGAGCATCAAAGAGATCTACAGATCAAAAGAGGTTTTGCAACTGCTATTCATGAACTGGAAAAGATGTGAGAGACAAGGCAGAAAATTAGGAAGTTTGTATTCACAAGACAAAACAGCAGCCATGCTGAATACCGTATATTTTTTTCTGTATAACCACAACTTTTCACCTAGCAGACTGTGATAGTCAAAGCTTAACAACAATTCTGGAATTCTAAACTTTGATAAAACATCATGTATTACTCCTTATAACACAACTTCATCACTGTCTCTACACACGTGATACACAGCCATTTATTGTGCATCCATTATTCAGTAGCTGCTTCAACTAGGAAAGAAAACGTCTCAAGAATTCAGAGGTGAGAATCAGATGACCAGGACTCTAGTTTCAGCTTTACCATTACTTACTACAAAAGTAAGAATACCACCATGATGACTCTGAGCCTGTCTTAGCTGTCACATAAACAGCAGGTAATGACCAGGACTCTTTTGATTACAAAATTATATAAACAACTTAAGAACTGGCAAAAGTCAGACAAAACAATCATGTTGTCCTCCCCCATAAAATTCTCCCCCTTTATTTTCCACTTCATTTTCCTAAAAGGATTATCAAAAAGACAAACTGCTAATGTAATATAATTTTCTAGACCAATGGTTTGCAGGTTTTTTCCTGCCTCCCATCAGCCCTGAGAAGCAAACACATGCCAACCACCCTGCCCATCAGCAATAGCAACTCACTGCAGCGGGGTGCTGGGTGAAGCAGGGGGTCACACACACAACCACGACAGGAGGACATGGACCCTATGAGCAGTTTCTAGTAGAACCCTGAAAACATGAGCAACCCAGAAGAAAACATTCATGATGTTTCTTTAAAAGCAGCTTCCTGTGTGTTTAGTTGATATTTGCACAACAACTATGTGCTGAGTACCATCACAGCCACCTTGCCAGTGTCACTGCACTGGAACCCTGCAGTCCAAGAAGACAGGAACTCTTAGATGGCCTGCTTGGTAGATTAAGAAATAAAGCAAACAAATTAGACAACATGCTGAGTAAGAGCTTGAACTCAAGTTCATACAGTGCTTGAAAGCAGGGACTGTGGCAAAGTAGTAAGTCCAGAAAAGTGTTACTTTTGTTAAGAGGTTTCTGTTTTCTTTTGGAGATAGATCTCCCTGTTGTCCAGACTGACCTTGAACTCCTGAACTCAATTCATCCTCCTGCCTCAGCCTCCCCACTAGCTGGAATTACAGGTGCACATGCCTAGTAGCACTGTTGTTTTAAAAAGTTACCATACTATCTTTTCTGTGTCTGTGTATATATCTTACAACTGTATGTAAACATTTAAAAGTCCTGGACTGGGCGTGGCGGCACACACCTGTAATCCCTGTGCTTCAGAGGCTGAGATGGGAAGATCACAAGTTCAAGGTCAGCCTGGGCTACACAATGAGTTCTAGGCTAGCATGAACTACATAGTGAGACTTGTCCCAAAAACAAAATCGTGGAAGATCATACTGCATAGTAACTGCTAGTACTTAATAAAAGAATGATGACTCACTCAGACTTGTTTTTACTTTCAGATATACTGTTTGAAGTTTTTCAAAAATCATTACTTTTTTCCCCAATGAAAATTAAATTTAGGGCCGGGGATTTAGCTCAGCAGCATAAGCGCCTGCCTTGCAAGGGCAAGGTCGTGAGTTTAGTCCCCAGTACAAAAATAAACAAATAGGCCCTGCCATGGGGAACATTGCAGAAGTCCACCTCAGGCATAGGCTGCTTAGGACTGCAGCCACGGGGTGGGCCCTGCCACTGGGAACATGGGGGAAGCCAGCCACAGGCCTAAGCTGCCTGGAACTGCCGCTGCTGGACCCCCCCTTCCACCAGGAACATAGGAACCTTGGACTACAGTGGATTGCTGTGCTGGCTGGATGAGAGACTCAGAAACTCCTCACCCAAACAGAGGACCTCAGCAGGCTCCAGTCAGTGTGGTGCATTTACCCCTAAAATAGAGGTCTGCAGTGGGTAATTAAGAGCGGAAGTGAAACTCCCTCCAACTGTAAGGCCTTGGCGAATCTGGCAAGAGAGTGGGTAATCCCCCACACACAGACACAGAGAACATCAGACAGGTTGAAGAATGCACCAATAAAGCCCCCCCAACTTAGAGAAAATTAAAAGATCTTATGAGACCCCCAGTGACACAGTAGGGACTCAGCTGACACAAACACTATAGCCAGGGAAATCTGGTGACCTGCAACAACCTGAAGATATAACAACAGCAGGAACTAAGAGTTGCCCTACATAAATACTTTTAGGCTAGTTAGCCCAGAAAGAATATAGGACTCACCAACAGGCCCTGTAAAAAGAAGTCAGATAACTGGATATTTTCTTCATTGTGGTACCCACCAATTTGACAAACATCAACCACATAGTAGGACCCTAAAACTCACACTAAAGACTGTTGGGATAGAAAGACCAGATATTTACCCAAAAGGTGAAAATGCCTAAATAAACGAAAAGGCAAAATGCAATCTCAAACATCTAGTTCACCAAGAGCAAGTACAGGAGACAATGAAGTAGAGGACCTTAAAAGTCATAAACCAGAAATCTCTGAGAAGATAGCAAATGAAGTAAAGAAACAAATCTATGAGGCTATAGAGGAACTCAAATTAGAAATAATGTCTTACGTAAAGACAGAAATAACAACCTTAGTAAATCAGTTGCTCAACATAGCTAGAGAAGAAATAGACAAAAAATACAGGAGCATGGGAAATTGATTGAAACTGAATGAGCAATGCAGGAAACAAGCAGAATCCATGAAACAAATTCAAAGAGATATCCAAAAAACAAAAAATTGTATTGAAAGCTGGCAAAACCATTTAAACGAAGCTGAGGATAGAATTTCAGACCTTGAGGACAAGATCGCAGATAGCAAACATGAAAGGGTAGAACTTATAAAAACAACACAGCAACATGAAATGACAATCCAGCAGCTTCAAGATGATGCCAGGAGAAACAATGTAAGATTAATAGGCATCAGTGAGGAGGCAGGAGACAACGCAAAGGACGTAACTAAGCTGTTCACAGAAGTAATAGCAGAAAATTTCCCAAACATAGGGAAAAAATCTGACATACAAATAAGGGAGGCATATAGAACACCAAACAATCACAACCAACATAAATCTACACCCAGACATATAATAATTAAGATTTCAGACATACAGCACAAAAATAAATAAAATAAAAATAAATTTTAAAATACTGATACTATAAATTCATCCTAATGAAAGGAAGGGACTCACTCTAAATATTTATGCATGAGTGGCAAACTAAACCAATAATCTATGTACTTGTAAAAATATAATCAATAAAAATTCAAAATTTTGTAGCTGATATTAACACATACATATGTACACTCAATGTAAATTTTAACAATAAAAGTGTTACTTCTCTTGATATTGGAGGATAGGGAACATTATCAAAAAATACTATCAATATTCCAGAATAAGTAGAAATATATTTTAGATAGACCCAACTGATTTTTTTTTTTTTTGTAACAGGGTCTTACTTCGCAGCCCAGGCTAGCCTCGAACTCACAATCTTCCTGCATCAGTTGCCAGAGTAGTGAGACCACAGGCTTGAACCACTGTTTTATGTTTAAGAGTAAAGCATGTAATCTTCTATACATTCTAAATGCTCTTTCAACAATACCCTCAACGAGCCTATACTCTGCTAAAAGTTCTAGTCTCTTTTATCTTTAACTTGAGTCCCCTGAAATTACTGGGGAGAAGAACTGGTTATAATTACACACAGCAGAAACTGAGACCTCACATAGTCCAAAGGAAATCAAGCTACACAGTACTAAGCAACTGACAAAAGTGCCCAAGAAGCCTGGGTACAGACGAAGCCTTAGTCTGATGTCCACACCCCCCACCCCCGCGCATAATGTTCCTCATTATAGGAGTGAGTACTGGGCTCCCGGGAAACATTGCAACAGGAGAGTTCTTTTAAAACAACCAGGATGGGGCTGGGGATTTAGCTCAGTGGCATAAGCGCCTGCCTTACAAGCATGCAGTCATGAGTTCAATCCCCGGTACTGATTTAAAAAAAAAAAAAAAAACAGGAGGTGGCTGGGGATATAGCTTAGCAGCACAAGTGCCTGACTGGCAAGCATGAGGTCATGAGTTCGATCCCTGATACTGGGGAAAAAAAAAAAAAAACACTAACAGGAGGCACCCGGAGCCAAAGGAATGGTGCAAAGAAGAGCTTGGCAGACCAAGCAGAGGTCTAAAGAGGATCCGAAGGTAGAAATGAGCATCAAATCCAAAGTGCTAGAAAATGGCAGGATAAGATGCAAGGCCAAAATCACAGAACTGAGAGTTCAGGCCCAAGAGAAAGAAGTTAACTGTGAAGCAAAGTTCATCTCAGTTGCATCTCCATCATTCCTCATGAAAATCTTTTCCATTATCCTCCCTCTGGCAGCTCTCTTACCTCTATCCCTTTATTATTCTAAGCTGACAATCAATCTCTCCAGAATCATTAGATAAGTAAATTGTTTGCTGGTCAAATCATGGCATTTCTCATAACGATTTCCCCCTTTCTGCTGAATCACCATGTGGTAGATTAAAGATGGCCACAAGCTCTCTGACACTTTCCGGAGGTGAAGGCTGTGTTCTCATTCCCAGACTGTGGACAGGTTATAGGACTGCCCTGGGCAACTGAATACAGCAGAAATGATTCTATGACAATTTGGAAGTCCAAGTCATTTGAAAGTCACAGCTTCTAGCTCCTGCTCAAAATGCTTGCTCTAGGGGAAGCCAGCCACCATGTAAAGTCTCACTACCCTGAGATCAACATGCTATGAGAAGCTCAAACCATGCATGCAGAGACGTCACACAGGGACAGAGGAAACACAGACACATGACTTCATACACCTCAGAAGATGACCTAGCCCCAGCTACTCTACCTTAAAAAAAAAATCCCAGCCAAAGTCTTCCTATATTTCTGAACCACAAAATTATAAACAAAATAAAATGCTTATTTGTAATGACTACAATATAGGAGTGTTTGTTTACGCTCCGACACAAACTTTCAGCAGAGGGACAGCTGAGGGTGATAAAGCATCATCCAAACTCCCTGTCGTCTAGCAGGAGACTAAAAACTTTAAGAGGTTCTACTCCACAGGAATCAAACCGGTCCAAAGACTCAGCCATCTCCTCTACACTGAGGCCACAGGGATAAAGACACAGCAGCTACCTATCCTCAAGGAGGCTGCTGTCACCCTTTCAATGCACTGGTATTTTAATAATTCAAATCCAGATGTGCTTCCACTACTGTAAAACAACCTAATTCTTTCTTTTTTCATGTTGTTTTGCTTTTTTGTGACACAGTCTCGTTATGAGGCTGCCTTTGAACTGACTCAATCTTCCTGCCTGGGCATTCCAAATGCTGGAATTATAGGCATATGCCACTATGCCTGGCATCCTAATTCTTTCTTGAGCATAAACATCAGTCTTAATCTTGCCCTATATTATAACAATAGCTCAGTTACAAATAATAGTTTCAAATCCTTCAAAAATTAAAAAATATTATTGTCACAGAAATTCCACATTCTGGGTTAAAGGAATTCCTTTTCACATTATTAAAAGCTACAAAGCCTTTTCCCCTATTTCTTTTGTTTCTCTGGATTATATTATTTAATAAGCACCCTGGGAAACCTCAGGCTTTACTGAAAGTTGAGCCTGAAATACCATATCTGAATAACTGAGTGAAGGACACTCTACTCCATCTGTGTTCCCAATTCTATCTCTACTGCAAGAGTTCCAATATACTGTACTCCTCTGCCAGCCTGACCCAATTCCTATTAAACTCAGCAATGTCTCACTCCAGGCCTCTGAAGCTGGCATCAAGAGCCCACACTCTAATCAAATCCCAAGATTTCTGAGAAAGTGATCACAAATATTTCTTGCCATTCCTAGTAAGTTATTCCACAGCAGGCCCGTGAAAGAAAGTGGCGAAGAGGAACAATCAGAACTCTGCTTACATTGTTTTGTAGGCAAAGGTCTTATTACCTACCCTTGACACCAAAAGAACCATTTCCCTTTTTATACAAAAATGTACCACACAGAATGAGCTGCCTCTGTAAAACAATTTTGTTTTTACTGGTACATTTCAGACATAAAGATCACGTTCATCATAGGGAATTTATACCTGTACATGATATATCTTGCTTCTTTTCTTTCCATTCCCCTCCCCTTTTTTACCCTTTTCCCCCTCCTTATATACAAAGGCTTTGTTTCCATTTTTTCTTTCTATTGTCTTTGTGAAAATTTAACTCTTACGCTCTATCAACTCAAAATAAATATGCTAGAAGCCATGTGACATAACAAACGAGTCACAGGTTTCAGAACCACCAGCCTAGCATCCTTCTATTGTATGACCTCAAACCAGCAGCTGGTCCAGAGCCTGGGAAGCAGGACAGCCCCACTGCTCTACCACGGCTAGGATGAGGATCACATGCGGCAAACTGACGGGATACATAGAGCATAAGAAGGAGGTACTCAGTAACCATCAGTTCCTTGCTCCTAAAAACATATTAAAAAGAATAAAATGAGGCTGGGGATTTAACTCAGCAGCATAAACACCTGTGTTGCAAGTGCACAGTTGTGAGTTCGATCCCTGGTTCCAAAAAATAAAATAAAATGACTGTTAAGGGTTAATGCTGGTTGCTGTTATTATATACACTGCACTTAACATATGTTCACTTACACTATGATTAATTTTCAGAAAATTTTTTTAGCTTACACTCTATTTAAAAGAATTACAGCTAACAGAATGTTTTCACAGACAAATTTCAAGTGTTCAAGTCACATTAAATCTCTTAGAAAATATCTGGCCTAAAATTAAACGTTCAAGCATCAAATGAATGAAATAAAGTATTCAATGTTAATAAGCTTATTTCAAAATTGATACAACTATAGTACCACCTTAGCGTTAGAATCATTAAATTTTTTATTTAATGTAAAATACATTCTTCTAGAAAAATGCATTTTAGAAGTTTTGGGGGGAGGGGAGTACTGGGGATTGAACTCGCGCTTGCTGAGCTAAATCCCTGGCCCTAGAAGCATATTTTGAGAGAGATTATAAAGTTTAGACAATAAGATGCTACTCAGGTAAGACCTTTAAATAGAGAAGCAACTCAAGTATCACAACTATACTGAATCACTAAACTCATGAAGCATTTAGAACAGATACTAAATCCTGGTTCACCAACCCTAGCAAACAAACACATCTTCAGTATCTCTTCCACTTAGGGCACAATAAGTATAGTAACAATAATAATAAGTATAGCAAATGTCAAAACACCACTAAGAAGATACCAAGTTCTTTATGTAAACTATTTGACATTCTAATACCCCAAACAATCCAAGCCATTTAAAGATATGTTTAACTTCCTAGACAGGCAAGGTGCATACTCCTGTAATCCCAGCACTGGGGAGGTTAGGGATAGAGGAGCACTGTGCATTTGAAGGCAGCCTGGGCCACACAGTGATTTCAAAGCCAGCCTGGGACACACAGCGAGACCCTGTTCCAAATATATATACACATGGTATAAGTATGTATGTATGTATATGTGCATCAAATACACACACACACACAAAACTTCTAACTTTTGTTTTGGCAAAGAAATGAACAGGAATAATTTCAGTCATACCAGAGTTAAGATAGGATGATCAGCCTATTTTTTAACATTCCAATTTTAGTATATGTGCTCCTAAAGTGAGCACAGCCTATTTTTTATAGACCAGTAAATTTTAACTTTTACCCTATATAATTCAACTCTTCTTTATGCACATTATTCTCTAACTCGCTCCATAAGGTGCACTGTCATTAAAGGACATTAGAGGTCAACTTTGAGACTGTGCTCTAGCTCATCTTCCTAACCTTTTCCATGTCAGGGCACACACAGGAAATGGTGCATGCTCCTAAAATGAAGAGATCTTTTTTCAATCTCTGGTACCAAAAAAAAAAAAAAAAAAAGCCTCTCAGGGCCAGAAGAGATCTAATTAACCCATAGCTCTAGTTATCCCTATGCCGAGAGGTGTTGATTTACCTCAACATACAGTAATCTATTTGTGGTCCTTTTGATGGGAAGCTATACTAGCCAATCTTCTACATGGTTATCTAGCAACACAGCAGGAGGAGGTCTACCTCTAACTTCAATGTTCACTTGTTGGAATAAAAGACTAGAAGCCATCAATCACCTGAGAGGATCAGAAGCACTAACTGGGAATCCAAGATGTCAATCTTTTGAGGACCTGCAGTTTTTAATCATCAAGCCTCTGAGACCTTTTCAGGGAAAGCAGATGCCCAAATCTGTATTTCCATCTTACACAGATTGTCTCATCTTACGGAGAACTATCTTACCCTACTGTCATTCTGAAACAGCTAGGAAGAACCAGTCTACAGTCAACATGAAGGAACCTAGTTTACATTGAAATGAGAAGTTCCAGATGGCTAGATGTGAACACTTGGGTAGTAA
Source organism: Hydrochoerus hydrochaeris (assembly GCA_004027455.1). NCBI lineage: Eukaryota > Metazoa > Chordata > Mammalia > Rodentia > Hydrochaeridae > Hydrochoerus > Hydrochoerus hydrochaeris. Next base: position 68,287 of record PVLA01000556.1, read on the forward strand.
AACAGCAATGAATACGGGTAAAGAACTGCTGAAAATGATCCTTGACCCAAAACATACAATTATTTATTACTTGACTAAAAATGTTCCCAAGGCCACTTCCAGCTCTCTGATTTCAAGGTTTCTCAGACAAGAAAAATAATTACTATAAAGTATTTAATTCCAACAGCCTTGAACACATTGGTAAGACCACAATAGATGGAAAGATAGGAGCAAACAAACAAAGCACTTAAAGTTATTACAAAATTACTTATATATCACTGCTTACACAATTAAGAAGTTAAATTTTTATTCAACCCTGAAGATACTAAAGAATACAGAAGACATTTGTACAAGACTATTAACCAAAGCATTATTTGTAACTTCAAAATATTAGAAACAATTGAAATGCCCTCACAAAGGAAATTGGATGCATTCACTGTGGCATATCTATAAATGAAGTATTACACTAAAAATATAAGGGAAATTCCAAACATGGAGCGATAGCCTGGATATACTGTTAAATGAAAATGATGATGCCCAAGAGCGTATATAGTTTGCTAAGAACACTAGAAAGGGGGAGGGAAACTACCTCAAGTAACTTTTGAATATAATATTTTTATATGTTATCAATATACAGATGAAGACAATTATCAACAAATACTGAACTCTTAAAAAAAAATACCAGGGGCCAGGGATTTAGCTCAGTGGTGTAAGCACCTGCCTAGCAAGCGCAAGGTGGTGAGTTCAATCCCTGGTACAAAAAAAAAAAAAAAACGAACCCTAGTTCAAGGCTTTTCTTGGCAAGGATATGGGCTAGTAATTCTGGAGCAACTTTCTCTGATAATAAGGTAGAGCAAGGTGGTGCATTTGATGCAAATCATGGAAACCAGATCCTCCTTGCAGAGAGAAGAGCATTATAAATAGAGAATAGGCAGGTGGTGTTCAACAGAATTGGAAGCATCAATACAAACTCTTGCTTATACATAAAAATACATAGCCGTAGACATATCTATTTATTTACAGCTCAATAAAAATCAATCCAAAGGGCTGGGGATTTAGCACAGTGGCATAAACACTTGCCTGGCAAACTCAAAGTCATGAGTTTGATCCACAGCACCAAAAAAAAAAAATCAATCCAAGAAGTCTTCGTTTATAAACATCATTCCTAACCAGAAAGAAGGAGAGCTACTTGGAGAAATGGTTGGTTCCAAAGCTGGAGTCAGTAGAGAGACCAGAGTATTTGTTATGCCCTAAAGAAAATGCTCAGAGTATGGGTGACATGCTGAAATCACAGACTTATAGGACTTTCCCTAGCCAAATCTGTGATAATTTGGGCCTCAAAATAAGTAACAACAGAATATCACAGAATAAAAACCTCTGAGTCCATACAAATATAAGTAGACAACTGAATCAACAAATGAGGGAGAAAAGGAGCTCTTACTTTCAGAATACAGCCAACACAAAGAACAAACTGGCACAGAAAATCACCATCTTGCAACAATCCTAGCAATAACTCATTTAGTTATGAACCATAAACAGAGACTGAATTATTGGGCAAAAACGCAGTAAAGAACAAGACATCCCTGCACAATCTCAATGTATCTAAACGATCTCCCACAAATTACTTCCTAATAACAAAAGGAAAATACTAACTTCACATTGGATTAACCCGGCAATTACTATCCTGTTGATTGTAATCAAATGTAGTATTACCAAAACAAGACAACTCATCAAGCTTTGGGTGTTTTTGTTTGTTGTTTGGGGTTTTTTTTGGTACCAGGAATTGAACTCAGGGCCTTACATTTACCAGGCAGGCACAGTGCCACTGAGCTACATCCCCAGCTCCACCATGTATGTCTTGATATGATTCCTTGAGACAACACACATAACTTTTAGGATATTCCCATCAAAAATCTGTAACTTGAATCTAAAAAGGAGAAATTCAGAAAAAGCTCAAAACTGACAGACGTTCTATAAAATAACTGAACTGGTTCTTCAAACATGCCAAGACATGAAAGACAAAGAAAGGGCAAAGAATTACCCCAGATAAAAGATGACTACCATCATGACAACTAAATGTAACACATGATCCTAGATTAGACCCATGGCAGTGGGAGTGTACAAAAGGGACACAGCCTTGCAAGACAGTACAGGAAGGACATCACTGGGATAACTGAAGAAATCTGAACATGGGATGTACGACAGGTGATGGTATTGTAACAGTACTAGAACTCTTGATTTTGACTAATACCTTGTGCTTATTGAGAAGAAACTCTGTTCTTGGTAGAAAAACTGTCAAAAAAAGTATTAGGTCTGAAAATTCATGGGGGAATGTTTCTGATTAAAAACTGGTGGGCAACTTAACACCAGCTGAATTAAATCAGCATGGTGCTGAGCATAGATGTTCCACCTTAAGAAAGTTGCCAGCATAGAGACATGGAGAAGAAGAGCTAGGCACTGTGGGTTTCTCTGAGTGTTGCTTAGCAATGTTTAAGAGTGAAATAATATCAAAATCCAAAGACTGTTTAAAGTTTTGAGATGAAAACCACTTTTTTTAACACAGGGTCTTATTGTATAGTTCAGGCTGTTCTTTAACTCCATAGTAGCCAAGCTGGCCTCAAACTTTCAAAGATCTTCCTGCCTCAGCCTACTCTGCTGGGATTACAGGCATGTACCACCATGCCCAGCTTTTAAAAAAAAAATTATTCTTCCAGTTGAGAACATATTTTTTAAAAATAACTAAACCACAAAGAAAGGTTTAATTATCAAACTACAGAATCAAAGAATCCTATAAATCTGGTACTAAATTCCCTTCATTAATGAATGAACTAGTCCAGTAAAAATATTGCAACATATTAAATCAGTGGCCTAATTACAACTGTGTTTCACAGGCATACACAGCCAAAGTCTAGTTTGTGATCTAGCTTTCCAGGTCATATTTTTAAATGAATACCAAGCTAAACATAGTAGACCAACTTCTCATGTACCTGTTCTCCTACCTAAAATTTCACTAAAATGACCAAAAAGGGATAAAACAGACCCAAACCCACAGAATAAAGAAAACCTGAGAGCCCACCAAAGCAGACAAAGATCTCAAAAGGTTTTGGGAATTAAGAAGTCTGTGGAGCAATGTCAATGCGGGCAGTGGGGCAGTGCAGGGTGGACCAGGTGCCACCAAGGGAACCAAAGCCTTGCACATGCTAAGCAAACACTCTACCGCTGGGCTACATCCCCAACCCCTTTTTTGCAGCAGTCTCCTTAAATTGCCCTGGCTGGTCTCAAACTTACTATCCTCTTGCCACAGCCCTGGGGCAATTGGGATTACAGGCAGGCACCACCACATCTGGTCCAACACCCACCTTAGTAGCACAAAGGAAGCTATAGCCCAAATGCCAGCTGAGAAGAATGCAGTCTGAGCACAGTGACCAGAGCACTGCCAGCATTAGAACAGCACTGAAAAAGAGTCCAAGCTCCAGAAGGACTACTGAGTCAAGAACATCCTGCATCCCAAGGTCAAGACAGCAGGGGCTGACTGGCTGACTAGATAGCCCCAAAGAAGAGTGTGAAATTGAATGACACTAGAAAACTGGTCCCTCGGGACATCTCGGTGTCTTCCTGCACCCACTACAAGGAAGCCCAAGGCACACAAGGCTCAGTCACTGTAAGAGCTGCACAGGGCTCCACACCTACGTGAAAAGACCCGGGTGAGACACATTTTTAAGAAAACAGCCAGTCTGAAACAATTATTTTCACAGAAAGAGGAACCAGAGAAAACAAAAGAAACTGGGACCACAGAAAAACTCCAATAACAAAATCTAAATGATAAGATAATGCTAAATGACAGTGAGAGGATGGATGTATGGATGGATGCTAAAGAAATGGTCAGAAAATGGGAAAGAACTTTTAGAAACTGAAAATATGATGATCAAAAGTCTACAGAAGGCGAGGGGAATAACCGAAAGACTCCCAGAAACCAGAATCGAAAGTCAAAGAAATGGTAAGACAATTAGAGAATCTACCCAGGACAGCCAACACTCATAATGGAAGCTCCAGAAAGAAAAATTAAGGGATGAAAGTATGGAGGCAGAGACACCTTACTAAATTTATATCAACTTGTAATTTCTTTTTCTTTTTAAAGATTGACAAGTTCTTGGAGTACACAATAAAAGAAAAATTAGCCATCCCAAGACATATCATTTTGACATTTTAGAGCACTAAGGATAAAACAAATATCTTTAAAGCTTCCAGAAAAAAAAAGGTCATACATGAAGGAGGTGACTAAAAAGGCATCACATTTCTTAACAGTAGCACTATACACCTAAACACAAAGGAGCAATGCCTTTATAACCCCAAAGAGAAAGCCTTTTCTAATATGCTATATTCAACCAAGCAACTGAGTACAAAACTAGAATAAAAATATCAGACATGCACAGGGCCAAAAATTTACTTCCTAAAAAGTGACCTAGATGATGTACTGCAGCATAACAATGGAATAATCTAAGAAAGAGAAAGGCACAGGACCCAGGAAATGGAAGATCTGAAACAAGACAATAGCAAAGGGAATCACTGAATAAAAACTGCCCAACAAGCCTATGGAGCATTTATTTCAAATGGGAGCAGAGGTTAGACGACTTAGGGAAGGAGGTCTGTAGGGGAAAACAGTATTATGAGATTATCTAATCTGTTGAAAGGGCTAGAAAACAGTATCACAGACATTTGACAGATTTATAAGAATATATGGAAGAAAATGTGTTGACAGTAACTTAAGCAGTTTTAAAAGAGGTAATTACTAACTCAGGGAAAAATAAAATGGTGAACCAGAAAGAAATATTAATCACCACATTAACCAACATTTTAAATTTAATTATACAAATTAGGAAATGGAAAGAATGGGCAGTAGAGGTAAGCATAAAGTCTTCTTTACCACAGAAAGATGGCAAGGGATAACATCTAAAACTAGTGAATTAGTAACTTATTTAGAAGTATACAGATCGGCATAAGGGAGAAAGCTAAATACAGTTTAAAGAGACACTCTATGACCGGCAGGACTGAGGACAGAGAGAAGGAAACTACTGTTCTATTTTAAGCCCTTTGGTTGTATTTATTTACTGTACGTATATTTTTTCTAAAAACAAGAATTAACCTTTAAAAAGTAAATTGATGTAACAGTCATATCAATTCACAAAAACACTTTGTTAGTTAAAATCAAATGTCTAGGAGTAGGGGAGAGGTAAAACACTTACAAGGCACTAAGTTCAATTCCCAGCACTATTCTTAAAAAAAAAAAGTCTCAATCTATTACATGGCATAAAATTAGAATAGTTGTTCATCATTTGGGGTCAGGCACCTACTGAATTCCCTGTACTTCAAGGCTAATTTGCAGCACTAATGATATGTGTCCCCCACTAGCAAATATAATTTCGAAGCTGGCCAAAATCTGGCATCTATATTGTTAACAAATCCAATACCTACAGAGCCAAAAAGAGAGGACATCCTGCACTGAGGCAAATTCTCACCCATAAGGCTCCCCCAAAAAAACATTTTATTCTATTTTTAAATGGGTTTCTGAAATCAGCTTTCAACATTAAATGAAAACAATGTATAGAAACAATATGTGAGAACATATTCTTTAAAACTGTAATATACCACACAAATTCACAGGCTTGTTCAGATCTACTTTGTTTGGAAAGCATCTCTTATACTTCATCTACTTTATCAGTCTTCATTGAATACTCCAACTGCAATCCCACCTCCAAGTAAGGAGAAAGGATTCTGGGGGAAGGATCAAAACCACCCAGCCAAAGCAGATTACTGAATTAGAGTCAAAATAGGCCATTTTTGCCTTTGGAAGACCAGACAAATAGCTATGGAAAAATTACCCAGAGTTTATATTGTTTCAAAAATAACTTCTGGTATGAAGCTGACTATATAAAGAATGAAAACAAAAGCTATGAATCACCTTAGAAAAATTCTGACATCTACTATTTTCCATTTATTTAATATACCAAGCTCTGATAAAATTCCATGGTTTTGCCAACACCTAAGCAAATCCACAGTTAAACACAAGTAACACTTCAAAAGAAATGAATCAAATTATAAATATAAATATTAGGCAATTATTAATTCAAAACAATTGTGGGTATGCAACATAAGAAAAGATTCCTACACATATTCTAAGGAAGCACTACTCCCTGTAAGTAAATAAAATAATTATGCGGTTTAAAGATTTTTTTAAGTTTTGTTTCTGTGGTACTGGAATTGAACCTACACCCTTTGCACTGAGCTGTATATCCCTTGCCCACACTAGGCTCAAACTTGTGATCTTCCTGCCTTAGCCGCCCAGAGTGCTGGAATTACAGGCATGCACTACCACATCCAGTTGAGGAAACTCTTCATATCAGACTTTCCTCAGAGAACAATAGGTTTAGTACAAGTCTCTTGCTAATCAGTATGTAGTAAAGGGTATCACTAAAGCACAAAGTGGAAAAAAAATTTTCCACATTTGTATTTATTGGTGGACTGGAAAACTTCTTTTAAAAATAATGAGATTATCTCCAAAGAACTAGAAAAGAAAAAATATGAACTGGGAATATACTTATAGCATCCCTAAAGAGTTAAATGACCAATATTGTAGTAAATAAGTACTCGCATACTCAAAAAAAAAAAAATTTAACTACTCCAGGGCAGGTATGGTGATACATGCCTATGATCCAAGAATTCATGAAGCTGAGACAGGAGAATCACCTCAAGTTTAGATGTAATAACAATAACAACAACAATAATTAACTACTCTAGTTTTCCTTAATAACTATTCTAACTTCGCCTCAAAAACAACGGAATACTTTTACAATTAATGAACATGATTCTCAAATCTGACCCCTATTTTCTAAAATCAAATCTCTTTAAAACTCAAAGAAATAAAACCCCAAAATATATGTTAAATGAGGTTCGTACACAAATAAAAGTACTCAAAATGAATATAATGAAACTAAAGTATTTAAGCTCTCAAAATTAAATTCTCACGGCATAAATGTTGAGCCTGGGAAACTACTAAATACACAAAAGTGTAGCTTGATACTTTAGCTGTTGTACAGCAATTGTTCAAAATGCTAAATTATATTATTAAAATCCAAAATAAATTCTCATGGAAATGAAGGTTAATCTCAGTTAAGTCAAAGAATAATTTTACTGTGTAAAACTAAAATTAAAAGTTGCTTCATCATGAGTCAGACCCATGGTCTCTAAGTTATAGCTCTTTTTAACAATGTCTAATTTCATTTTAGAACATTTTTCTAACATGTTACCTATCAATTACTGCAGAGAAACATTCTAGCACAGAAATGTATTTTCCAGAAATTTCAACTTGATCTTCCAAATCTTTGATAAATATATTAACATCCCAATATTGTGTAACAAATGTTTAGACAAAGGAATGGACAATAACCTATTATTTCAAAAAAACAAAAAACACCTGATCTTAGTCACCAGGACAAAGAGTTAAGGAAAGGAAGAGAGTAAGCATGCTATCTTATAATCAGTTAGATTTCACCTGCAGGCCATGACAGTTAACTGCCAGCCTGCTCTTCCTAGTGATGACAGCTCAGGAACAGTCCCTAAAATGAAGTTTTCGGGGCAATCTGGGGTGAGCAAGGAGACTACCTTAAACCCAGCCACAAGAAAAAATAAGATGGAACATTCACTCCAGAACGGAAAATCGCTCCTTGACATAGCTACTCAATCCTAAAGCAGAGTCCTTAGTCTCCAAATAAAATCCAGTTGGCTACAGTATCTTTTAAAAGATGTATTCTGGTTTACTTTTTTAAAAAATAACACTCAATTCCCTCCTCGAAAGGTCAGGTAAAATTAGATTATTTAGGTTTATTAATTGCAAAGCATTCAGCTAACATAAACATTTAAAACATTTTAATGTCCAAATTTAATTTTAATTTTAATTTCATTTTAATGTCCAAATTTAATTTTAATAGTTTTCAAAATCTGGAATTACCTTCCCAAACTCATCTGAATTTTATACAACTGTACATGGCACACATATATATTTTTTAGCATACCCGAGAAGAGTGGGAAATCTGTTTTAAGCTCTGCAACCTAAAGACTATAATTAACTTTGCAGGAAATACGACTGGAAAATTTTAAAATATAACCAAATGGAATCAAAGTATGTTGCCTAAAAGCAGATTTCAGATATCCTCTGAGCTACCAGAGGTAAAAGCAAAATTCTATACTTTAAGAACTCTCTCCCTCCTCTACCCAACAACAAACCACCTCAAAGAAGAATCTACTGTACCAGAAATAAAATGAAATAAAAGGGAAGAAGGGGTCAACTGAGACACATTTTTTAAATAACTAAAAGCAACTGCATTTTTTCCACAGTTATATTGAGAGACTGGTGTATTATATCTAAACTAATGTGAATTTCAGCCCACAACAAAATTAGACCTGAGCATAATGAAAGTGACATTTAAAACAGTTGTTTTCTTCTCATTTATACTGCTAATCTTTTGTTTCGACTTGCCAGCATTTTAATCAATAAATTGAGTCAGGGGAGTCAAACATCAAATTTTAAAAGGAGTAATTTTTAAGGTACAAAATTTAAAGTGTACTTTCAAGTTAAAAATCTTCAAAGGAATTATTTCAAGTGTGTTTCCAAACATCTTAAATCCTTCAGATTATCAAACATTAAGTTAACGAATGACAAAATAAAGACTTTGTTTTAAAAGCAACTTAAAAGTTTGAATGGTTTTCTTAAATTTGATTTTAATCTTTGGGCTATCTTTAATATCCCTGAGCATCTTAAGCAACTCTTAACCTTTGTCTCAGTTTCATAATCTATTAAACATGAAAAACTACAAGGATGAGTAGTTAATTAAATTAGTCAGGATTAAATGCTAGCAAACTGCTTTGAAGTTACATTATGTTATTCTCAGTTCTCCTCCTACTCAATAAAGCTAAAAGATGAGAAAACATCTGGAATTACTATAGATAACAACATCTGCAGATTCATAGCATTTAAAAAGATGATCTCTATTTACAAGTTTCTAAGCCAATGTTCACTCCACAACCCCAAAAGATTTCAAGACATGACTGCAGTGAGTAATTTTAGGTGAACTTCCTTTTGGCCTCAAAGATACCTATTCTTACCTACATTCTCAAAACGGACTATTATTACACAGAAATTTCAGAGCACTTAGATAGGTGGCACAAGACAATTCTAGGTAAAATGAGCAAGCTATTATTGTTGTTAATGATATTCTCAGCATTCTCAACTGCCAATCAAGGTAAGCTTCCCCACAAGTACTCCCTCCAAAAAGTACAAGTCCCCACTGAGAATCTATCAAAATACTTCCTTCTAAGCCATCTGTCCAGGAAAGCTCTATGAATACACCTAGAAGGCAGGTGCTATCCCATCTGAAGAGGATATGAATGAACATAAAATATTAAAATAGTTTACACAGTATATATTTTCTACTTTAGGCACTGAGAAGCTAGATACTTAGATACTAGACTGAACACGAAAAGTTTATGTAGGTAGATTGGAAACTACAACTTAAAGACTTATTTTTTTTCAAAGTCTTATTTTTTTAAAGAAAAAAATAATACATTAAAAAGGTTCAAGATAAGGAAAAAATGCTAAAAATGAAAAACAAAGTTTTTTTTGTTTTGGTATCAGGTATTGAACTCAGAACTTTATGCTTGCCAGGCAGGCAATGCATCACTGAGCTTAATCCACAGCACGAAAAAAAACAAAGATGATTAAGATGAAATGTGTAAATTATTCCCTGATGTAAGAATTCAATTAAGTTTTAAAACAGCAAGTAAAATTAGTTGCTGAGCTACAAACTACTCTTTGCTCTGTTACTGATCTGCTAACACTATAAAATCATAAGTACCCATACATCCAATTTGAAGGACTCAAAACTATTCTATTTCAGTAAAGCAAGAAATTGCATGAATTTCAGTAAGGAAAAAAGCAGGATGTTATAAGAGCCTAAGACTAATGGTGTAATAGAAAAGAATGATGAGAAAGAATTATGCTAGGAATAACTTAATAGGAAAACAAAACAAGGACTTCTAATTACCCTCCAGCCCCATCCTTTCTTTTGCTTAGACCAAGATGTTCTTTATACAGTGAGTATACTAATTGGAAAATAACATCTGATAAATATATCACAACTCCATAATAGTAAAACGTTAGGCTCAATTCTGACACTGTAGCCTCTTCGAACACACCCGACACATTTTAAGATTCAGGTCTTTTACAACCTCTACCTGTTGGGAACAAACCAGGCTGCTTAAAGGTTCTGGGGAATGGAGTAAGAAATGAAAAGTACCAGCCTAAAAATATTTCTCTGATTTAGCTTTACAAATATTACCAAAAAAGTTTAAATTCAGAGAAACATAAATTTCAGATTGTAATCTTTAGAATTAATGAGGGAGATTTATCAACTGTCCACCAATTTTAACTGCCCTATCCTCATTTACAGCTAACATGTTCACCTGCTCACCTGCAAGCCCAGAATGCCAACGAACATAAATTCATTGTGGCAACAACACTGCAACTGGTCATCTGTTCACAATCCATGCAAAGATTACTGGCTAGAATACTGGGGACTACAGGCTGGGGAAAGCATGCTAGGGAGAAGCTCGCTTTACCTGCATTTATTTTCAACATAAAGACCATTCCACCCGTGCTCTAAGAAGTGAAAGAAAATTCATGAAGCAAATATTTTCTCAGTGTCCTATTAAGTGCTAAGCACATAACATCATAGAATGTTAACTTAAGAGCACTAAATGCATTTAGCCTAATGAACAAACTCTAACTGACCCTGTCTAAAAACCTTGGTCCACTGGACAAGATAATGTATTCTTTAAATGTAGGTTGTAAGAGACATATAATATGAAATGACCCATAACTGCATCAGGGTGATTTCTTATCTCTCTCACAAAGCTGGTCAGTTCATTAAAAATGTATTACTTGTTATGTTTGACATTATTGTGTGTAAAGCTAAGCTCAACTATTTCAAAGAAAGAGACATTATGATAGCTACTGTTAATATCCAATTGTCTTGTTGTGAGGTGCTGTGTTGCTTACATTGTTCTGTTCTGATCTGCTTAGATCTGTCCTCTTTTGTTTTATTCTCTTTAAAATAAAAAAAAATGTATTACTGCTGACAAAGAACCAATAATCAGCACCTCCTTCTACTGAATGGCTCTTTGAGGAGTCCTGTCTCCAGTACTCACCGCTAACTGCACAACATTTACTTAATTTACACTTACTCTTAAAGACTACAGCAGTAAGGGAATGAGAACTTAAAGAAGCACCATCAACCCTTTGAATTCTTCAGGGAAAATTCTCATGCCTTCACTATTAAAATGTCTCCAAGTTAACTGGCTATTTAACCCAATTTCTTCAAGTCCACAGGCCTTAGTCTTTGGCCTTCCTTAGTTATTAAAACAGTTGCATTAGGGTGGGGGATTTAGCTCAGTGATGCCCGGCAAGTGTGAGATTGTGAATTCAATTCTCTGTACCACCACCAAAAAAAAAAAAAAAAAAAAAAATTTGCATTAAAGGCATTTTTAAAAGCAAATTCATGTTTTTCCCCTGCCTTTTGCCACTAGTTACACTCTGTCACTCACAAAAATAGGAAATGTCCAAGCCTCTAGCTTCTGAAAATAACATCTAGTATGTGCACATAACAAAAAGCTTGAGAACGTCCTTGTTTTCATTTAAAACTAGAATGCCTTTAGCAGTAATTAGATATAAATCGCCTTTTACCTTATTAGGAGATTGCTATTTTCAACATTTACCTTAAACCACAACATGGATTTATCTTCTAACCAGTTTGCTTCCTGTCTCTCATCTAACTAGATTAGACTTTTTTTTTTAGACTAACTTCTTTTGGACAGCAAGGGACTAACTAGACCCCATGATCTTTTCCCGGTTAATGTATCAAACACTCCATGGCTCTACAAAAGTATATGCTGGCAACCGTACAGACTTAAGCATTTCTGTAATTCTTTTTCTCTACTGGTGATCTAGGCCTTTTCACTGAGCTACATCCTCACTATCTCTCTCCATTTCTGTCAAAACAGGGTCTTGCTAAATCTCTAAATTGCCATCTTCCTACCTCAGCCTCCCAGAGTGCTAGAGTTTGAGGCAGGTAGCATGAATCTGGCTCATATTTCTCTAATTTTTTAAAAGCTACTTTGATAAAATTATATAGGTGTCCTTAACGGTAAAAGCAGTTGTCTACTAGTAAGTTCTCAAATTGTGGTGTGAACTCCTGAGAGACTTCAAGACCTTTTCAGGGTTTTGACCTTTGAAAGTCAAAACTATTTTTGTAAGAAATATTAACATTAGTTTTATTGCTCACTCTCATTCTCTCAAGAACATGCAATGGAGTTTTCCAGAAGCTCCCTGAAGTGGGATAGCTGAGAGATGGGATGCACAGGCAGATAACAAATCTAGCTGTCTTCCATTAAGCTAAAAATGTTGCAAACATGCAAAATAATGCCACTGTTCACTGAATTTTGTTTGTTTGTTTTCTTTTTTGGTTTTTTTTTTTTTTTTTGGTACTGGGGATCAAACTCATGACTTCACACTTGCTAGGCAGGCTTATGCTGCTGAGTTAAACCCCCAGCCCTGAATTTTTGTTCTGAAACACACATTTTACTGGCAAAGGTGAGGTCTTGAGTTCAATCCCCAGTATCAAAAAATAAAATAAAATAAAGAAAAACATTTTACATAATTTCCCATTTATGTTAAAAGGTACTGGATTCATTGTTGTTACTTATAAATAAACAAATACATTTTTAAAAATTTTCTCAGTTTTAATTTCTTTTATTTTTTTTTCTTTTTTTTTTTGTGGTATCAGGGATCGAACTCACCATCTCGTACTTGCCGGGCAAGCGCTTATGCCACTGAGCTAAATCCCCAGCCCCTCAGTTTTAATTTCTAATACCACACTATCAACAAACATAAGCCATGCAAACAAAGGCTTTCTTGGTCCTCAAAAAATGTTTAAGAACAAAAAGTGTGAGAAGCACACTGAAGAATACAGTTATGTACCTAAACCAGTGCCTTCCCAGATAAAAAGCTCAAGCTAATTCTAAACTATAATTACTTCTTACCCCCCTAATCTGTTTGAGTACTACATCTCCTTGCAAAGCATAATTCAGCATAAAGCCAGTCTGTTATAGGCTCCATTTAATGGGCTTTGGATATTTAATTATTCAGAGTCCTCTTTATAAAGATTTTCTTTCTATCATTTGTTACTATACCACCTATTGTCTGGATAGAACATAGAAGTTTGTCAGAGTTTTCAAACACAAAAATAAAATCACCTTGTTCACCCTAACAGCAACCTGTAAAGTAGATGCAAAATATGTTCCTTTTTTTGGCAGCTAATACAATGAAAATTAATGCTCAAAAGATATAGCATGACTTGTCCAAGGACATACTGTGAGCTAATAGGGCCTACCATGTTGATCTTTTGCAATATGCTTGGCTTGCTCCAAGTTCCCAATGAAAATAAGACAAGAGCATTACTTTGTTTGTCCTGGTGCCAAACGGAGATTTCCTCCTCCTTAATAAGAATGTAATCAGATTCAGTATCACTCACAGCATTATTCAACGTACCAACTATTCTTTTCATCCCCTACCAAAAATAAAATAAAATGTAAGTGTTGGAGGAAAAAATACCATAATGCATAATGCTCTAAGATGATGAGTTGAGGACCCAGCCCACAGATTTACTAATCATTTAATCACTGAAACAAGAGGCAGGCAAAAACAAAATCATGCTTAATACAATATAACACTAGATGGCATTAACAAATGGATGCCAGTAAGTTAAACGACAGGCCCCAATGAGATGGGTTAAATTCACGGAGTTTGGATAGACACAGACAGACAGACAGACAGACAGACACACGCACACACACACACACCAATGAAGCTGGGAAACTAGCTTTAGTGGTTGTACAAATCCAAGCAAGTGACTAGAACCATCCTTGCAAAGTAGTCTGAAGCAAAATTGGTTGCAAGATGCAAAGATGCCACCCTAACTCTTGCACAGAAAGCACCCCTCCCTTAAAGCAAAACATACTAGTTTGTTCTTGTTATCCACACAAGCTTCATTTTAGCTTACTGAATTCCTCAAGAAATGCTTTTCTGCCTCTCTGTTCCACAATGAAAGTGGGCCACAGAGGTAAGACTGATTTACAGCAGGTTATCTGTCACTTGGACAGTTCTCGTGTTTTTCGTGTTTTTTAGACACATGTGCCTGTGAAGCCATTTTTCAGTTTGGTGTGGTTTTACCTACAAAAACCCTCAAGTGTGCTAATTGTCCACTTTGTGTTCCTGTAGTTTACTACAGATGAGCCAGAGTAATTGCCTCATTCCTTGTTAGGTAGGCTTTTCCTACTTATTTTACTGTAGTCATTTCTTTCAAACCTTTTGAAAAAATGTAACAGTCATGACACCATGGCTACAGCTACTGTGCCACCAAATTGTAAAGCGATGGGATATACCTTTTTTGGTTCCATATTCAACATTCAATGTGAAAAATACATTCATAGGTAAGAGCTACTGTAATTTACACAAGTGTCTGTATCTTCACAAAAGAACTGCAATACTGCCCTGGTGAAACCAATTAACTGGTTAATTTTTAAAAGCTTTATGTGGAAAAATACATCTGACTTTACAAAGGCAGCAAAGTGTCAAACGCCGCGGGGGGCGGGGATAACCTGCGGTTTTTTTCTATTCCTTATCCTGGAATACATTTTGCGTTGTAGCACTACCAATTTTTTTCTCTACGAACAGAATCACCCTTTAAGAGGTAACCTGTCAAAAGTGTTCCCATTCTCTAAATTCCCAGCTCCACCCCACACTGAGAAATGTCACACAGTTAAGTCATACATTCGCTGTTTTTCCACATTTCTTTAAATCTGGTTAAGGAAATTCTTAAGTGCACAATTCGAATTGTACCCTACAAGCCAAGCTACCAGTGCTCATCTTGAAGCTAATAAACAAAGGCTCTAGCGGCACCAGGGCCCTACCAGGAAGTAATCAAAGCAGGGAGGCTGGTGCGATCCTAAGTCGCTTAGAGCAGACAATGAGTGGGTACTAAAGGTTTCCCAGGGGGCCGGTGGGAAGAGTTAAAATGTTTAGGCTATTCCCAAGCATCTCTTGAACCTAATAACTGTTTTCCAGAGCACGGACTCAGGAATCCCAATGTGATTCCAGGCAACTCAAAAGACTGTCCAGAAACATCTTAGCAATGTAAACTCGAGCCGCCCCTCCAAAGGAGCTAAGGGGCTGGATCTCCCAAGCTACGGAGCCCGCAGTTTGTTCTCAAACTTCGCCCTCCCCGGCTGATGAAAGACGCCGGCCTCGGCTGCCCGGGCTTACGAGGCTGCCGGATCCCGCAGGGAAGGGACCTGAGCGCGGCTGAGGCAGGCGACGGCCCAGACAAAGCTGCGCCGGCAGAGCGGCGTTTTTCCCGTCCGGCCCGCGGAGAGCGGCGCTCTGGCCCGGTCGCACGTGCTGCTGCCACGGGGAGCGACACAGCCACCCCGGCCCCCGCTCGCCGCGGACCCCGGACGCCTGCCCCTCGCGGGCCTCTCCTCAGCCGGCCCGGCCGTCGGGCCGCGGGAAACAAAGGAGACGCCGCGGCTCCCGCCTCGGCGCGCCCCCTCCCCGGCGCGCCGAGTCCCTCCGCGTTCCCAGGTCGCGCGCCGGCCGCCCGGGCCCTTCGACGGCAGGCCCGAAAGAGCAGCGGCCTCGGGTGGCGGCCGGGCCGGCCAGGACCGCACTCACCGCTGCAGCACCAGGACGACGGGGAGCCGTTGGGGAACTTGGCGGAGTCCGGGGCGATGCAGACACTGGCGCTGAGGTGCGGACACTCCATGGCCGCGAGGACGGCGGCAGTGAGGACCACGGCTGTTGAGGCTCACAGACTCCAGACGCTCTGTCTGGGGTCGCTTCTCGCCGTGCGCTCAGCAGACAGCGGCAGAGGCAGCAGCAGCAGCGGCGGCGGCGGCGGCGGCGGCGCCCTGAGCCCTTGCGTCAAAGAAAGCGAGGGCTTCCGGACGCCGTGTTTTCTCGCCTGCCTTCTACCGGCGCCCCGCTCCTGAGAACATGAGATTCCGGGATCCGGGTTCTGCCGCCGCCTGTAGACTGCAGGCTTCCGCCTTCCCAGGCTGTCCCCGCCCCTCGTGGCGCAGGCCCCGCCCACGTGGCCCCGCCCCCTCACAGTGAGCGGGTGGGGTCCCGGGCGCGCAGCCTGCTGGCTCAGAGCCCCGCGGCGCTCACTCCGCAGCGACTTTCATAACTCCCGGCCTCCGGCGGCCTCGGCTTCCCCTTAGCAAGGGAGGGGTGGGTGCCCCGTCTGGGCGACCGGGTGCGATCCACTGCGTTTACGACGAGCCTGGCTTACACACAGTGAAACCTCACTATGTAGCGACTTGGTGGTAGAAAATCTGACTACGCAGCAAAGTGTAAAGAAGAAAACACAGGAAGAAGCTGTCTCGGAGGGATTCGGGGCCTAGCCCTGCCCCCGACTCATAGTCCTTGCTGCAGCAGGTGCGAGCGAGCCTCTTCCGGCTGCTGACCACGTGGCCTCAGCCTGCAAGGCACCGGGACACCTGGGCGCAAGCCCTGCCGCTGTGACTGACTTCTGCTCCACCTCTAGCACGCCTCAGGCTTTCGTGCCTCCCTGGCCTCTGGAAATCAGTGAAATTACCTGGTTAGCTAAACCGAGATCC
Source organism: Hydrochoerus hydrochaeris (assembly GCA_004027455.1). Classification (NCBI taxonomy): domain Eukaryota; kingdom Metazoa; phylum Chordata; class Mammalia; order Rodentia; family Hydrochaeridae; genus Hydrochoerus; species Hydrochoerus hydrochaeris. Next base: position 85,051 of record PVLA01000556.1, read on the forward strand.
TTTTTCCCAGGTGGTAAAAGGGGCGGGGGCCTAACATGTGTTGGCACCCACCACGGTCTCCCAGTCAGGTACTTTGTTCTCAGGACCTCCTTTAGGCCTGGCAACACCTACCCGCTGCTGCTGACTGTCCCCACTCCCTTTTACTGCAGGGAAACCAAGCCGTGATTCGCTATTGCGTGCCGAGAACTACAGCCTTATGACCTCTACTCAGAAATCGTTGGGGGCAGACAGGTCTCATTTGGCCGCTCGGGTCCCAGTTATACCAGAGCCAGTCGAGGCAAATCCTCCCTTTCTCAAAGTTGGGGCTCCTAGGAAAACCCAAGAAGGAACCTCAGGGTCAGAGGGCCAACAAGGGCAGAGGGAAGACTGATATGGCAATCCCACAGGCAAGGAGTTAGGAGGAAGCAGGGTCAGGAAATGATTAACCGGGAAGGGTAGTGGTTAGAGTGGGGCAGCTCCCCACAGTGAGGTCCTGGGGTACTCCGTGTCACCGTTGGTAGTTTCTCTTGCCCCCACCCTGCCAGTCTTCTGCCTAATGTGCCCATCCACCTGGGGTATCTCTCCCAAGTCTTTCCTCCACGGTATTTCAGGTTCCTTAGTTAAATCTCAGTTGCTTTCCCAGCTTGATTGCCATTACAGCCAGCAGTGAGGGGCTGTGGAAATAACTGGTCCAGGAGACCAGGAAGGCATGCCTTCAGGTCTTAGCTGTCACCTGCTCAATGGAGTCCTCACAAATCTTTTTCTTCATTGGTCAAACTAGAAGAATATTTATCTGGAAAGGGAGATGTAAGAACTCAGGAGAATTGCCCCTATTATGGCAGTAGGTTCCAGATAAATACAGTTTTTGCTTTTTGTTTTTCCTTAAATAACAGGTAAAAGCTGCTTCCCTGGAAAGGATAGGGATAATAATAGCTGTCCTCTCAAGCTCTTCCACCCATCTCCTTCTGTCAAGCTATTTATCTTTAAGGCCTGACTCAACCAATCTTCTGTTTACCCCTGGATTCCTACTCCACCTTCAGCACCCACAGCTCCTCACTTAGCCACGAGCATGCTCTGACTCATGCTGTCTTTATACTGGTATGTAATGTTATTCTCCCCCCACCATAGAAACTGTTTCCTAATCCCCTAAACCTCAGTTTAAACATCACTTCCTCCTGGAGGCCTTTCCTGACCCTACTCCAACCCAGGTTACCTCCCAGAGTGTGGTGCCCTCCGCGTACCCCACTCTGCCTTTATAAAACACTCTTCATGCATGTAATTATTTGTTTAATGTCTGTCTTCCCCTCAGAGGTCCGTAAGGGTAGCAAACAAGTCTGTCTGGTTTCCTGCTTTCTTTCTAACATAATGTGCTGAGCATGGAGGGTGCCCCATGCATCAGTGTTCCCCGGATGAGTGAGTGAGTGAGTGACAGGTTAGCAATGTCTAGGAGAACAAGCATACAGGAATGGCCCAGTATATGCCAGGTATTTACCCCCCTCCAAGATGGCTACATTTCCTTTCTGTTCTGAGTTTATTTTTGAAAGGAACAGGATTGTGAAGGTACCTTGTCAGGTGTGAAGTGCTTTAATTTATTTTTTTTTATTTTTTTTAGACAGGATCTTGCTATGTAGCCCAGGCTAGCATTGAACTCTATAGCCCAGGCTAGCCCCGAACTTCTGGGGATCCTCCTACACTACAGTCTACATCACCACGCCCGGTTTACTTTTTTAAATTAGTGCCTTCTCTCCTGAACCACAATAAAGACCCCTTGGAGCAGGAGTCCTTATTTATTTATTTACTGGTATCGGAACTCAAGACCTTGCACTTGCCAGGCAGGCACTGTTGCCGCTGAGCTATATCCCCGGCCCAGGAGTCCTAATTCAGTCATCCGTTTGTGACAGTCCCCCGGAGGACAGCCTGTTTCAGGCAGCCCGAAGAAGTTGGACAAAATCAGAGCTGTACGGTTTTTTGCTGGGAAACCTCAAAACAGCAAACTTTCCTGTCTTTGCAAGTTTTCATTGTAAAGAAAAAAATTTTTTTGAAAAAAACAAATGTGTCCCAGGAGCGAAGCCCACGGGACACAGTGGGGAATCTGCCCTCTGGGTCCCCAGCTTCTGCAGCTGTGCTGGACACAAGGCTCGCAGTTTTGTGTTTGGTCTGCCTTGGAGCTCCGCCTACTCTCACAGTGCGCATTTTTCGCGCGGGAGACGTGCACACTTCACACCGCACTATCCGGTTGGTTTCTCCCTATGCCATGTAAGTCCACGCTGAGTGCGAGGCAGTAAGGAAAAGGAGGAGATCCGATCCTGCTCCGAGAACGTCGTCCCTGTTGTTGGGAGCAAGTGTGTTCCTCCTTACCCCTCCTGACTTCAGGCCGAACCCCTGGTCCCCAAGCCAAAATCTCCAAGCCGATTCGACCTGGGGGACTCTAGCTGTGACTGCTCCCGCTCAGGTAAGGCGCATTGCAAATGCCCGCAGAGTTGGTTTAATGATTTACCGTAGTGATTTTGCTAGGAGCAGAACCCACTTAGAAAACCGAAGTTAGAGCCAGAGGAGGCTTGTAAATATTCAGAAGGGTCAGGTGCTGAGGGAGGGAGAGGGTGAACGCTCAGGGACTCTGCTGTCACCGGGCGCTTATCTAATATCCCTTTGCTGGTGCACTTATCTATTCTCCATCTCTTCTTGAGATGAGAGACTTTGCCAGTCCAGTTAGTTATTTTATTTCCAGTTCTTGGAATACAGGTAGATGGCAGGCCTTTGGTAACTATTTGTTGAACGACTAAATAAAACAAGGGTAGTAAGTTGAGAGGGGCGGGGCGGGTGCAGCCCTGCGGGAGACAACGCATGCGCAAAGACCCAGCGCACACAATTTCCAGCACACACAAGTGCTCGCGCTTCAGCATCTGGCTCCTGACTTTCCCACTCAGAACGCCACGGTCTCTGCTGCTCTTCACTGACCTCTTCCTTCCCCCTCTACCACCTCCCTGCTCCAAATCCTTGCCCGATTTCCATCTCTGTTAGGATCAAACCCAAAACTCCCTGTGGTCCCGGTCACCCGTCCTTCCCTCCCTCATGCTTTTTTTTTTTTTAAACTGTTCCAGCTGTATCTAAAATAGTGCCCTCGTATACACAAAGTGCTCTTCCTCATTCTTCTCCATCCTCCCCGTCTTGTCCCGTTTTTACTCACCAGCTCCTTCTCTTTGCCCACCACCCACCGAAGCAACCTTGAAATCGCCTCCCTCCTCTGGCCCTGCCGCCACTTGTCACATGGTACTGTTATTTTCTGTTCCCATTTCAGTCTCCCTCAGAAGCCAAGTGTTTTTATTTTCAGCCGTGGATTTTTCAGTACCAAGTTAGCAAGAGCAGATATTAAAACTGATTATATTGTTTGATCGTGGTTCGAAGTGTCCCTGTGGGGGAGAGATTATTTCAACAGATACCTTAGCTATTCAGAGAAAGAATCTTGACTATTTAAAACAAGTTACTGGGTTCCAGCGAGGTACCAGATACTGTGCCAAGTGATTTTCATCTCTTCTTCGGGAGGTAAATATTAACATCTTTATTTTACCAGGAAGAGAACGAAAGCTTAAGGTTAAGTAATCACACAAATCCTCACAATTAGTAATTGTTCTTTTATCAAAGAAGCCAAAGTTTCACTCCTCCCACACGCGTTCGTCTTAATGTCTTTGCAGTATTTTATGGGGAAGTTGAAGTTCCTAATGATGCAGACAGTTGGGAACCCCAGGACATAAAAGAGCCTTCTGAGCAGAGAATCATTTATGCTCAGTACCACTGTAATAATTATATTGTCAACATCTTCATTTGAGTTGCTTTCCCTTCCCTACTTTGTCACTGAAGCTCCTTCTGTGAAGGAGATGAGGTTTGCTTGTTTAAAGACCTACTTTGCAGAGAAAGTACCAACAGATTACACAAAACAGAGGGGCTCTAGTGCCAAACAACCTTCAAACTTGGAGGGAGCACTGCATTCTGCCACTGCAGTCTTCATTTATAAAATCAGGGGCTTGACTGGATTGGTCCTTCCCAGAGTGAGCACCATGCAGGCTGTGACAGTTCGTGGCCACCCACCACACTGGCGGAGGGAAGACCATCCTTGTTTGCTGTGGCAGAGGTCACTAACTTTTCATTTAGATCTATCCTTCTTTCCTCATGGGTTCACAAACAGAAAGTTCTTTTTCCCTTTGTGTGGGGATTGCAGTTATTTTTGGTCTATGGAATCTGAGCTGAAATCTCAAGGATCAGCCTTGGCTGGTGCTCTATATAGCTGCCCACTCTAAAAATACTTTGATGTCCAGTTTGGTTTTAATAATACATAGAGGAAAGGAAATATTTACATCAAGTGAGGCTCAGAAAGAAACAAAGGTCTTCTAAGGGTCCTCCATTTTCCTCTAAGCTGCACTTTCCGTGTCCCTTCTTCAACCTTCATTCATCCCTTCAACAAATCTGTCTATACTCCTGCACATGCCAAGCACAGAAGAGATGCAGACTCAGAGCTCAGTGCTGCACAGGGGCCCTTGTTCTGCTGGCATCCTTCACCACTACCAAACTGGAGAGTGTCGTGATGTCACTCCCTTCCCTCTGCTCTTAACCACCTGATTGGACAGCCACACCCCTGAGTTTCAGATACTCGCTAGACTAGCAGCTTGAAGCTAGCAGCTTGGGGTTGTAAAAATGACATCTGTGTAAATGGTCTGATTTAGTGCATGACATACACTAGACCACTGTGGGCGAACCTTTTAGAACTTTCAGTAGTGCAGCACACATGCCACAGGTCGACCATCACTGCCCTAGACCCTCAGTAAATGTCTCCCTCCATGAGACCTTGCCATTGGAGACAGTTGGATGATGGCCTGAAATAATTGATTTTGGTACCGCAGAGTTCTTTTTTGAAAGGGGATCTGTACCAGGTCAGTCATTCAGCATATATCACTGATATGCCAAGCTTTGTGATGGAAAACTGAGCTGCCACAGGATCTTATCTGCAGAGGGATGGGGGAAGGGTCAAGAGAAACCGGCCAGCAAACAAGCAGTTGCAACACCCAGTGATAAGTGCTAGGAGGGGAAGTACAGGATGTCTCTTAGCCACAAACAAAGGACAGCTAACTCAGGCGAGTGGGTGGGAGCAGGGCAAATGTCAAGGAAGGTTTCCTGGAGGAAGTGGCACAGGACCTGGGACCGAGGTAGAGTGTGTGAAGTCGGGGTGATGAAAGGGACATAGTGTCCCATATGGAGGGAACAGTATTTGCAAATGCTCAATGGCTCGGAGCAGATCTGAGTGTTTGGCTGGAGAGTCTACAACAGAGCTGCCAATGCAAAGGAAGCTGGGCCTCAGGGTCTGTGACATCTTGAAGGGTTGCCCTGTGCCATGGGGACAGGGGCAAAGGCATAGGAACAAGAGAGGGACTAACAATTTTTTTGGTTGGGGTTAGCAATCGAACTCAGAACCTCGCACTGGGAAGTAATAATTATTAAACATCTACAAAAGATGTCCGGCTGCATTTGTCACTCGGTGTTTTGTTTGTATTGTTTTGGGAGTATTTTTATTATTTTTTTTTTCACTGAACCCAGGGCCCTGTGCATACTTGGCAAATGCTCTACCACTGAGCTACATCCACAAGTCATCTGGAAAATGCAAATTAAAACCACAGTGGAGACCTTGTTGTACACAAACAAGCAAGGGTGGATGCAGAAATGACCGATACACATGCACACACACACATATACATCTTCATTTGCCTGGGTCCCCAGAGAGGAGCATCCAACTCATGAAGAGCTCAGACACTTTAACAAGACTTTTGATGAGGAAAAGAATCCTAGGCTTGGAGAACCCCCAGGTCAGCATGCCCCTCTTCTTTCCTAAACTTAATCTGACCTGACAATTCAGATGACCAGAAAATGAATTTCTCAAGCATCTAGAACATAGATTTTCACAGTCCCGCAAACTGGTGCTCAGGAATGAAGCAGAGGTGACTACTCTGTGACTTCTGCCCCCTCCTGAGCTTCTGTCTATGAAATGAAACAACAGCTGCTTCTTGGTCTGTTTTCTTTATATAAGTGCTTAGTGTTTTGGGGGAAAAATGGGGATTTTTGTGCTATGATCAGAACCCTTTCCTGAAATTGTCAATTCCCATAATGTATGCATTTGTGTAATCACACTAAAGGTTTTTAGTCTATTTTATAATTAAGTCATTAAGAAAGCTCTGCTGTGGTTGACCTGATTAGAAATATTTTCTGGCAACAGCACCAGACAATAAAAAGTATTTAGTATTACATCTCATCCAAAGAAAGACAATGGGAAAGCAAGGGAAGGACCCTGGAACCCTCAGGCCTTTCTGTTTCCTTGGAGTAAATGGTGCTTTCAAGATGGAGATGGAAACCAGGAAGAGCAAAAGCAAGTCTTCATGGACAGTGACACTTCCTGAGGGCTCTTTGGGTGGAGCTGCTACACAGAAGACAGGGTCTGCTGTTCCATACAGGTGGTACCCACGTCCAGCATCGCCAGCTCCTGCCATCACCATACTCCTTGCTGGTCAGAGTTCCTGCATGGTCATGCTGAAGAAGAGGATTGTTTTAATCCACCTGCTCTGGCCTGTGCAAGCTGGTTCCCCTGAGCCTGAGGCTGCCCACTGGGGCAAAGCATAGCACACAGCAAACAGTCTAGCAGGTCCCTCTATAAATAACCCTCAGCTCACCAGTGAGCTCTCAGAAGGCAGTGGTAGCCCAGAGGAGCGAAAGCCAGACACACACAAGCCACCCAGGGGATTATATTACCCTGGTAAAGAAAGTCATATTCTTGGTGAACGGCTTACCAGAAAGCTGGCCCTAGAAGCTTACAAGGAGAAATCAAACAGCTGCTGGCTCTGCAGAGGGGGAAGGGAGGGAGGGAGGGGAGTTCTGTGTAATGTGCACACTTTTATTCCACTGAGGTTTTGTACTACTGGTTATCAAAGAATTACAGTAGTAGTAAAAAAAAAAAAAAGCCTAAAGTGATTCTCCACCCCCAGGGAAATATATGCCGCATAGAGAGGAAGAGGGCAGGTCTTGACACATAAACCAACTGGAGTTTGACTCCCAGCTAATCCTGCTGCTTTCTACCTGTGTGTCCTAAAGCAAGTAACCTCCCTTCTCTGAGTCTCTGTCCCTAATCAGGGCAGTAGATCACAGACAGCCAGGCCCCATCTGGCATGTCCTATGCTGTTCTTCTAGCACAAGATCAAGCAGGTTTTTGATAGGGCAGTCTAGAAGCTGATGTCAGCCTGAGAAGCAGGCTGGCCGCATTAATAAGCTCCTGGCCACTGGAAGCTCTTTCTCGGCCCACTCATGCCCTGTAAAGCATACTTCTTTCTCTACCTTTAATAAATGTAAAACCTGCTACCTTTTGCATGTTTCTTGAACAATTCTTTGTGTGAGACAACAGGAACTTGGGAAGTTCTTTAGAAGGTATCCACAGCACCCCTGAGCCCCTGTGACATAAACATGGTGAGGATAAAGCTCACCCCTGATGACATAGCCAGACACCTTGGAAGGCTGTCTGTACTGACCCGGAGCATTATCAAGACAGACTCTACAAGGAAAACACAATTCTCCTCTTCCACATTTTACACATGAGGAAATTGAATCTCTGACTAAGGAAATTGCTTAGAGTCTCACGGCCAGGTGGGTTACCTACCTCCTAAGCCTGGAACTTTCTGCCTCTGCTTTGCTGAGTACTGTAGGATGAAGGGCCTCTAAAAACTTGAACAGGGTGACAGAGACTTGTGGGCAGGATTACCTTCCACACACCCTTCCTGTGTGTCCTGAGGTGATTCCCTTCTGCTTTCATCACTGATTCTGCAGTTGTCCATAGTAGATCTATCTGGGGTGGACATCCTGATGTCAGCTTGTCTGTCATCATTTAATCTCTTTTTCTCATAACTGAATCAGAAACATTCCAGTGGGTTGAATGTCTTGGGCAATTGACTCTCAATTGTATTGCATTTTTACTGCCCTTGGGAAAAAATTCATCTGTTTCCTTCAAGAAGAGAGTCAAAGTCAAGTCAGAACTGAGTCTGGGTGCATAGGAGTACGAGCACTTATTTTCCTTTGGCTGAATTGAAAAGGCTTCTCCTGGGGGTGTAGCTCTCTAATAGAACACTTGCCTAGCACGCATGATGCCATGGGCTGATCCCTAGCACCAGAAAGGAAAAAGAAAAAAGCCCCTCCTTTTGAGGGTAGGACCCTCATAGATTCCTAGGACCTTCCCAGTCAGATGGCGTCTGCCCCAGAGACCCTCATTCAGGCCTGGAAGGAGCCATGTGCTCAGCCAGTGCTCAGTCATGGACCAGCATCCTCCTCATGCTGCCCGGAGCCATGGCCCGGAGCAGGGAAGCGTGTCCAGGCTTCAGCTCCCATGGCAGGTTTCCCTGCTTGCTTGAATCCTCTCTGCCTTGCTCTGTCAGAAGCTCCCAGCAGCTACCAGAGCTCTCAGAAGCAAACTAGGCCATTACCTGGCAGGGAGCCTTCCCTATACTGGATCCCATCCGGCCCGCCCGCCTTGGCCTCTCCACACCTATGCAGAGCCTGGTGGCCAAGCAAGCCCTGGAGGCTCTCACCTGACCCTCACCTGACTCTCACCTGGCTCCTGGCTCCTGGCTCAGGCCAGGGAACATCCCCACCCACCACCTACCACTGCCAGCGCATCTGCTAGCAAAGTTCTTCCTGCACCCTCCTCACTCATCTGAGCTCTCTTCCCCTTCTCCTCCTCTCCTCCTTTCTCTCAGCTTCATCTTCAGGTCCTTGAAACTACCACTTGAATAGTCTGGCACCTGACAGACCAGTCATTGGCAGGTGGCCATATACACAATGGATAGATGCATTAGATTCTAAGGGAGCTGGAAAATTCCCTTTTCCTAGTGACACTGTGGGCAGTTATGAGGTTGAAACAGAATTCATTTTTGTAAGGAAACCTGCCCTGCCAGTGTATAAATGTGTGACACATACAATTATGTCCACCTCATAATTCTTGATGATGATAATAAATGGCCCTATTGCTGGATTTCATGTTTACTATCCCATGCTTTTTATTGGTATTTTAGGGTGTATTGCTACTTACAAAAATGCTTATTATAAAGCAGTCTGTTGTTATACTGGCAGCAGCCTCAGACATTTTGTGTTGTGATTGCATCATTTTTTCCCCTGTGCTTTATTTGCTCTCTTCTGTTCTGTACATCCTGGTCCCCTGCACTGAGGGAGCTGTGGGCCAGGGTTTATGTCAGTCAACTCTCTGATGTCCATACATACAGGAAATTGTCTAAGGGACCATGCTGCAGAATGGGGCTCTGTCACTGAGGGTCATTGGATGGTACCTCGGAGGTAACCCTCATTTCAGTCTGCTTTGGCGGGCAGGTCTTTCATCTTTATACCCTCTCTGGTTAGAGACCATGCTCCTGGAACACAAGACTCCCCTTCTGCAGTTTTGTGCATTTGTACCATCAGGGGCTGTGTCTGCAATAAGTTTCCAACAAGTGCCCTGACACCTCACTGCAGTGACTTGGTAGTTAGAGCTGAGTCCAAGTGCCCCCCTTAACTCCGTAGGACTCTGTGACTTGGGGTAAAGACTTAGCCTCTTTGAACCTCCTATGTCAGAATGTATAAAGTGGGTGACTGTAGCACCTCCCCACCCCACTCCCCGCCCTCAGGTGCTCAGGGATCAATGAGATAACCTGTGGGAACTTGGTAACACTTGCCATTCATAAAGCAGGTTCCTGGTAAATGTGAGTCACCAACCTGAGCCTACACATTTTGGAGCTTTGACTTTTGCCCTGGCCCCCCTAAAATGTGTTACTGTGGTATAGTCTACCAGAATATTCATATTCAAAAACAAGGGTGGGACCAAGGGTGTGGCTGGGCATTTGTGGAGCATGAACAAGACAGTGGGTTCCATCTTCAGCACCGACAAAACAAACAAACAAACAAGCAACAATAACAAAACCAGAATGCTTATCTCCAGGCAGAGTCTTATTTTGTTGTTGTTGTTGTTATTTTGTAGTACTGTGCATTGAACCCAAAGCCTTTGCACTGAGGTACATCCCCATTTTTTATTTTTTATTTTGAGACAGGGTTTCACTAAGTCACTGAATTACTCAGGCTGGGTTTAAATTCACCATCCTCCTGCCTCAGCCTCCTAGAGTACAGGGATTACAGGCATACACTGGCACAGCCAGATACGAACAGGTCTTTATCTTGGTTTTCTATGACAGTCCCATGAGACAGTTTTCTGTGTTACAAGGCAGGTGTCAACCTACACATAAATCTGGATTTGACTAGAAAATGTGGGCCCTGTTTGTCCTAATGTCAAACAGGAGTCCCACCTTACATCTTGCCTGACTGGGGCCTCCTCTTATTGCCGGGGCAGAGTGAGCACTTGTGGAGAAGATATCCAGATTTACAGGCTGACAGAACCTCTGGGAGTTGGGGAACGTCCAAGATACGAGAGCTGTGATTTGATCAGCCTGCTCTTTTGAGCCCTAGCCAACCAGGCAGGCAGGCAGGCAGGCAGGCAGGCAGGCAGGCAGGCAGGCAGGCAGGCAGGCAGGCAGGCATTCTCTTCCTCCTTCCCCAAAAGATCTTTAATGCCTTCACTCTGAGAGTGACTGGTTAGCAATGAGACAGCACTGGGAGGTAGCACTTGGCGCCTGCCCAGGAAAGAGAACAGATGGAGTGAAAAACTGAGGGAAACACAGCGATTCAAAAGAAGCAGAAGTAAATAAAAGCTGGCCCAGTACCACAGATGGGAAAAGGCTGAAGGATTGGTGAAACTCAAAAGGGGAAATCTATTCACTCAGGATCTCTCACTGAACACTGGGTTTGTACCAGACTCACTTCTAAACCCTGGAGAAATCAGACCATGGAGCAGGGTGCAGGACAGAGACCCCATGCAAATCACCTGAGAAGAAATCAAAGTTCAAAGAGGACAATAGAGGAAAAATATCTTGAAAAATTGGTCAGAGATTTCAAGAGAATAACATCTATACAGATCACTTTTTTTTTTTTTTAAATGCAGAAGGAGGCAGAGGGTGATACAATCTGAGAGCTACTCTAAGCACCAAACCACAGCACTTATACTGCCTGCTGGGGCAATTCACAAGGCCCAGCACCTCTTGATTTTCCAGCTGGTCCCTGCTGGTCCCTGCCTCCCACCGTGCCCTTCATCTGCCTAAGCACCTGCTTTTGAAGGCTTCCCTGCAGTGAAGCACATTCAGATGTGTAAGCAAGCCGAGAATGTGATAGGAAGGGGTCCAACACCTTAGAAAGGACCCTGTGTGATTGATCTTTATACACCAGTGTGAGGCACACGATAGGCATTTGGGAAATGTTGGTTGAGTGCACAAATAACATAATTAGGCACTGAGGCCTGATTTTTTTTTTTTTTTTTTTTGTACTGGGGATCAAACTCATGACCTCACACTTGCAAAGCAGGCGCTTATGCCGCTGAGCTAAATCCCCAGCCCCTGAGGCCTGATTTTTAAAATAAGAAATGTTGCTGGGTGTGGTGACTCATATAGCTATAATCCCAGCACTGAGGGAAGCTGAAGCAGGAGGATCAGGATCACAAGTGTGAGTCCTAGCCAAAAAAACAGAACAAAACAAAACAAAACACTAATGGTGGCTAAATGATGGAATTATGCGAGATTTTTCTTTCTCTGTTTTCCCATTTTGTATATGGTAGCAAGTTGTGTGTGTGTGTGTGTGTGTGTGTGTGTGTGTGGTGTGAGGAACTGAACCCGGAACCTTAAATACACTAAGCATGTGCTCTACCATTGAGCTATATACTCAGTCTGTGTAGCACCGTTTTTAATAATTAAAAGAGTACATTTTAGTCCCATCTCCACTCTGCTACTGCCTAATAAAAGAACTGTAAGAATTACAATGTATAGTCAAAGAGTTAAAAGTCTTATGCCACATAAGGTGTAAATGATGAAACTGATAAAACACGACCTGAATTATATAACATAGGGAAAGTTATTAGCACATAACTCTGAAGTATTTGGTGATATGCATGATCACTGCATAGTTTGGTATAAACAATGATTCCCACTAGAGGCATTGGTTAGTATTAGTCTCATCCCTCAGCCTCTGAGGGAAATTGGTCTAGGACCCCCAAATACCAAAATCCACAGGTTTTCAAGTCTGTTTAAATACATAACAACATAGCATTTGTATGTAATCTACAACATCCTCCTGAATTCTGTAAGCTATCTCTAGATTATAAGCCTCCTATTTACATAGTGTAAACACTATGTAAATGCTTGTCACACTGTATTGTTTAGGGAACAATGGTAAGAAAAATGTCTGAATCTGTTCATTACACACGCTTTTTTTTTCCTGCCTCTGTCTCCCAGCTCCAAAACTGGAGCCTCAGGCTGGCTTGGTCACATCATGTGCTTGCCTAACTGTCCTGTCTTCTTGCTTGTCTGCATTTAAACTCTTGACCATTTAAAAAGCCCCTCACACTCCCCTCTTCTTGGTCAAGGAGCTACACAGTTAACATGCAACATTTCCCATGCTCTAAAGAATCCCCTCAGGCAAGACATGGTCGTGCATAACTATAATCCTAATGCCTTGGGAGGCTGAGGCAGGAGGATGGGAAGTTTGGGGTCAAACTCAAAACAATTAGTGAGACCCTATTTGAAAATTAAAAAAAAAAAAAGCCGGGCATGGTGGCTCACACCTGTAATCCCAGCACTCTGGAGGCTGAGGCAGGAGGATCCTTGCACATTCGAGACCAGCCTGAGCTACAAAGTGAGCTCAAGGCCAATCTCAACTGCATGGCGAAACCCTGTCTCAAAAAGACTAAATAAATAAAATAAATTAAATTAAATTGAAATAAAATTTAAAAGGTTTGGGCTGTAGTTCAACGGTAGACGTCTTTTCTAGCATATGAGAGGCCCTGATTCAATCCCTACTATGGGGTCAAAGCAAAGAAGGGGGATTTGGCTGCGGCTGCCTCAGCAGATCTTTGGATCTGTAGCAAATAACCCTGGGTTCCCAGGACATCTGTCCCCATTCGTAAGGAATGGCATCACCCCACAGGAGCGGCGCCAACACCCTAATCCCTCATCTCCATTCCCTAGGGTCTGCCTCGTGTCCTTAGGGGACAGAAGGAATATTCATCCGCACGGCAAATACGCGTTGAGGACCTACTGTGTGCCAGGCACTGAGGCGGTCTTATGTAAACACCATCCCTCTAGCCTCAGCCTAACACGGATGTCCTTAGACTCGTGAGACAGATTGCGAAGCGACCGGTGAGGTGAAGTTACGGAGCAGGTCAGGAAGGTACAGGGGCAGCAGGGACCTGCCCTCGGCTCGGGGTGTGGAAGCCTCTGTCCCCGCCCTGCGCACAGCCACTTCCTGCCCATAGCCTTCGTGATCAGCAGCAGCGACTGGGCTTTTCAAGTCTCCTGGTTTTAAAAATAAAGCGCAAGAGCAATGCATTTCCCAAGTGATCTCCAGCCCTGGATTCCTCGTAGCAGTTTCCTGCTCCCGCGCTCGCCGCCTGGAGGACATCCGTGGCACTGCAGGAGGCGGGGCAAAGAGCCGGGGCCGCAACCATCAGATCAAGTCGTCTGTCTACCCAATCGCACTTTAAAGCCAGCTTTAATGACCACCTTCTCTTTTTAAACAACACGGGTCTAGGAAAAGTTCTCACAACCCTTCCCATGCTCGCCCAGGGCAATGCTGCTGCTGGAACACGTAATGAGGGGCAACATTTGAAGCCTGAATCCCTGCTGGTTCTTTCTCTGAGTCACATTTTAAAATTGGATTCAGATTTTCACTTCTCACACCTCGGTTTCTTTTAGGCCCTGATGGTTTTGCAGGGTTGCTAAGCTGTGGTTTTAAAACAATGCATTTATCTCTACTTATTTTTTATTGAAATAAGCAAAAAAAATTCTTTTAGTTAGGTAATATATGCATGTGGTACAATATTCAAAAGTCACTAAGGGTTCTCAGTAATTATCAGATGGCCCTGAAAAATCCACTGCTAGGTGGATACTCAAAGAATTGAACCAGGTGTTCAAACAAACACTGGTACACGAGGTTTATTAGCTGCATTATTCCCAATAGCCAAAAGGGGAAACGGCCAAATGTCAACCAGGCAGGGGAATATTATACATCTGGAAAAGACAGAAGCACTGAAATATTCTCCTGAGTACTCTAACAACCAGAAGAAACTAGACACAGGTGGCCACATGTTACATCATTGTGTTTGTAGACATACAAATACACAGTAAAATAGAAGAGCGACAAATGGGGAGTGAAATTCAAATACTTCCCCAAATCAGGTACAGATTACATTGTTTCACAAATATTTTACTCTATAATGCTAATTTGTTTAATTTAGACTACTAGTTTATCTTAGACAATTGAAAAGAAAGTTTGGCTTATCATCTGTTTCTTTGTTATAAGAATTTTTTGGCCCATGTCTACTTTGAAAATAACAATACACAATGTTGTGGGTTTTTTTGGTTTTTTGGGGGATTTGTTTGGTACTGGGGATCAAACTCACGACCTCATGCTTGCCAGGCAGGTGCTTATGCTGCTGAGCTAAACCCCCCCAAGTCACAACTATTGTGACTCTTTACCTGCTGTGGTTGAGAGAATGGCAGCTTCCCAAACATGCCCATCACCTAGTTCTAGAAAGTGCTCGGGTTAGGTTACATGGCAAAGATCAGTTGGGATTGCAGGTGGTGAGTTTGCTCATCAGAGGAGCTTAAAACAGAGACAATCTTGGGTTATCCTGGTGGAACCAAAGTAAGCACAAAGGTCTTTAAAAGTGAAAGAAGGAGGCAGAATAGAGCCAGAGGATATGTGATTTTAAAGAATGGTCAGAGAGCAGCACAGTTGCTGGATTTGAAAATGAATGACCAAAGCACCAAGCTGGAAAAGGCAGGAAGCCTGCTTCTCTCCCGGAACTTTCTGAAAGGAACACAGCTCTGTCCACACCCTGATTTTAATCTGATGAGTCCACTGTCAAACTTCTGACCTACATAACTGCAAAATAATAAATGTATGTGGCTTCAAGTTCATGGTGATTTGCAATAGAGAACCAGTACATACATAGAATGTGCCAAAGCCTGTCTGTGCTGAGCTCAAAGTCCCATGTATTACCGGAAAACTATTGTTTCCTACCGCTTTCCCCACTCTTCTGCTTGCCAGTATCAAGCTATGTGAACAGAGGGATATTTTGAGGCCAATTGGCCCTCTCTCCAAAGACATATAATAAGGGGCTTGTGGCTGGGGTTTGGGCAGATGTGGGAACCACTGCCAGCTTACCGGGTGCCCTCACAGAGCCTTTAGAAATGCTTTCATTTTCATGCCAGAGGAAGTGCACATTTCCATGCTTAATGGTGCCTGACTCCCTATAGCCACAGCTCTGCGGCTGCCATGGCTACTTTGGGGCACATCAGCCTGGAGCATGCATGCATAGAGTAGGAGGTCATGGCAGGCGGCACATTATGAAAAAGGGAGCTAGCTTGTCTGCTGAGTTCTGTTCGCAGCACAGCGTGACCTGTGTGTGCCTCAGTGGCATCCTTCCTGGAGCTCAGTTTGTTATCCGAAGAAGAAGTGACTAGATAGAGATATAGTCATGGTCTCTGTCCTTTCTCACTGGAGTGTGGCTTGTTGTCTTATTTTCTTCTAGCTCCAAGCTCACCCTTTTATATTTGGCTTTTTGGTGCTCAGACTCCTTCTGGGCTGGTTTCCTGTAAGGTTCAGGGCTGGGAGGTACTTGCAGGGGATGGAAAGTCGAAGGGAAGAGGGATTTTGCTATCTGTTCCCTGTGCCTTTCAGAGTTCCAGAGGTTTTATAAGGCAACTTAACATTGGACTCTCAATTTAACTCCCCAATGGTTGGGAGCCAAGCTCCAGGTGCCTGGAAACCACCTCTTCCCTCTGAGGTTCTCACAACTCCACCTGTAACCCTTTGCTCTAGCACAGAGGTGACAGCTGCTCCTAACTGCCACCAATGTCTGCTATCTCAGTGTTCTTTGCTCTCTGCCCTTCAGCATCTACATAAGCAAGTCTGCATTGATCTCCCCTGCTTGTGTTCCCTGGCATGATTACTGTTTCCTTAACTGGATTTTGAATGATGTAATATAGTCTAGCTCTTCCTTACTGATTTGTAAGAACTCTTTGTGCATTAAGGAAATTACCTATAGTGTATGTTACCTGTCATGGTCAATTACCTATCATATACATTGCAATGGTTTTTTATTAGTTCCGTTTTGCCTTTGCAAACGTTTAAAATTTTATGTACTTGGTCTTATGGCTTGTAAATTTCTTAGTATGCTTGCATAGAATTTCTGAGATGCTAAAAATATTCAGTGATATGTTCTTCCTATATGTCCATGGTTTTAAGTTTGATATTTAGTCTTTTTTTGTTTTGTTTTGTTATGGGGATCAAATTCATGAATTTGTGCTTGCCAGGCAGACACTTATGCCACTGAGCTAAATCCCAAGCCCCTTGATATTTAGATTTTTACTCATCTGGAATTTATTTTGGACTAAGGAATGAAGTAGAAATATAATTTAAAATGTTTTTCTTGGATGAAAAATGTGTAACCAACTGTGTCAATACCATTCTTTTTTTCCTTTGATTTGAAAGTTCTATTTAATTAGTAAGTATCACTTTCACATATATACTTGGGTCTATTCCTGTATTTTTTTTTTTCATTGAGTTATCTGTCTTTTTTCTCAGTAGTATTTTATTTGTTAACATAAGTCTTCATTCCATTTTATGGAGGCATCCATATAAATACCTCTAAATTTGAAGTAACTTTTAGAAGTCAAAGTAAAAGAAGAGTGAAATTCCTTGATGTCTGTCTGAGAAATCAGATAATGATTCAGGAAAAACTACCAAAACATTGATTTTCTCAACCAAAGCTTCCTAAATAATTTTTCATTGAAAAAGCAAATGAATGTCAAATGTCTGATTTTGACAAGTTATATTTTGTTATTTTTTTGCCTGAAAAGAAATATCAGTTTAAATTATGACTTTGTGTTCAAACTATGTTCTTATTTTTCACAAATCATTTATTTTTAAGAATATCAAAGCCAGGCATGGTGGTATGTGCCTGTAATCCCAGCACTCAGAAGGCTGAGGCAAGAGGATCACTGTGAGTTTGAGACCAGCCTGGGCTACATAATGGGACCCCACCTCAAAAAAATGAGATACATACACACACAAAAAAGAATATCAAAACCAACAACTTAACTGAATAACTCTCTCAGGTCAGGTATATAGCTCAGTAGCAGAAGTGCCTGCCTGACAAGTGCAAGGTCCCTCATATAAGTTCAGAAGTTACATGGATACAGTATTTAGGGCTTTTAGTCTTATCTAAAGGTGATTATCCTAACAGGAACTTTGGAATTTGATTATATATATATATATTTTTCCCTTATGAAAGTAAAATAATGGGCACACACCAAATGTCAGCACTCAGTTTTTCACACTATTGTATATTCACCCTTGCCACCTTCCTGTGTCTCAAATGCAGCCAGGTCACAACATTTTTAGTGAAAATGATTTTTAGTGTTTATATTTTATTATGAATTCATGAACCTGACTTTCCAATACAACTGTCTTAAAGGCTTTGAGTATCAGTTTGACAAGCAGGAAATACTAGTATTAGTTATTTTGGTTTGCAATTTTTAAAATTTTGTTTTTTATTTATTAATCAAAGTTACTACTTATGGCACGGACTGGGAATGTAACTCAGTGGTGTAAGTGCCTGCTTGCCAAGCACTAGGTCGTGAGTTCAATCCTCAATACCAAAAAAAAAAAGTTACTCATGGCATTATTTATTTATTTATTGGTATGGGAATCGAACTCAGGACCTTGTGCTTGCTAGGCAGGCACTGTGCTGCTGAGTTATATCCCTGGCCCTCATGGCACTATTTTTTTTTCCTCATGGCATTAAAAAATCAAGTAGTTCTGTAAATCTGACATGCAAAGCAATTTTTCCATTTTCCACTCTCCAGGGACACATTGTTACCTTATTCTTTTGCTATGGATACACACCCTGACAAGTACTATGCTTTTATTTATCTTAACTCCTCAGGCTTAGGTACTATTTCCTGACTGAGGATTTAGCTCTTTATGCTCCTCACCCAGTCCTTGCCAATCCATCTTTCTTTCCTCCCATCTTTACAATTGGGCTAGAACAATCGCCAATGTGGAGTTTCTGGTATTTTGCCCAAGTAAATGCAAGTCATAGCTGCACCACATGCAATGCTATTATTTCTCCTTTCTGTGCGGTTTTCCTCACAGAGTTCTCTTCTCCTTCCCCCTTTTCTGCTTTTTCTTCCTGTTCCCCGTCCTCCTTTCCTCATTCTTCTCCTTCTCCTACCTCTTCTTTCCCCTGCCTCTAACTCTTCTATTGAGCTACTACTCTGCTCATTTTTTAATTTTGAGAGTTCTTTATTGTTTTCTAAATGCTTTTTTTTTTTACAACATCCTATTCTTGTTTCACAGATGTGATTTTTTTTTCTTTTCTTTTCCCCAGATAGGATATTTTCCTCTTTTCTTTGGAGTATTTCCACTTCCTCTAAGTTCATTTTCATTTGCTTGTTTTTTGCAGTACTATGGATTGAACCCAGGACCCTTGCACTGAGCTACATGCCCAGATCATTTTTTAAAACTATTCTTTTGAGACAGGGTCTCACAGGTTCACTAAATTGCCCAGGTTAATCTTGAACTTTTAATTGTCCTGCCTCATCTTCCCAGAGTGCTGTGGTTACAGGCATGAGTCACCACACCCAGTCCCTTTTTATTTTTTGTTTTGAGATAGGGTCTCATCAAGATGCCGAGGCCGGCCTTGAAATTTGATCTTCCTGCCTCAGCTTTTTAAGTAGTTGAGATTACAGGTGTGCACCACTATGCTTGGCTTATTTGTTCTAATTGCTATCTTTAAATTAGAGACTTTCTTCAGTTATGTAATCTTGGGTTTTTAATTAAGAGTCACACATTTAAAAAAATCTGTGTGTGTGTGAGAGAGAGAGAGAGAAAGAGAGACAGAGAGAGAGAGGTTATAAATGAATGAATGATTAAAAAGCAGGATTATGATGGAAAGTCTTCACCATAGGATAACTAGACAGAAATCTCACTGTTTACTTCGGTGACTTCAAACTTGTCACTGAGGGCAAGTTTCTCCTGCAGAGGAAGCCTCAAGCCTAGTGGGCTGGGATCTAGTTATCTGCACCAGTTAAGCACAGGAAGAAAGGAAGAGTTTTGGGAGCAGGGCTGGCAATACAGGATCCTACAAAATGGGACCATTTAGGGGGAAACTGTTGATATACCTCAAAACTGCAGTGTTATACTATAATAGTAGTATAGGGACCAAATTGCTAAGTGTGCTAGGCAAGAGTCTCTGGATACTTGAGGTAACACTGTACTAACTGCTCATAGAGGTGTGTGTTTGAGGTATAGATGCACGCGTGTCCTTTGGAAAGTCCTTCTCAGCTCTGTCATCTTTGGCCACTGTGATGCTATCACTTGCACCTTGGTACTGAGGGGCTCGTGTGCATGTATGTGGGTGTGTGTGGTGGGGTGGAGGGTGGAGATTGGAGCCCTTGGGAAACAACTCCATTCATAGAACCTACAGCCTGCAGGATTATGTGTATACGTGAAGAATTTCAGTGATCTATTTACTTCTATAAATCTCTTCATTGTTCCTATTTCCCTTCTTTCCAGGGATTACAAGTATACAGATATTTGGCCTTGAAATGTTTTTACTCCAGCAAAGAAAACCCAGCTTTAGGCACAGAATGTATTTGTTTTAGGTTTGTGCTTCCAAGTTTCCAAAGGTCTTTTATAAATTTACTGAATTCCACATGGGCTTGTGTTTATCAAATCCTACTGTTTGCAAAGTATTTTGCTGCTGCATAAACAGCATTTAAAACAGGAAGTTAGATTTTAATCATTAGTGCAATGTTGAGTGCTTCAGAATATGAATGGCTCCAGCTGAGGAAGAGGTTGACATGACCCAAGTCACGACAGGAAGTGAAGTGGCTCTGGCTCTGCCTGTCCCTTCCACAAGTCTAGGACATGTTCATTCATTTGTCCTTCTCTGGACATACTTTGCACCAGGCTTTACTTAATATTCTAGTGTGCACCAATCAACAGGCCACTCAGTCAGAGCTCAAGGACACTGTGAATACACAAACTTCTCCTGGGCAGAGATGAAGGGAAGAGTTTTATTTTCTTTGCAGTTAAGTTGAATGAATGAACCATGCTTCATTTCGTCATTCTGCTGATGGCTGACAATATTTGGGTTTTCTTGTTTTTCCCTGTTTTAAATAAGTCTGCGATGGACAAGCTTGCATGAGCAAGAAATTTCACTGAGACAGTAGTTTTAAAAGTGACTCACAGGGATCCCCCAGGCTCGATCAGGGAGTCCATGAGGTTAAAGTTATTTTGATAATAATATTCATTCTCATTCTGTCATGTGTAAGCTGTGGAGTCTTTTAGAAGCTGCAGGACACATCCATAACTATCAGAAAAGACTGCTAAAATATTCTTCTTTTCTAATTATGTATTTATGTGAGGCTAGATATTTC
Organism: Hydrochoerus hydrochaeris; assembly: GCA_004027455.1. Taxonomy (NCBI): domain Eukaryota; kingdom Metazoa; phylum Chordata; class Mammalia; order Rodentia; family Hydrochaeridae; genus Hydrochoerus; species Hydrochoerus hydrochaeris. The sequence goes on from PVLA01000556.1 coordinate 105,642, forward strand.
TCACTTATTATACCCAAAACAACATATTGCAGTATTTAAATACAGGTAGAGATTCCAGTTGTCTTTTTAGCAAGCTCCACAATAAAGAGTTTTGCAAAGTGCAAAACACCACTCATCTCCCTAAACTGAAAAACAGCGCTATTGTTCATAAAATACGTTGTGATAAACATATTACTTTTTTTTTTTTTTGGTACTGGGGATCAAACTCACGACCTTGCATTTACCAGGCAGGAGCTTATGTTGCTGAGCTAAACCTCCAGCCCAGTTTTAATTTCTAATAAATCAAATGTTGACATGTTCTAAACAAAATTGTATGAGGCTTTGGTTTGGATTGAGCTCCTTGTGTTATTTGCCCAATAGACAAAACCAAAATGGAGTCACTCATGGCCAATGTGTCTATCACCAAGCCAAAAAGAAAGTTTTATCTTTCTAAGAAATCAGGAAGAGACTTGGGACATAGATTCATGGCACAGTGCCTGCCTGACAAGTAGAAGGTCATGAGTTCAGTTCCTGGCACCCCCCTCACAAATATATATTACAGTGGTGCTTGTTTCAGGTGCGATTCCTATATTTTGCCATGTTGCAAGTTAGAATGCCCATTAGAGCTTGCTTGGGATAGAATACTTCATCCTAAAACCTAACAGTTTCAACTGTTATGCTACAGCATCTGCCTTGATTCTTCAGAAAACAAGTGTATCTTTTATGATCATTCCTAATGCCACTACTCTAGGAAAGTCATGCACTTTTTTTGCCACTGTCAGCTTATGCCAGTGATACTGGTTGATCCGGCCTACGGACCAATGCATGGGTTTTCCCCTAGAGGAAGGAAAACGGGGCGGGGGCAGGGTGAAGAGAGAGAGACGGAGGCAAGTTGAAGTTTCCCAATCAAACCTCATTTATTGAACAATGTTCCTGGCTTATAAAGAAGCGGGGGCGGGAAGTTACGGATGGGTCACTGTCATTTCCTGGGTGGGGTGAGAGGATCCTGGGAAATGTAGGCCGATGCACTGGATGCCCACAGGAGGGAGAGATGGAGCAGCAGCCATGAAGCTATCATGCTGCTCCCTACAACTGGTAATGGTACCATTTCTGTCAATATGATACCTTTCAATTAGGATGTCATTGTGCACAGCACTTTGCTCATTTAGCTATGAAATGTAGATAAATTTCATTCTTCCTTGTATTTGTTACATAAAAAGTAGGGAGTGAGAATTCTTAATGCATTGCATATCAACAGCATAATTAATTCTCATTATAGAATGGGCAATTTATAGAATTTTGCAGTCCAAAAGACTATTTTGTATCAAACATTAGTGTTATACTTTTAATATTTTATACTTTTTGTTAATTCAAAATATATTTTACCTTTTTCTTTAATAGTGTATGAGTTGTTTTTTTTTTTTTTTTTTTGTCTTTTTGAGACAGGGTCTCACTATGCAGTTCAGGCTGGCCTTGAGCTCACTTCGTAGCCCAGGCTAGTCTCAAACTTGCAATGATCCTCCTGCCTCAGCCTCCTGAGTGCTGGGATTACAGGTGTGAGCCACCATGCCCAACTTCAGTGTATGAGATTTCTGAAGATGGCTCTGTAACCAGGTAAGAATTTATAGGTTTTTAAATATCATAGAGTGACTAATTAGTAAATGCAGAAAAAGAAACTAATATTTTTTTAGTGTTCTGCTCCAGGCCAGACAAAGTACCAGTGTTGTTTTAATCTATTTTTAGTAACTTGGTTGTTGTTAGTAAGGGAGGTTATTTCAATGGTCCATGATCCTGTAATTAACAAGTAACTGACCCACCTGTTGACTGTTAGCCTGCCTGGCTCCCAGATGTGTTCCATTGCCCTCTGCAATGCTGGGATCAAAACCCAGGTCATATAAAACCAATGCAGAAAGTCACCATGAGGGACATGTCAAGTCTGTTTAGTTCTCCTGAGAAGTCTGGTGAGTTTATCCTAATGATGATGAGTGCACTGATAGTCAGTTTCTTGTTTTTACCATCATGGGATTTAGGTGAGTTCTGGAAGTGAAGACTATCTTCATGGAAATCATCTTACATTAATTATGTTGAGGGCCTATTGCAATGAGATTTTTAATGCATTTGTCTACTTACTGATTTCCCAGTTTGGTTTTCCCTTCAGGCTATTACTCCTGCCTAGTTCTATGAATTTTTTTCTTTTTTTATCCTCCCCCATAAGTAAAATGTTTTCTCAATTTTTTAAACTTTTGCTTGGTATTTTCTTTTATTTCTGTTACCTTAATGTTTCTTATTGTTCTTTAGGCAGAGTCAAAAACATGTAGAATTTCAGATTTTAAGGAATCTAAGAGACAAATCAAAATATCCTCTAGTGCTTCAACCTGTTTAACATTCTAGCCAAATGGTTGTTCTCATAGAGAATCTGAAATGCAATGATATTAAAGTGACTTATCTGAATATAGTTCACGGCAAAAATGAGACTGAAGTCGGGTTCTATAATTGCTGAGTCTAGTACTCTTCTTCATGTCTCCTGCTGCGAGCATTTCCACGATAGAATAGAGGAGTGTGCCCAGTGGGAGAGCATGAGAGTGCAATTCACAGGGGAAGGGTAGGTTTGAAGAGCAACATTGGAAGGGGCAAGACTGGGGTTTTAGCAATCAAAATAGTGAGATTTGTCACAAGTTTGATAAAGATAATATAGAAACTAAAGCCCCAAAATAGTGAGTGTTATCTCAAAAGGCATATTAAAAGTGGGGGTTCAAAGGAGTCCTGAAGAGATTGTGCTTTTTTGTTCAGTTGGAGGAACTGACAAACTTAAACATTGGTATTGTATTAGTCAGAGTAATCTGAACCACTGTAATGTCTGTAAGCAGGGAGGAATGTCCTATGCTCTCATTCCTTGTCAGTTCATGGAGGGTGGCTTAGGCTCCTAACTCCACTGGGGACCAGAAGTTGCTGAACTTCATGGGCCTGTGACCCGGGACAGGTGTCCCTCACCTCCACCTCTTTTCTCCACTGGCTGATGTGCTTCCTATAGATGGAGGGTAGGCCTGGAAGGCAGATGTGTCCGCTTGATAGTCGGTACCTTGCTTCTGCTGAGGGCAGGTGACTGTGACTCAAATAGCTTTCTTTTCAGGAGCAGTTACTCTTGGTTATTTGAGCACATCCTTGTTGCAGGAGTCTATGCCTTCATAGACTGAAGATTTTAAGTGAAGACTCCTGTGGAGCCCTGCAAGGAGCAGCCCCGCAGTAGGAGCACTTACAAAAGGACATTAGATTAGATTTAGGGTAACAGAGGAGCAGCTACCAGGGCTGGTTTTCCAACCAGCTCCTGCTTAAATGTCAGAGTGTCTATGAAAGTTTCACCACTTTATGTATAGCTGAAAAAGGCAAAGGCCATACAGGAAAAATATTTGGATTTTTAAATTTTAATAGTTTAATTTCCCTGGGAAAAGATTTATCAACACACACACACACACACACTTTGTCTTTGATTTTTGTACTTATAACCTTCAAATATTTTTATAGTTTCAGAGGACTCTGTCCTGTTTTTGGTAAAGGGAAGTTACAGAGTTGTTTCAGGGTAAGGAGCTTCCACAAAGAAAACAAAGACGGCCATTCCTGAGTTACTCAGCATCTTACTAACTTTCAATAACTTTTACATTAATGGGGCAAAATACTCAACCCCAACAATTTTTAGGAGGAAAGATTTATTCTGACTCAGTTAGCGGGCTCCAAGGCAGAAACCCCTTGGCAGGGAGTCAAGGTGAGGAAAGCTCCCAGGTCACACGTGTGGTTAGGTTGGGCTCCTAGGCATTTGTGATTCCCCCTAGGTGAGCTATGGGAACAGGCAAATCTACAGACTAATGTGGATAAAGAGAAGAAAACTCATCAAATTGGTAAGTTAATGACTAGCTGTGAAAATTTTTCTTGTTCATATGTTACCATTTTAAAATGTGTTAGATTCACACACAAAGATGATATCCATTTCTTCTAAAATTTTTCTTATTTGCCTTCCACCAACATGTTTTTGAAATGGCTTCAACCCTCTGAAATTCTTTTCACATTGACTTGTATCTCATTGAAATATTCATGAATGTAGGTGGATTTGTATACATGAGTAAAATTTTCAGCAGTGAATGTTCTCCCTAATGTGTCTGTGACTACATTTTATAAATGTGGTGTTTGCACTGGGACTAAAGAAAGATGATGAATCGCCTTGGGATTCTGAGGTATTGCCTTTCATTTGTAATTATTTTTGAAATAAGTATTGGTTGAGGTTTAAGTGTAAAGGGGAAAATTTGACTGTACTTTCTCACCTCTTCATATGCCTGTAAGAAATTATTTCCTTACAGTTTTTAACCACAATTCCTAATTGCTTGGGCAGCTTAGCTGTTTAGTGAGACTTTGTTTCAAAAAGTTAAAAGCATTGGGTTTGTAGCTCAATACAAAGGCCCCATGTTGAATCCCTTGTACTACAGGTGAAGGAATAAATAGATGTACTGCTCAGTGCATCATTGCTACCTGTGTAAGATTCATTTAAGGAAGCCAGTGCAGTTAAAACACTAGGAGCTAGGTGTCATAAGCCATAAGCCTGGATTCTGAAATTAAGTTGAGCAAAAACTAAAGAATTTTTCCCAGTCAGCCTATGGCCAATGGGTGAAAATTCTGCTAGATTCAGAGAAAATGTTTGGATCATAATTTTTACACCTTTTTACTTGACAAAATAATGAGAATTGCAATTGTTAATATATTTGGGTTGCCAAGTGTCAATCTGCAAGTAATAATTCAAGAGAAGAAAGGACTCAAGATGTAGATACATGGCATTATAATCGCAGTTTGGTTTTATACTATTTGAAAAAAACAGAAACCAATTTTAAATGTGGAATGCATTAAGTATCTTTATGGCAGCCATGCTTGTTGTAACAAAAATGTAAATAGTGACAAATTGTTATAGAGTGAACGTTTTGGGAAAAGCCTAATAATGTCTTTGGTCCGAGCAGCTCCTGCATTATGGTGCCAGAGTAGTAGTTGAAGTTACAAGACATGTTAGTATCCTGGTTCTGTCAGTTAGTAACTGTTAAATCTTGGAAAAAATCATTTAACTTATTTGGTTTTGGTGACCTTACTATACCATGAAGATAGCACATGATCTACTTCTTAGCTATATGTAATGGACAAATGTGATAAAAAAAAATGTAAAAATAGGGCCGGGGGTTTAGCTCAGTGGTTTAAGCACCTGCCTGGCAAGTGCGAGGTCATGAGTTCGATCCCTGGTACAAAAAAAAAGTAAAAATACTTTGAAAAGTGTAAAATGTTCTAGTTGCTTCACAGTATCTGAATAAATATTGTCCTGAACCTGAGGACAACAAAATAATAGTGTCAAGAAAAGAATAAGAAAGTTGAGGGGGGCATGTAGATTGCTAATTTGTAAGTGGTAACACTATTAGTAACTGTTGATGGAGACATCGTATAGGAAGAGAGTAGCTTGGTGCTTGTGGCTTCCCTGATGAGATTTTAAATGTGAACTTGAATACATCTCTTTTTCTGAGTACCCACTGTGTGCTAGGTAGTGAGACACTGAATATATCAGATGAAAACTTATGCTATAAGTCTTATGCTATAAGTGATAGAGCAGACACAGAAACAAGAAGCACTTTTTATTTCAGTACTTTGAATCCATCCTGTGGCCTTCACATGGCATTACCTCGCCAGGCCTTTTTTAACTTGAGACATGGTCTTTCTGTGTCACCACATTTCCCAGACTGGGCTTGAACTTGTGATTCTCATGCCTCAACCTTTCAGAATTTTGGAATTACAGGTGTGCACTGCCAGGCCTGCAAAGATTAGAGAATTTTTTTTTTTTTTTTGTACCAGGGATTGAACTCACAACCTTGCACTTGCCAGGCAGGCACTTACACCACTGAACTAAATCCCCAGGTTTGAGAATTTTGAGGGGGTTTGCAGTACGGATAGGATTGAGAGTGAACTGCTGCTAATTTAACAGTGAGAAGGAGCCAGCACAGGAAGGTGTAGGAGGACACTGCGGGCAGAGAGCAGGGAGCCATGGGCCATCTGTCCATCACTGTAACACCCTACAGTGACCAGGAAGCAGAAAGTGCAATGACTTCCATCAGAGTCATTTACAGTTTTGCAACAGGTAGAAAAGAAAATGTATGAATCAGTATGAGCATGTTTTGGGCACTTTATTAAAAAAGTATTTATGCTGTAGCTCTTTTTATACTTTTTCAAAGTTTTTTCTTAATTGGGAAAGAGTGGTATATAGTGTCTAATATTCATGTGCTGTTACTTGAATATAACATGAAGTTATTAGTATATTTTTATTTTCAAACATTTTTTCTATCAGTAAAAATTTTACCTCAAAATTGTTTTGCTTCTAAGACATTGTTTATAAAAGGCATGTGCGATGTTGTTTGTACTCAGCATGGCTCTCTGAAGTTTCTTAGCTGGCTGAGTATTTTAACAGTGAAATGGCTCTTGTGATTAGAAATGCTTAATGTTGAATCATAGCAAGTATATTTATAAGAATTTGTTTAATCAGGGAAGGGAAAGAGAGGGTAGGGTATAAAGGGAACTAAGGTGATCAAGAAATGATAACCTATGGACCAGTTCCCCAAAACAAATGTAATTGTTATATATCACAAACACACAATCATAAAAACATCTTCATTTAAATCTGTATGTTTCAATGTTACGTTCCTTGGATAGTGCAGAGTACTGGTGGCTCTCTTGAAGCAAGGATAAAATAGGTTTGTCAGATAGAATTTTGTCTCTGAATGGCTCTTGTGGCTTTGCATGCCTGCTTCACAAAGTCAGCACCCATGTGGAGGTAGAAAGTGGGCTTGACATAAGGTTCTCATTGGAGACATTTTGGTTCTCAGTACAGTTTCCCATTATTAAATCTACTTGCCTTAAGATGGAAAAATAAGATAATTTCTTAGAAAATGAGTAGGAAATAGTTCTGCAACTTATTATTGCTATATTAATTTTCACAGAGTACCTCTGAATCTTCCACAGAAGTCTGTTGATACTTCTGCTGGGAATGCAGACGAAGGAGGAAAACATGCAGGAAATAGACAAATAAAAGGTAAGAAATATGTAAATATATAATTTCTTTAGATAAGTCATTTTGACAGCATGTTTAGTTAAAAGTGGAGCATTGCTGGATTCTAATAGCCAAAGAAAATTACCTATTAATGGCACAGTAAGAAAAAAGAGAAGTAAAACAGTAGTAAGTTTTATATACTTTGAAGTTTCAGCAGCAGGTTAATTTGAGGGTCACTGAAGGAGCTACCTTCTTAGTTCTATTTCAAGGTATTCTAATGTCTGAGGGAAGTTACAAAATTAAGAGAAGAGGAGAGGAGGGAGTGAAGAATGAGACAGAGCAATAATACAGGGAGTAAACAAAGAAAACAGAAAGTGTGGAGGGTGGGAAAACAAAGTAATTCTTAAGAAAAGGAAGAGCAAGGTAGGAGAAGTGTAGGAATTATATCAGTTGAGCACTGAGCAGAAAAACCTGAAAGAAAGCTAGAGCAGAAGTTTTCTGCTTTTCCTGTCCTCTCACCATTGGGAAAGCATCAAGGATTGAAGTACTAAGTTATGTCAAGCTCTGATTTATTTCCAATAGATCAAAATAAACAAGCAAGGTCAGCTGTACGTGTAGTTTCACTGGTACCTTGGTTCATGCACTCACTTCCTCCCACAATGCTGGTGGCAGAATTCCATTTAAAATTTTACCACTTTAAAAAAATTTTGCTATTTCACCAGGTTACATATATCCAGAATGAAACCGTCAAAAAATAGAAAGAAAGAAATGATTATTTTTTGAGATCAGGAAAGTCATAGTCTCAGCAAAAAGTCCATTGGAAAGTGGATGATCTTTTATGCATTTTCAATTTAGTTGACATGATGAGGAGGAAGTTGATGCTAGATTCCAAAAAGGGAAGGAAGGGAAGGGAAGAGGATTTGGAAGAGACTCTGTGTGTGGATAAGAGCTTTTGTTATGTAATGAAGCCTCTGTTAGGGAACATGTTACACTACAAGTCTTATTCAGCAGGACTGGGGTGTGTGTTTCTAATAAGTTCCCCGGAGACGCTGACACCACTCATCCCCAGACCACTGGAGGTGGCCTAACATCAAGTTCCCTGTAGAGAAAGCTGGACAAGAGCCATTGGATAAGAACTAGCTCAAGACATAACAGGGTCAAGGGCGACCGTAAATCTTGTTTTTATCTCTGAAAATATTTCTAGCCACAGAGGAAAGAGCAAAGAGAAGAAAAGAGAAGAAATAGAAATTGTAATTCTAAGATACTACTGCCATTTCTGCCCAATAAAGAAAGCAGTGGTAGGATTAATCCATAAAAAACAGTAAATGGAAGCAATCAAGACCATAGAACTACAGGTCAGTTTGAAAGGGAACAGGGGTTTATTGGGGGAAGAACATAGGAAAGAATGAAGCTAGACAGGTAATTTTGGAATGGATGATGAAACTTGAGAGAAATCGCTCCCCACAGCTTCAGTGTTTGTGCTCACAAGCAGCAGAGTAGATTGTCGCTGCTCCCGAGATGATTAGGAGCAGGGAGGAGGCTAGACTTGGCTCACACTGCAGGTACTTCCCTCCTCTCCTTAGCTATCAGGCCTCAGAGCTTTCTGTCAAATTGATAATTATTCAAGTGAGATGAACTTGCACATAGAAGCACTGACTCTAGACCTTGCATGATGGCTCACATCTGTAATCCCAGCACTCGGGAGGCTGAGGCAGGAGGATCATTGCAAGTTCAAGACCAGCCTGGGCTACAAAGTGAGCTCAAGTCCAGCCTGAGCTGCATAGCAAGACCCTGTCTCAAAAAGACCAAAAAAAAAAAGAAGAAGAAGAAGAAGAAGAAGCACTAACTCCTTTTAAGATAAGTTAGTTTTGATAAAATAGCTTTTTCACACAATCTTTTAAAGACGAACATAGAGATATTGTAGAGTTCATTCCTTTAATGCCAAAATTGTTTTTTTTAGTAAACATTGCACTGATTTTAAATGTAAAAGTTTATTAGTATCTAATAATTCTCTGACAATTCAGCTTTTTTCATTTTTTTGATAACTATTTCAATATTGAAAACTTATGGTGCATTATGTCTTAGATGTGGTTTATATTCCTGGCATGAGTGGATCAACAAATGTCAACATAGCTAAACTAGTTTGGGGGATACAGGAAATGTAGGCATACTTATAGCCCACAAGGGTATGGAAAACATGACTGTGTTTCTTATTATTCTACACATATATGTCTAAACTTTCTATGGAAATTAATTCCACTAAACTGTTACCAAAATATGTACTTTCTAAAGTGCAGGACAAATACAAAAACACAGACACTTGTAGTGCAGTGGTGTACAAAGGGGTGATGTGCTATGTTAAAGTTACAAGCTGTTCCCTTCTCCTGTCAGCTTTGACTGTCAGCCCCTCAAGGTCATGACTTCCGAAGATCACTTTTTCACAGCAGTCAGCATGTATACATCAGTATATGCTCACTTCCTATTTTAGTTACAGTCTTTGGAAGTATAATCTCACATTGGAAATCATGTTTGACCTGTATTCTAATTTTTCTGTCATATTGTTCTAACCAATGGGGAAGAAAAGCCAAAAACTGTAGTAATCATTTCCAAAGCAAGCCATGAAAATTCAGCTCCATCTTAACTGTGTGAATGTGTGTTTGATTTTTCTCATATTTCCATATAAAGATTATGGTTCCCTTTTCTTCTATAGAATCACCTGACATACATCTTCACTTGAAGTTATGACTTTGTATTTTGAATTAACTACCTATTTTAGGAGCTATAACATATTTGTTAACTATTTTTACTTTAAAACCCATTCAGCCTGCCATTGAAAAAAAGATTCTGATGCAAATAAAACAGTAGGAATGAAGGATGCACAGACATTCCAACCAGGTAAATGTAGCAGTACAGATGACTCTGGAAAGAAATTCAGTACCTTAAAGTGTTTGTTGTGCCCACAGTCATCTCAGTTTTTTCTCCAAATTTTTGGAAGACTTTAACATAAATACTCCAGATGTAATTATTGGTGTCCATATTTTCAAGTAAAGTGCTAGTAAGCATAAGAGAAAACAACTTTTTATGTGTTGTTTACTTATGTTTCAATACCCTATGTTCCCAGCTTGGATCCTTATACTTGATAGGCATCCAAAGATGCCTATCAAGATGTGGGTGCTTTCTAGAGGGCTGGGTCACCTGGTGCATCCCTGAGTCCCAGTTATTCAGGAGGTTGTGGCAAGAGGTTGACTGGTACCCAGGATCCCATCTCTCAAATCGACACTACCACCGCCAAAAATGCTTACTGTAATTCTGATGTTTACCTAGACTAAAGCTTTCCTTACTAATATGCCCACTGTGTTCCCACTTTATTTCATCTCAGTATTCATATATTCATGACTGTAAGCAGATAGATGTTCTCACTAGCAGACTGTATGAGTATGTATGTATGGTGTCTCATATCTTTGATTATTAAGAATGGGGGCTATAATCATTCATTAATGACTGGTAGATACAGTTCTTCAAAACAGTGATTCTGAAATTTTGGCCTTAAGTCTTTTTCATAATATAAAAATTCTTAAAGATTCTACAGAGGTTTTTTTTTTTTTAAGTGTGCTGAATCTAGTGACACTAGTAGAAATTAAATCTGAAAGAGGTAAAATACAGGGGCCAGGGACTTAGCTCAGCAGCATAAGTGTCTGCCTGGCAAATGCAAGGTCATGAGTTCAATCCCCCATACAAAAAAAAAAAAGTGGTATCCATTAAAGCTATGATTCATTAATCATTCAAACTGTGACATATGACACATTACATCTCTGAAAACCCCACTGTGCTATGCTCCAACAAGACAGAGAATGAGTGTGAAATGCACATAACCTTTGGTATGATTGGTATTCTTAGAACTTTACACTCCAGGGGTTCTAATTCACTGTTCAACCATCATTTCAGCAACATGGAAACCACATGACAAAAAGCTTCACAGTGAACTGCCTTTTAAATTCTATGTCTCCTGTTTTCTTTCACTTGTGTTAAAATTTGTAAATCTGACAATTGTGTTTATAAAGAAGAAAGGTATAGTTTTGTTACACTTTCCTTTCCTGTCTCCTGGCACTCTGCACTTGCTGGAACTAATGTGTGTCTAGGTCAGAGACAGTGACCATCTAGGGCTTTCAGTGAGACCACAGAGCCCGCTGTGGAACATATGCCAAAGGTTCACCATGACTGAGCTGGACAAAACCAGTTTGTACATGGGTACAAATAGGTCACTGAAAGCTGGTACTTTTCTTAATGAATTATAGCCCCCATTCTTAAGAATTTACATTATCAAAACCTGAAAAAGGGAGTTCTAACAACACTGGCTTTTTTTTTTTTTTTTTGGTACCAGGGATTGAACTCACAACCTCACATTTGTTTGCATATTGAAGAAAATATCTCATTGTACTTCATTAACTACTAATTTAAAGTAGTTCATTAACATCCATACTTTTGACGTGTGGAAACAATACTGTGTGTGTTATATTAAAACAGACAATTTTCATTTATTTTTTCAAATTAATTTTATTGGTACATTTTAGATAGTCATAAGGATCACATTCATTCGAGGAAGTTTCTATGGGTACATGATATTTCTTGATTTGTTTTTCTCCCCAATCCCTTCTTCTCCCTTCAACTCCTCCCCTTAACCTCCTTTTTTTTTTTTTTTTTTTTTTTTTTTTTTTTGAGACAGGGTCTTGTTATGCAGTTCAGGCTGGCCTTGAGCTCACTTTGTAGCCCACACTGGCCTCGAATTCACAACTATCCTTCTGCCTCAGCCTCCTGAGTGTTGGGAGGCTTAACCTCCTTAATTACAAAAGTTTTGTTTCCACTTTCTTCTGTCTGTTCATTTTTTCTTTTCCTTTACTTCCTGTCCCCCCCCACTCCCCCACCCCATCCCCCTTCCTATTTGAATATTTTCCAGTATCTTTTGCACATTTTGGCTTTTATTTACACTTTTCAGTTTCTCCCACTAGAAAAACAATATGATATTAAAAAGTGTGTGTCCAATTTATTTCATTTAAGAAATGGAGTCTTACCCCTCCTTCTTTCCATCTGCCCTGCCCCTTCCCTAGTTCCCCTTTCTTTTGAAAAATTTCTCCCTATTTCACAATACTTTTTATGCACTTTGCTCCTTATTTACACATTTGGCATCTCATAGCAGTGAAATAAAGTTCATATCCCTAAAGACTTAACAATAAACAGTACTGGAAATTAAAGTATGTAAAAGACATTGCTGGGTAAATCAGAATACTACTACTAAGTTAAAACAGAAGAATGAGAGATGATGGTGGTAATCAGACTAGGCTGAGTGAGTAGCAAGCACAGGAGCTATGGAGCACAATAAGCCTGAGGCATTATTGTACTGTGGAGCAGAGAAACACAGGAGACTGCTTCTGAGGAAACAATTTGTACATTAGTTGAATTTGTATTATCATTATATCTTAATATATAAAACTTTATATTCAGATTCAGATTGGAGTTTGACCCAGACTAATAAGGCTCTAAAGAGGTCTGAGAACTTGACATTTGGCCATAAGCATCCACTTGTAACAGAATCAGTGATGAGGAGTCCATAGTCATTCCCAGCATCTTAATGGGTAAAAACTGATGAATATCGGAGCTGTGTTTCTGTTAGGCAGTTGTACTCACCGAGTTGCATGAGTCAGGGCAACTAGAAAACAGCATAAAGGAGGTAATCAAGTAGCTTAGTGAATTCAACCTGGAGCAACTCTGCATGGTTTTTTAATACTGTAGTGCTGTCTTTTCAGAAATCATTCGCTGGTACAATCTGCTCTGTGCTTTACTCCTCTGAAGCAACTGCCCACCAAACAGTATCTATTAACAAGGCAGTTGTATTCTTTCTCTTCCCAAAGCAAGGTAAAAGTAATGAAGAAAATCAGAAGGAAGAATAATTTTGTTTAGGTGAGGATTTAGCATACATTTGAGAGACAGGGTCAATAGACTTAGAGCTTCAGGGTTAATGGACTAAGGAGAGAGCAACAGATTGCTACTCAGATGCAACTTCTTTTTTTTTTTTTAACTCCGATAGCTCTGAATTCACAGGATTATTTTTTACTATGTGCAGTATATGTCACCAAAGAACCTTTCCAAACCACATATTAAATTATTTCTTACAGTCTCTGTGAGTTTCTATAGATTGATTTCCACTGTGTTAGTGGAAATCACTGAGCATTTCCTGTGTAGGTTCTCTTCAGCCATGTCCCCATCTTTCACAAGGAATGCTTGTGTAAGGAGTACTGACATTGAAAAGTAATATATGAAAATCTCGAGCTCTGCATCATGTTGGCACTTGGGGCGCTGGGAGAACAGACAGCCAGCTCGCTGCCCTGGTAAGCAGCTAGGGGCCTCACTAGCTGCCACTGGGCCAGGGCGAGAACTATCAGTGATTCCTGAGCTCTGCACCATGTTGGAACTTGGGGCACTGGGAGAACAGGCAGCCAGCTCGCTGCCCTGGTAAAGCAGCTATGGGACTGCTGGTGTGTGAGCTAAGAATCAGACATCCATCCACTCCCTCCCCCTTCCCTTTAGCAAGTGGGAGCCAGAGGTCTCACTATCTCTTGGGAGGATGAATGTATGCAGTGTGGCAAGCAAGGGAGATTTCCTTCTACCATCTCTTTGAAGGCAACTATTTTTATCACTGTTTTGCTCGGTTCTGATTAATGGTACTGCTCTATTCAACATTCTGTTTTTATAAGTTCGGTATTTCCTTCCATTTTACTCTACCTGATTGAAAGAACAGCTAATGTGAACAGAACGGGATGTACTATTGTGCCCATTGCTGTTGTCCTGGTGACCTGCTGTGAGGGTCTGTGCTGATTTCACTGCACAGCCTCACATGGGTTTGTTCTGTCTTGTTTGGCTGTATTTTGCTACCTTCAAAAAAAAAAGTAGATAGCAAAATAACAAAATACTTCCAAAAAACTTCCAACTCCACCAAAGCTGATCCATGGGGCATGGATGAGGATAAACTCAAAAACAAAGCAACAGAATAATATAAGGTGATTAAAAAATAAATTACAACAACAAAACAGGTCAGTAAGGCACTGAGCAAACTAAAACGGGATATAACTAAACAGATAATGGACTTAAAAAGTAAAAGGAAGAAAAGAAAGTGCTCTAAAGGATATAAGTGCATTTAAGTTTAAGTGTGTAAGATTGATAACCAGGTTGCTAAGTTGTTATTGGATCATTGAGCAGAACTGTTTGCAGCTTCATTATTTGAATGTCCACTTTGTATGTTTTAATTTTGTAACTTGAACAACTATGTCTAAGATGACAATATGTAATTTATCAATTAGTGACTTACTGTTTTTTTTTCTGAAATTCTGTATTGTTTCTACCCCTTTTTCTATTTTGCTTTTTTTCTCTTTAAATAAAAAAGAAAAGAAAAGAAAATCTCACCAGGCATGGCGTATATGCTTTCAGTTTGAGCTATTTGAAAAAAAAAATTTTTTTTTGTGCTGGGAATCAAACTCACGACCATGCATTTTCAAAGTAGGTGCTTATGCCACTGAGCTAAATCCCCTGCCCAAGCTATTTGAAAATTTGAGGCAGAGGGATCACTCATGTCCACAAATTTGAGGGTACCATGGGCAGCACCACAAAACTTTATCTTTTAAAATATAAATAATATCAACACACTTTTTGTGAGCTCTGCCATAGCAGACATTTCAAGAGCACCTTGTCTGCAGCTGGTGAGACCCTCAATACTGCCTGCTGTTACTTCACAGCTTTCTTTGTCTTATAACCATGTCCACCAGTGAGAATGTTAATTCACGGGCTGCACAGCTGAACAGCTTCAAGAACAATGGAAAATACAATACCAAAATGAGATGGCAATAAACATAATATGGATCTGAGGAACCCTCAGAAGGAAGAGCAGATGCTCAAAAGGAGAAATGTAAGCTCATTTCCTTACTGCTTCACCACTGCAGGAAAACTGCAACAACCAGGCACTGTGAATTGGACTGTTGATGACACTGCCAAAGGTGTAAAAGCAACAATCTGGAGAGTCATCTCCAAGCTGTTTAAGCTGCCAAGCAGCTGCTTTCTCAGGAAAAACAGCCTCCCATAGATCACATAATCTCAGCCTATTTGATTCCAAAATTTGTGTCCTCCTTGGGCAGAACTGACCGTAGTCCCACTCAGTCTGAGTCTGCATGGGTACTTACTAATAGAGTTTCCGAGTCATCAGAACAGGCCAAGGCTGTGCTGGGTGGAGGTGCTATCTCAGCACTCATTTCTCTCTTGACCTCTCCCCATGTTCACATCACTGACCTGTCTGTCTGTCTGTGCTCTTGAAATATTGCAGGGTGATGTTTCAGTTTTCCAAGGCTTGGTTACCAAATATGGTGCAATTGACCCACTCTTGGCTCTTCTTGCAGTTCCTGATATGTCATCATTAGCAGGTGGTTACTTACATAATCTTACCTGGACACTTTCATACCTTTCCTGCAACAAGAACCCTGCACACCCGTTAGATATTGTTGAGCAAATTCTTCCTATTTTGGTTGTCTCCTATGTCACAGTGATCTCGAAGTATTAGCAGATACCTGCTGGGCTATTTCTTACCTTACCAATGGTCCAAATGAATGCCCTGAAATAGTTGTAAAAACCAGGAGTTGTGCCTCATCTGCTGAAACTTCTAGGATCAAGTGAATCATCCATTCTGCCTCCCATGCTAAGAGCAATAGGGAATAATGTCACTGGAAAAGATGAAGAGACTCAGATTGTGAGAGATGCAGGAGCACCTGCTCCCTTTCCCAGCCTGCTCATTCACCCCAAAACTAATATTTAGAAGGAAGCTACATAGACAATGTCAAACATCACAGTCAGCCAACAGGACCAGATACAGCAAGTTGTCAGTCATGGATTAGTCCCATTCCTTGTCAGTGTCCTCTCTAAGGCAGACTTTATGACACAAAAGGGAGCTGAGTGGGCCATGACCAACTAACTATATGAGCCATGGGGAAGTTGACCAGATTGTATATCTTGTTCACTGTAGTAAAATAGAACCATTGATAAACCTCTTGACTGCAAAAGATATGAAAATGATTCTTGTTCTTCTGGATGCCATTTCAAATATCTTTCAGGCTGCTGAGGACCTAGGTGAAACTGAGAAGCTTAGTGTAATGATCAAAGAATGCGGGGGCTTGGGCAAGATTGAAGCTCTACAGGACCATGAGAATGAGTCTGTGGACGGGACTTCATTAAACCTGATTAAGAAGTATTTCCCAGTAGAGGAAGAAGATCAAAATGTTGTGCCAGAAACTACCTCTGAAGGCTGCACTTTCCAGATTTAGGATCGGATCCCGGTACCTTTATCTTCTAGGTATGCCGCTGAGGGAGGCATCAGTTTTTGTTGTGTCCTATGCTTGGTATAAGTTTGTCTGTTTCTTTACTGAGAACTTTTTAAATGTGGCTTGTGTTTGTAGCACTTTTTACAATGAAACTATACTTGAACAGTTCCAAACTGTACATACTGTATGAAGCTTATCCTCTGAAGGGGTTTCTTATTTCTGTGTGGAATTTCATATTTTGAATTTTCCTGCAAATAAAGATTAAATTCCACTCCTTGCTTTACCATGCTAAAAAAATAAGTAAAATCAATTATTAGGACAATCTATTCATTGATGGCATCTAATATGTATTCTACTTTATGTAGCAGCTAACTTAGTGCCCTTAATCATGTGATTACATTGATAGGAAATCTTGAAACATAATATGTATTTCCTTATAGATTGTGAGTTATCTCCTAGAGTAATGATCACAGGCTATAAACCCAAAGTTATTTCCCCACAGATGTGACAATTTTGCATTTCCCATTTTCCTTGCCTTCCTCTTTCTCTCTCCCCGACTCTTTTCTGCTGGAGATTAAACTCAAGTAAACTCAGAGCTCTGCACATACTAAGCACATACTGTACCTCTGAGCTTCACCCTCAGCCCTTCTCTTATGTGTTGATGTACTTGGTCACCTCAAGAAGCAGGGCGTTTTATACAAAACACTAAATGTGTTCCCTCAGCATAGGAACAGGTGGAACAAGAATTACAGAGTAGACTCAGCAAGTTAAACAAATCTGAGAAGTTCATTTCACAACTCACTGATACCTTTTGAAAAATAACGAGTAGAGTGTGGTTTTCCAAGGACCCGGATTTACACATTTTTTTCATTCAGTGAAAATTCACTCTATAATGAACACTCATGATTTCATATCTGAATATTTCTGGAAACAGAATTTGTGGACTGTTTAAGAAGTTCAGGCCTGCATCAGCTTTACTTGACACTGGTTCCTTATATGAATTGATCTCCCTCCCTTTATTCATGGGGCTGTCATATTTATCCTCATGACTATTTACAGTGATTAGTCTCTGAAACAGACGTGACCATGAGCCACTCTTCAAAGCATTGAGGTGCAAGCTTCTTAAAGTTTTCTGTAGGCTTGCATGATCTGACTTCTAATTCTCCATGTTCAGCCTTCTCCTCTGTCTGCCCTCATTGATCTCTGGCATTCCTAAACAGCTAGTGATGTTTTCCATTGTGATTCCTCTATTTTTAGAACAGTACCACTCCCATTTAATATTTTTCTTTCTCTCCCTACTGCCTTTCATATGCTGATAATTTCCTGCCTTGTGCCTGATGAACCTCACTGTCATTGTAAGCTCAGATATTTCCTCTAGAAAAGCCATTTCTGATACCTTTTATTTATGCTCTCTAAACCCCAGTGCATAGCACTTAGCAAGAATTCCATAAGTAATTATTAAGATGAAGGAAGACTCGTATACAAAGATGATTTAAAAGATTGTCCCATGCAATCCAGGAGCAAAAAGATTAATAAAGAAATAAGTTTGTTGTTCATGTGGTAAAGATATAGTGGAAACATGGATCAAAGTACTAAGGTAGCCCCAAAGAAAGAAACAGTTGTTTATCTGGGGAAGGTAAACATAATCAAGGAAAACTTCACATCATAGACTGAATCTTAAAAATAAAGATTAAAAAAATGTTGCCAGAAGAGTGGATGAAGACATCGCAGATATAAAGAAAAAGGTATTCACTGATAAAGATATAAAAGTAATAGTAATTTAGAGACCTTTAATAATAACGTGCAGAGTTGTTTAAAAGCAGGCAAGGTGTGGTGGAGAATAACACATGGAGTGGATTTATGTGTTTCTGTTGTGTTTGAAATATTTCTGACATTTCACCTGTGCTGAGAGAATGAATTCAGGATGAATCTGTAAGGGGTCCCTATGTCTTCAATATGGTGCCATCTAATGTCTTTCCAAATGATTTGTTAATTTGGGGATAATTACAAGTATTTCTATGTAAGTATTCATCTAAAAATTAGGCTTCATTCAATTCTTAACTGGGAAATAAAAATAAATTTCTACTAATGTTTTTCTATTTTATAAAAGCTCTCACTTTTTACCTATTCCAAGTAGTTTATTCTACCTAAATACAACATTTTTCAGAAGAACTGGACATAGAAGTGACATCAAAGGAAGACTTGAAAAGACGTGGTGACTGTGAAAATATACAGGACTAGATAAGTAGAAGTATAAATTTATATTTGTGGTTTGACACTGTTTTGTTTTCTTTAATAATGTAGTATAAGCCAAATGAAATGACTTTTCTGACTAACATTTTAGAATCAGTAGTTTATGATTTAATATTTACTTTTGAAAATATTCCAGTCACGCCGAGGACCTGACTCAGGGCACAAATGCCAGCCTGCGCATGGCCCTGAGTTTGATTCCTGGTACCCCCTCCAAAAGAAAAAACCTTTGAACCAGTTATAAAGAAGATATTCTTAGAATCTGTAGTAACTTACAGCTAACCTTTAGAATTCAGACAAAAGTTTCTGTGCACACACATTGTCTGGGCTTCCATCTGTGCAATGTCCTTAAATGATGAAGGGGAGACCAGGTTTGAGCCCTTTTGTTAAGCAGCTCATATTATGACCAGCAGAATAGTGGTGACCACTGTGTTAGATGCAAGGTGATCATTCCCAGAGCCTCAGCACTGTAGTCCTGGGTCCTCTGTTAGAAATGAATCGTACTTTGTGGTCTCTAACTGACTCCATTGCCTCCACTGAGCAATCATTAGATCAATCCAGCTGCAAAGAATTATACCTTGCAAACTGAGACTTTGGTATTAGGGCACAAATAATAATTTTCTTAATTCAATGTAAGAAATCTGTAAGTACTTCATCCACTCTCTGTAGTAAATATTAGAATATGTTAGAACTAGATGTTACAAATGTAGTTCACATGAATGCCTAACACTCTTGTGGTATAAATTTGAATCATTCTGACTGGTGTCCTCATCTTTTAGTAATTTAAAGTCTGCCTATACTCCAGTTAGTAAGCTTTAGAAAAAAGACTTTTTAATGAAGGATTCATTGTTTAAAAGATGACATCTTAGTTATGTTTCTCATTACTAAGGCAAAATACCCAACACCCAAAGTAAAAGGAAGAAAGGTTTATTTAGCTCATGGTTTGTGGAGATTTCAGACAGTAATCTGCTGGGCCCAAGGTAGGGCTGCATGGCAGAGGGACAACCGTTCATGGTGCCAGAAGACAGCAAATGCAGCGAAAGACCTTAATAGGATCTTTCTTCACTTTTTATCTTATCCAGACTACTGGGATTAGGGTGATACCAAATCAATCAGTGAATTGATGTAGCAGACACGACCTTAATCTCAGTATCACAAACTAGATTCAATGACCCCTGAAAAAGCTCTATGACTGCATGAGGTTTTAAGGGATATATAGACCCAAGCCATAAAAAATGGTAAAATAAATATCTTTATACAAGAACAGATTTATAATATTAAGGATCACCCAATTTTTTTGGAAAATATAGAACATATTTAAATTTAGTCCAAACAGACGTGGATAAAGTGAAGTTTGCTGGTTCATATTTTTCTCTTGTTTTAGAGTAAAGTAGATTCTTTTTTACTTGTTTGTTACAGTTCACTGAGGAAGAAGTAGCTACGTAAATTAAGACATCAAAGAGACAGGTTTAATTTTAATTTTCTACTTCCCCTTTTTCCAAACTTTTTGGTTACTTAAGAAGAAGATTATGTTAAAAATATGCTCCCCTGCAGAAAAGACATCTGACAATCAGACCAAGAAAACTAATCTTCCACTTTCACATCTGCAAAAAGTGTCTCAAGAATCAGAAAGCATTGTGGATTTTGATAGAGTGGATATCTCTCTACACTTGGGAACTCTTTATGTGAAAAAACATAAGAAAGAAAACATTGATTAGCTACATCATGTTGGAACTTGGGGCATTGGGAGAACAGGCAGCTTACTCGCTGCCCTGGTAAGCAGCTGGGGGCCCCACAAACCGCCACTGTGCCAGAGTGAGAACTATCAGCAATTCCTGAGCTCTGCATGATGTTGGAACTTGGGGCACAGGGAGAACAGGCAGCCAACTCACTGTCCTGATAAGCAGCTGGGGGCCTGCCAGTGGGCAGGCTAAGAATCAAACATCCATCCATCCCCTACCCCCTTTAGCAACTGGGAACCAGAGGTCTGAGTATCTCTTGGGAGGATGAATGTATGCAGTGTGGCAAGTAAGGGGGAATTCCTTCTACCATCTCTTTGAATCAAATATTTTTACCACTGTTTTGCTCAGTTCTGATTAATGGTACTGCTCTATTCGACATTCTGTTTTTATAAGTTCGGTATTTCCTTCCATTTTGCTCTACCTGATTGAAAGAACAGCTAATGTGAATAGAACAGGATGTACTATTGTGCCTATTGCTGTTGTCCTGGTGACCTGCTGTGAGGGTCTGTGCCAATTTCACTGCACTGCCTCGCATGGGTTTGTTCTGTCTTGTTCTGCTGTATTTTGCTACCTTCAAAAAAAAAGTAGATTACAAAATAACAAAATACCTCCAAATAGCTCCCAACTCCACCAAAGCTGATCCATGGGGCATGGATGAGGAAAAACTCAAAAACAAAGCAACAGAATAATATAAGGTGATTAAAAAATAAATTACAACAACAAAACAGGTCAGTAAGGCACTGAGCAAACTAAAACGGGATATAACTAAACAGATAATGGACTTAAAAAGTAAAAGGAGGAAAAGAAAGTGCTCTAAAGGATATAACTACATTTATGTTTAACTATGTAGGATTGATAACCAGGTTGCTAAGTTGTTGCTGGATCATTGAACAGAACTGTTTGCAGCCTCACTGTTTGAATGTCCACTCTGTATGCTTTAATTTTGTAACTTGAGCAACTATGTCTAAGAAGACAATATATAATTTATCAGCTATTGATTTCTTACTGTTTTTTTTCTGAAATTCTGTATTGTTTCTACCCCTTTTTCTGTTTTGCTTTTTTTCTCTTTAAATAAAATTTTAAAAATGAAAAAAAAACCATTGATCAAAAAACCATGTAACCATGTAACACTGTAATATATTGTCTTTAACTCTTTTGGGATGATACCTGGAAAGAGAATAGCTAGAACAAGTGGAATTTCTCATTCTAGTTTTTGAGGGATCCCATGCTGATTCCCATGGTGGTTATACTAGTTTATGTCCCCATGAACAATGTAAAATTGCCCCCTTTCCCCACAACCTCTCCAGCATTTGCTGTTTTTGAGTTCTTGATAACCATTCTTTCTGGAGTAACATAGAGTCTCACGGTTCATTTTTAATTTGGATTGCTTTAGTGGCCAGTGCTTTTCAACAATTTTTCATGCACTTGTTGACCATATATATTTCTTCTGAGAAGTGTCTATTCATTTTAGTTGCCCTTTTGTCAAATTGGGTCTTTTATTTTGTGAGGTCTTATTTTTGCTGATGCTTTTTAGAGGTTGTAGATGTTAGTCCTCTGTTTGAGGACACTCTTTCCCTTTCTGTAGGTTTGTCTCTTCATTCTGTTACCTTTGCTGTGCACAGTTTCTTAATTTGGTATAATCCCATTTGTTGATTATTTTCTTAAATTTTTTTATTAGTATAGTTTGCAGTTTGTGTAATTTACAGTTTTCCTGGGGAATGGTTACATGTACATATTAGAGTCTTTTATTTTAAATCTCTTTCCTATTCTCTCCCCTCCCATCTGTCTTCCTCCAGTTCCTCTGTCCCATTTTTCAATCTGGTTAATACTGTTGTCTTAGCTCATGTTGTGGCCTATAGTGTTCACACTGATTGCAGTTATTAGGTTCCTGTAGATACCGTTTTTCTTATTTCACCTTCCCCACCTCCGCACCCCTCACCTTTGTTTCCTTGCACCATTTTGCTATTGCAAGAGATCTGTCCCTTTGTCACTTTCTATCCATCCTCTATCATTTTGCTTGCACATTGTTTATCTCTAATGAGAATTCCCCTATGGTAGTTAAGCTTGCATGTCTGGTTTATTTCATTCAACATTGTATTCTCTAGGTGCATTCCTTTGCCTATAAGTGTCTCAAATTTGTCATTCTTTATAGCCAAATACTATTCCATTAGATATAGGTAGCACATTTTGTCTAGTCAGTCATCTATTGATGGCTATACAGGCTGTTTTATGGATCTAGCTATTACAAGTTGTACTGCTACAAGCATTGCTAGTGTGTATTGCTGTAGTGTGATGTCTTAGACTCTTTGGGAAAGACACCTAAGAGGACACTGAGTCACGTTAGTTGATTCTTGGTGTTATTTCTTATGCAGTTAGAGTTCTCTTCAAAATATCTTTACCTATGCCTATGACTTCAAGACTTTTGCCTCTCCTATCTTCCAGCAGATTGTTCTGTTTTAAAATCTATGTATGATCCTTTTTTATTTTCTTTTAGCGTGTGATGAGAGATAATGATCTGGAATCAATCTTCTGAATGGGGTTAAGAAGTTTTGCCACATATTTTTGAATAGCCTATGTTTCCTCCAGCGTATGTTTTTGGTCCCTTTGTCAAACATGAGATGTTTTCATGTACTTAAGTCTGTTTCAGCATCCTCTGCTCTGTTCCATCAGTCCACATGTCTAGTTTTTTGTCAGTACCATGCTGGTTTTTTTTTTTTTCACTGTCGATTTGTAATATAGCTTAGATCTGGGAAAATCATGCCTCCTCATTTGCTTTTCTTGCTCAAGATTATTTTTGATAGTCTGTATGTCTTCTGGTTCCATATAAATTTTAGGATTGAGGGGTCGGAGGTTTAGCTCAGTGACGTAAGTGCCTGCTTGGTAAATGCGAGGTCATGAGTTTGATCCCTGGCACACACACACACAAAAAGTTAGGATTTTTTTTCTCATTCTGTGAAGAATACTTTTGTGTTAAATTGCACTAACCCTATACTTTGCTTTTGGTAATATGGCCATTTTGACAATATTAGCTATGTGTATTCAGGAACAAAGGATATGTTTCTGTTTTCTGGTGTCTGTGACCTCCTTTATACGATTATATATTATAACCTTTATGGTACAGGTCTTTCACTTCCTTATTTAATACCTGGATATTTGATTGTATTTAAAGTATCATGAATTTTGTCACTTTACTAATTGCTTTCTTAATTCTTCATTATTGATATACATGAATGCTACTTATTTTTGTGTGTTGATTTTTGGGCCTTCTATTTTGGAATTTGTTTTTCCTGTGAGTCCTTTGGTGAATTTTTTTGGTTTTACTTTGTACAGGATCATGCCATCTACAAATATGAGTTTTACTTCTTTCTTTGCTGTACATATCTCTTTAATTTCTTTCTCTTGCCTTATACCTCTGGCTAACATTTTGGATACTATACTGAATAGGATTGTTGCAAGTGGAAAATTTTGTCTTGTTCCTGATGTTTGGAGAAAAAGCTTTCAGTATTTCCCCAGTTATCTGATGTTGGCAGTGATTTGTCATAAATGACTTTTATTAAGTTGAGATCAGTTCTATTCTATTTTCCTCAGAGTTTTTACTGGAAATAATGTTAGGTTTTGTCAGAGGTTTTTCCTGCATCTATTGAGATGACAATGTGGTTTTTGTGCTTTTTTATGTCCATGTAGTGTATTACACTTACTGATTTACATATTATCTGTTAGTTTTCTCATTCCTAAGACAAAATACCCAACTCCCAAAGTTAAACAGGGAAAGGTGTATTTAGATCACAGATTGCAAAGATTTCAGTCCATAATCAGCTGCATCTGAGGCAGGGGGGCATGTGGCAGAGGAGCAACTGATCATGGTGACAAAAGGCAGCTAAAGCAACCAAAAAGTGGGAGAGAAGAACCTCTTTCTATCCCTTGTATTATGTGCAGGTGCCTCATACTAGGGTGGTTGTAGGACTCATAGCCTTAATCCCAGCACCCTTAATCCCAGCATTGCAGTATGAATCAGTTACACCCTGTAGATTTCACAACCCACAGAAAAAAACCCTGTGACCTCATGAGGCTTTAGGGGGACATGTAGTCACAAGGCATAACATATATATTGAACCATCCTTGCATCTTGAAGATAAAGCCAACTTGGTCATGATATATGAAATTTTGAATGTTGTGTTGCATTGTTTGCCAGTTTCTTGTTGAGGATTTTAAAAAATCTATGTTCATTGAAGAGATTGGTGTGTTGTGTTGTTTTCTTTTTCTGTGAAGTTATTGTCAAGTTTTGCTCTCAGGGTGATGCTAGCTTCAAGGGACAAGTTGAACAAGACTCCTTCCCTCTCAGTTTTATTGAAGAATGAGGAGTATTGGCATTGGATCCTTCCTGAACTTCTTGCAGAATTCGACAGTGAATCCATGGGGTGTTTGGTGTTCTTAGTTGATAGATTTTTGGTTGCTTGTTTGCTTTTACTGCCTCCATTTCACTGCTTGTTACTGGGCTATCTTCTTAGCTCCATTTTGGTAATTCATGTGTGCCTAGAAATCTATTTCTCCTAGAGTCTGCCAATTTATTAAATACAGGTTTTCAAAGTTGTTATTACAATCTTCTAGATTTCACCAGTGTCCATTGTGATTTTGCAAGATCAGAAAAAGTTTAAGCATGAAATAGGCATGTTACAAGTAGAGTTCTTGGCTTTGTAGAAAGGCAGGTTTAAATGAGCTGAGCGTGGTGGCACAGACCCTGTTACCCAGTGCTCTGGACATTCAAGGCAGGAAGACAGCAAGTTTGAGCACAAATGGGGCACCTTAATAGCTTAGCAAAACCCTGTCTCAGCATTGAAAATGTGTATAACAGATACAGCTCAGTATGATGATATCCCAAGTACCCCCCTCACCCCCTGCAAATAGTTTGTAATAACCATAGTGTTTGTGCACACTTGTATTCACAGCTCCTTCACCTGAAGCAAAAGGATTCCCATTGCAATCCCATCCTGAGCACTTTACTAAGATCCTGTCTCCTATAGAAATAAAAAGGCCAGCCTGGCTTGTAGCTCAGTGGCAGAGCACCTGCAGAACATAGAAGAGTAGTTTACATAGTGCTAGTCAGTTTTTCTCTTTACCAGTTTCATTCTGGTTTTCAACCTGTGAAGAGTTCACGTATAAAATGGGGCTGTCTAAATATGAAAATGTGTCCAGAAAGAGTTCATCTCTACTGTCTAAATAATGGGAATTTGGGAAAACCTTCTTGTGATCCTTGTTCCTTCATCAGCCTCTCTCTGAGTCTCCCAATTTGCATGTAACCTGGGACAGTATTAGTGCCCTTACCTTGTGACCTGAACCAAGATAAGCATAGAGGAAGTTTCTTATAAAAACTAATCTCTAGGGTTTTATTTTTCTGTTGTTTTAGTGATAAATTGCATTTGTTATGTTTAAACCATAAAAGAAGTTGAAATGGGACAGGAGCAAAGAGTGAGAAGAGATTTAAAAATATACCTAGGCTTGAGATTTGCCATGAGCCTTCCTAGTCAAAAGAATCCATTTTTGTGCTGTGATGTGTGCAAATTTACCTTTTTACTCAAATCATTGGACTGTGTAATTCCAAGATGACCACCTCAGGTGATTTTGAAAAACCTATGGCATATCTTTCCACATACTTATTATTACTGCTCTTTAATTTTGTTTCTGGTTAATCAGCCCTTTATATGAAATTTTTAAATAAAGCTTGCTAAGTTTTGGTGTATGTGATTTTATCTCAAGAAAATATAATCTTCAGTCAAAATTTGATTTGTTTATTTGACTCCTATGTAGCAACCTAAGTTCTGAGGTGCACTGAAGTTGAATGACAAGCAAAAATGTAGAAATATTCTTTCAAACCAGGTGAACCTTCCCATATACCACAAAGCCATTACATGAGTTTGTCAATAATCACACTTGTAATTTATTGGCTTGATTTTTATGAGTTAACCTGGTAATCTGTCGGTTCCGGTGTTATGCAGTTGTATTTTCTACTGGTGCCATGAAGTGCAGGTAATAGCACTGAGGAGCTTTGCAGGAATCATTTAAGCTGAATTACTTCTGATTCCCTGTGTTTGTTGTGTTATGAACTGCATTGGTTTAAGTATATATTTCAGTGAGTAACTACACTGTCTTGAAATCCCAGTTAGAGTATCCAAATGGAAAAAGAACTGTGAAACGCAGGGGAAAGAATACCTTGATGCTGAAACTGTAAGCTTTTTGTTACTGAAAGCCCCACAGTAGTACGTTCTCTAAGACAGAAGACCCACTCTGTTTTTTGCCTTTTTACTTCTACCAATAATACGGGGAATGAAAATGTTGGATAGCAAGGTGAATGAAAATAAAACGTAGTGCTTTTCAAAATTTGGAAAGTTCTATTTCTTTCACTCAAACAGAAATGGAACAGAATTTGCAAAAATTTCATTGATCTATAGTGATAAAGTAGACACAAAATTATTGTTTATGGCTCAGGTGTGGTGGCACATACCTGTACTCCCAGAACTCTGGAATGCTAAGGCAGGAAGATCACATGTTTGATCCCAGCCTTGGCAACTTGATCCCAGTAATGTCCTGTCTGAAAATATAATATAAAGGGTGGAAGATATAATTCAGGGTGAAGGTCCTGGCATCCATCACCAGTGCTACAGAAAAAAATACATGTCTTTATGGACTCAAATAATGACAGCTGAACTGAGTCAAGTGATACAATGAACAAAAAGTTCAATAAAGTCAATGAGTGAAAAGTAAGTTTTCCTTTACATCAAACTTTCATTAAAGGTTGAAAGAAAAAAGAAGCAAATAAGTAATGAAATGAAAGTATCAGGTAACTCAAGTGACCTGATACTTGAGTTCCACTGTTATCCCTGCTGAGGACAATAACAATGGATTAATTCAACAAAGAAAGAGTGGAAAAACTGACAACTGGCAATTGCCTACTGAGAAAAATGATGAACATGATAGGTAAGATTATCAAAATATTTGACTGTAGATAATTACTGTTCTATAAAACAAAATCTAACTTGAACCCGTATTTATGATTAAGAAGTTACTTGCTTTTACTAGAGATACTCAGCTTTGTATGCCTGTCAGAAAAATACAGACAATTTAGATATCATTTTTTCCAATTATCTTGAGTAATATTCAAAACAATTAGGATGAATTGGCCAGTCTGAGGAAACAGACATCATCATGTACTGTTAGTAAATGAAATTATTAAACACATTTTAACAATTTAGTAGCATTAATAAAATAAAATAAGATTTCATTGTCTTAATCTAACACCTTCACCTGTGAGACTGAATCCTTCTGGGAGAAGAATACATGACCCATGAGCACACACATGTATGTAGTTATTAAAGACATTTACTGTATATAATCTACAGGCTAAAATAGGTGAGTGTATACACTTCATATACATGAGCATTAAGCCTGTATAACATGTTGATAATACTTACATAAATGTTACTTATATACATTCATATGTTAAAGGGTAACTATTAGCATTCAAATAAATATGGAGTTAGTCTAAACACATAACAGTAAGGAAATAATTGAATTGTTATATCCATAAAATAATATAGTATGCAGCCATTAGATAATATTTACTGTGATTATTTCACAAAGTATGTTTAAAACATTGTTTAATGATACATCTTCAGCAAATTTTGTTGTAATTTTTGTAACATGCTAAGTTGCAAAAGAAAGTTGCATGCTTCACTGATACTCATATCTATCTATCTATCTATATATATATATAATTTTTTTTTTTAGACTAGGCTCAAACATTATGTACCCCACGCTGGTCTTGCATTCATGATCCTCCTGCCTCAGCCTCTTCAGTGTTGGGATTATAGTCATGGATCTAATTTTCTTTTTTCTGTTGCTGGTACTGGGAATCAAAATCATGATTTCATGCTTGCCAAGCAGGCGCTTGTGCTGCTAAGCTAAATTCCTAGCCTCAGTGGGTCTAATTTTTTTGCTTTTGTAGGTTCCTCCCCCAAACAGATGATGGGATTATAGGTACATCCAGCCACACCTGGCTGGCTAAGAAATTTTTTACTTTGTAAATTCTATTTTATTTATTTTAATTTTATTGTTTGAGGCATGGTCTCACTATGTAGTTGAGGCTTGTCTCCAACTTACTATGTAGCTTAGGCAAAGACTCCCCTAGCCTATCATGTCTAGATTGGATCCCTGTTGTTTGCTCTTAGTAGCCAATGTTTCTCCTTCTTAGCATTTATTTATTTATTTATTTATTTATTTATTTATTGGTACTGGGAATCGAACTCAGAAACTTGCACTTGCCAGGCAGGTGCTTATGTCATTGAGCCATATCCCCGGTCCCATTTATCACCATTCTAATGATTCTGTTATGCTGTGCTTTTCATTTAATTTTTCTCTATTATTTCCATAGGTAATAATATATCCACATAATATAAAATTCAAATTGCACAAAAGATATGGAGTAAAAAGTCTTCTACTCCTTTGTATCCAACACCTAGTTCTCCTCTTGACAAGTAACCACTTTTAATATGCTGAATGCTTTCCAGAAATATTTATTCAAGTAATTATGTACATGAATATTCCTCTTTATTTTGCCTTTATCATTAACACTGTACAGGCATTTAACACAGTATAGGCATTTTTCTGCACTTCATGCTTAACTATTAATTATGTATCCTGGCAATTCTTATTAATATGTAATAGCTGTCCCTTTATTTTTCATGTGTCAACTTGCCATAATTTATTTTACTTCTATTGTTGGGTTTTTAGGTCGTCTTCAGGCTTTGGTTCATCACAAACAATGCTGACTGAATATGTGTGTGAATATCTGTGTATGTTGAGCAATTTCCCACATCTATATTTACAGAATAAATTCCTATAGTGAACTGAGTCAAACATTATGTACATTTTTTTTTTTTTTCTTTTTAGAGACAGGGTTTCACTGTGTAAGTCAGGCTGGCCTTGATCCTCCTGCCTCTGCCTCTAGGCATGAGCCACCGTGCTTGGCAAAGTTATTGCCAAACTGCTTTTAACGGTGCTTTACCAAGTCACATTTCCACTAGTGACAAAGAATATATGTTTCCAATTGCAACTATCCAGGAAAGTTTTTGTTCTTTGCCAATCTAAAAGATGGAAAATGTCCCCTGGAAATATGGATGTGCAAGTTTTTTTCTTCCTTGCAGTTTTATTTTCATATGTTTAAGAGCCATCTGTATTTAGTGAACTGTTACTTCATATGTTCTTATTATTTAATGACTGACTCGTTCTCCTCTGAGGTCGTTCCTCGGGGCGCAGAAATCCGTTCTGCTTTGTTTATTCCGTAGTTCTGAGCGCCAGAATGAGGTTTAGAGAAATGACTTGGCTCAGGTCATGGAATGCCAAGATCAGAGATCATATATGATTCTAAAGCCCACACGTTTTCCAGTGGACAGAACAAGTATTAACTCACAGACCTGCTGAGTAAGGTTAAATACCTAAAGTATGCTATGTGGTTAGGCCGGTGGACAGAGGCGAAGACGTGTTTATTATCTACGATCGCAATCGCTGTTTGGACCTAGTTTACTCCCGTGCAGGAAGGCAGGCCTATTAGGTGACTCTTCATCGTAAAGCCAGATTCCTTCTAAAATCTCACTTTATTTCCAAATCAAAATAAGACTACCCGAAGGAGGATAAACGCAGCTTGGTGCGAGAACACGGCAAGTGCCGTGCTAGGCTGCACCAGACCTCTAGAGCCTGAGACCGCGCTGTCGCACAACGAAAGTCGCTCGGCTTCTGCACCGCATCTTTCGCTCGGCGATCTACTTCCTCCCCTGCGCAGGCTCCTCGGCGCGCTCTCCAGTTGCCTGCTTCCGTTTGCTGTCTCCCGGGCAACACTGACTTCCGGTCGCACGTGGTGGGCTGGGTCAAGATGGAGACTGTGAGTACGGGGATTCTCTAGTCTCTTAGCCGCTGGTGGGGGCGTGAAGGGCCGGTGGGGCGGCGAGGCGGCCTGACCAGTGGGAGCCAGCGTTGCGTTTTAGAACCCCGTCTCTCCGCGTGGGTTGGAGGGTGGTTCACGCCGGAAGCGGCGCTCTCCCAGCCCTGCCTAGTCTTTCTCTGGGTTTGGAAGGGAAAGTCTGCTAATCCTGGATTAGTACTCTAAACATGACAACGGCCGGGGCTCATTACCCACGTTTCTTTCTGTGCGGGTCCTTTGGTTTGCTCAGCTGGTCTCAGGCATTGATGAACCCCACGAACCTCCTTCTGCAGAGGATCCCAGTTGGAGCTCGGGCCGACCCAGGAGTGGGTCGTTAAGTGTTTTTAGTATATGTGCTGCTGAAGAAAGCACAGGATATTTACATTTTGAAACAAATGCATATACCATAACTGAGCGCGGTGGCGCCTCGCTGTCATCCCAGCACTGAGGGAGGCTGAGGCGTGAGGATCACAAATTTGAATCCAGTTTGGGAGATATAGCGAGATCGTGTTTCAAAAAATTAAAAAAGAGCTGGGAATATACAGTAGCTCAGTGTGAAGGCCCTGGTTCAATGCCCAGTACTGCTTCTCTCCCAGACATATAATAATTGTACGTTTTGTGGTTTATACTGTGATACATGGATACAGTGTATGACAGTCTGGATAATGAGCGTTTCTGTTTGCTTAAATATTTATCATTGTGTTTGGAAATCTTCAAACTTTTATAGGTTTGGGTTTTTTTTGTTTTTGGGGGTTGAACCAGGGTCCTTTGCACTGAGCTATACTCTCCAGCTTCTTGTATTTTTTTTATTTTGAGACAAGGTCTTGCTAAATTCCTGAATTGTCCAGGCTGGGCTTGAGCTTGTGATCCTCCTGCCTCAGCTTCCCAGCGTGCTGGGATTGCAAGCATGTGTCGTTGTGCCCAGCTTTTCTAGTTTTGTATAAAATGGGTCATAAGTTGTGAACTACAGTGACCCTACTGTGCTGTAAAACATTTATAATTTATTCCTCCTAATTGTATTTTGGCCCTTGTTATCTAGCTTACCTCTCCCTCCTTTCATTTATATCCTTCCTAACAACCTCTAGTGAATACTATTCTACTTTCAGGAATTCAACTCATTTATGTTCTATCTAGGAGCAAGAATATGCATAATTTGTCTTCCTGTACCTGCCTTGTTTCACTTAGCAGAATGCCTCCCATTTCTATCCATGTTGTTGTGAATGACAGGATTTCTTTCATTTTTTTGGCTGAATAATATTCCACTGTATATGCATACCACATTTTCTCATCCATTTGTCTGTCCATTGTTGGATACCTGCACTGGTTGGACACCTTGGTATTGTGGATAGTGCTTCAATAGATATGGAGTGCAGATATCTCTTTAATATACTGATTTTATGTCCCTTGGCTATATCTCCAGTAGTTCCATAGCATGTGTAGTTTTTTGAGGTATTTCTCTGAAATTGGATCTAATTTCTATAGTCTCATTTGCTTTTATTGTATGACATTAACATTTAACTTCAAGTTAAGTTGTCAAATTTATTGCTTGTGTATACTAATTTCATCTTTTTAAGTTCTCATTGCATGGAAATTTGAATTTTTGTCTTGTTTTGGAAATGGCCTTGCATCTTCCAATAAATTTTAAAGGACTCAACTCTTAAGTCTGTTTCCCATAAAAGTGCAGCCACAGCATATGGTGGTTCTGTTTCTGGTGGGAAAAAGCTGGAAACAAGTTAAATAACAACTCCTGAGCCACTGATATTTCCTTGCTTTGGGTAATGTTAGGTAGCCATTAAAAGAAATTTATAACTATGTATGTTTATTTGGAAGCCTTGGTGTGTATTTAAATAAGAGTTAGTGTAGGGCCTGGTGGTGCATCCCTGTTAGACCCAACGGCTTGGAAGCCCGTGGCAGGATTGTTTGAGGCCAGCCTGGAATACATAACAAGACCCTGCTTAAAAAACAAAACAAAGCAAACCCGAAAATAAACATTTAAAAAAAACTAGAAGTGGAGCTGGTGTAGATTGTGCTATCTCAATTAATTCGGTAATGCACCACCATGCCCAGCAAGAAAGACTCTTAATATATTCCCTAACGTGACAAATACCCAGTTAAGCCAGGTGTGGTGGCACACGCCCAGCACTCCGGAGACTGAGGCAGGAAGATCACTCAGAGTTTGAGGCCAGCCTGGGCTACAGAGTGAGCTCAAGGGCAGCTTGAACTACATAGCTAGACCATGTCTCAAAAAAAAAAAAAATCTACCAATCTATGTATATATGTCTCTGTGTGTGTGTATATACATAAACTATATACATACATATATGTACATTTATATGGTGTACATATATATATATATATGTATATATATTTATATGGTGTTCTTTTAACATTTTCAAAGCAGTTTTGAGAAGCTGAGGTATAACTCAGTGGTAGAGCCCTTATTGCTAACAAAAGGTCCTGCATTCAATCCCCAGCACTTGAAAATACAAAACAAGTTTTTTTTTATAATACACATACCATAAAATTTGATCATTTTAAGTACTACATACAGTTTGGTCATCAAAACTAACTTTGCTGTCTTGTAAATGACTCTCTACTGATGTCTATTCTGTTGGTGTTATATTGCTCCTTGGGTTTTTTTCTTGTTTGTTTTCCTGATGGATCTTCTCCCATTTTTTTTCTTTTCCCTTATGTTTTAGCTGTGTGTTTGAAAAAACAACATATTTGTAGATATTTTTAAAAATCCATTCTCACACTCTGTTTAAAACTAGAGAATTTTATTTTTTCCCTCCTTTCTGCTTCTCTTATGTCATTGCTTAGAAGTTATATACTGTGTCTTTTGTGAGTACCAAAGAAATTTGAAAATACTATATGTATTTGATATAGGAGAAAGAAACTCCCAACCTACTTACTAGATGTCTAGTATGAGTTTGTGTTCTCTAAAATAAAAAATTAATTATTTTAGGAACAATGAAAGTTAAGAGCAGAATATATTTATCGAGAGCAAGAAGGCTTCTTTGGGGAGGGGGATGAAGGGGTCCCAAGTGGGTTGCCAAGGACTCTCTACCTTCTCTAGGGATTTTTGTAGAGCAGAACCACAAGTAAGCCCAGTGCAAAGTGGAGAGAAGTGGGAACTGGCAAGGTGGGTGTGAAGTGGGACAGAATTATAGTCAACCAGTAAGATTACGAGTATAATTGCTCCGGTAAGATTGATTAAAGCAGGACCCAGCAGAGAAGTGAGTCATGTAGCAAGGCGGGGGACAGGGTGGGGGGGGCGGGACACACAGGGCTTTGCCTGTAGGGGTTGGATTAGTGGCTCCTTCTGGCTTCCTCAAGGTGATTAGGGTATCAAGCTGGTACTAATCTAGAATATCAATCCCTGATGTTTTTATCCTTAAGGTGTGGGTGCATTTGTTTTATCTTTTGTCTTGAGATTTGCCCCACTGGAGATGACCTCCAAGGTTGTAAGGTATCTGGTCTTCTGCACTGGCTCCTTTCAGGGCCCAGCCCTGTCTGACTGCCTATAATATTCTGTCTAACTTAGCCGTCTATAACATATTGAACGTAATGCCCACACTTTAAAATCAGCGTAGTACAGGGACTATGAAATTCTCAGTGAGTCTAAAAATTTCAAATTTCTGAAGGTCTTTTACATTCACTTTTGTTCTTGAAAGTTAGTTTTGATAGGTGTAAGTGTATAGATCAAGAATCACCAGACTTTTTTGTTTTTTCCCTTTGTAAAATGTCACACAATAAATACTTTGAGCTTTGTGGTCTATACGGTCTTTAGAATAGTGAATTCTGTTGTATAATACAAAAGCAACTGCAGGCAGTACATAAACACATGAGCATAGCTGTGTTCTGACAACATTTGTAACTACTGAAACTTGTATATAATTCCCATATAAGAAAAATATTATTTAAAATATATATATTTTTGCCAAATGTGGCGGTTGCACACTTGTAATTCCAGCACTTGGTAGGCTGAGGTTAGAGGTCTGGGAGTTCAAGGCCAGCCTGAGCTCCATAGTGAGTTCAAGGTCAGCCTGAACTACATAATGAGACTCTGTCTTAAAAAACAACACACATACACAAACACACACACCATAGGCACCCCTGGTGCCTATGACTCTTCATGAAATATTTGACGTTTAGAGTAGTATTTTCATGCTATTTGTTTGTTTATTTATTGAGACGGGCTCTTGGTATATATAGTGCAGGCTGGCCTTGAACATGCTTATGGAGCCTGGGCTGGCCTTGAACTCATGGTATTCCCCCTGCCTCAGCCTCCCAGTGCTGGGATTACAGGCATGCACTACCACACCCAGCACCCCATGCTATGTTAATGTGATACTGTTTCCCATTTTGATTCTTGAGAAGTCAGCTCTCAGTCTTATTATCATTTATTTATAGGTAATCTGGTGGTATATTTATTCTTTTGCTGCTTTTAGAAATTTCATGCGTGTGTGTGCGTGTGCGCGCATGCATGTGCACACATGTTGGGGATGAAACTCAGAGCCTCATCCATGCCAGGCAAGTGCTGTTCCTCTGGGACATTAAGCATGTCTTAAGTTCCCTTTGCTGTACCTCAATATTCATTTATTATCATTTTACCCACTTAGGATTTGTTACATAGCCAGAATCTAAGAATTAGTGTCACTTTTTACTTCTAGAAAAATTCCAGCCATATTTTTGCTTATGTGATGGTCTCTATAAAACAGGAAGTTGGTATAAAATCCTCCTAAAGATTTTCAAGCAGGTTTTAGGGTAAGATAGTACACTCTCTCACTCCTAGAATTGACCACTTTCTGTGTAGGTGACTTATATCTTCTTTTATTGATTTTTTTTTATTTTTTTTATCGGTACCGGGGATTGAACTCACGACAGTGCATTTGCAAGGCAGGCGCTTATGCCACTGAGCTGAACCCCCAGCCCATATCTTCTTTTATCAAACATGGATTACTTTTCTGGTGTGGCTGCTGAAAAGCTCAGCATTAAGTGCAGTACTAATGTTTAAACGTTTAAGAACTTAGTGCTTTTATAACAGTGCACGCATTACACATTATAATTTCTGTATAGTATAAACACACATTGTAAATATTTATGTGTGCTATATTATTACTTTGGGTAGCAAAGGTATACTTGGTATTTGTTTTTTAATTCATACTATAATAATTCTTTGTACTTGTATGGATTTAATGAACTGATGGTGTAACTGATAGTTATTCTTGTTATTTGAATGTATCTTTAAATTATCTATATGGGGTGCTTTAATAGGCCACAACTGTCATTTCAGAGACCTCAGTTTCCTGCATCTGCCGAATCTCAAAAACTCAGCAAGGAAAAAGGTCTGTATGCAGTTTTGTTGTAATGCGTGTATTTGCACAGATTTCTTTGCTTTCTTGATCCTTTGGGTTTTTTTTTTTTCTATTGTAGATGCATTAGAGCTTTTAAAAATGTGAATGTTAGAAAAAGCAGTACTAGTCCAGATGTTTTGCCATATCTAGCTTTCATTTTATGGGGTTGTTAGATATTACTGATCTGTAAACATATTTAAGTGGAGTTATATTATTATGTGTACTGATTTTCTATTTCATGGAATTTTATGAGAGTTGAGTCTGGAAAACATAACTAGGTAAAAGCTTGTGCTGTAAGAGTTGTGTTTATAGCCATAGAGATTTGTTTTATTTAGAAGAACAGAATTCCTTCATTTATTTGCCTATTTAGTTTGTCAGGTTGGCGGTGACATTAGCTGTTCTGATAGACTGGTGGCTCCGTTATGCATCAGGTGTTAGATGCCTGAACTTTGTCTTTAGCGGCAAAGATGTTCGTTCATTCATGTGCAGACCTGTGCAGTTTAATATTAGTGAGAGAAGAAACTCAGGCTGCCGGAAGGGCCGTGGCTTGCCAGGGGTGTTTGGTGTAACTCTTGTCTGTTTTCCTGAACTGTCACAATCTGTTTTCACAGCATGTGTTTTCCTATTGAAAAGTCTTCATTGATTTTGTCAGTAAGTTGTGTAGCTTACTTGGGACATTTCTGTTGCTTTTTAAAACTGTATTGCAAGTTGTTGGAAAGTGGGATTGCTTTTCAGAAATGTACTTTTCAGGGTGTTTTTCTAGAATATCTTTTACTGGAAGAACTATACATCTCTACTTTGGATTATTTGTGACAATCAGATGTAATTCTGCCAATATCTAACATAGTTGCTAATATTCCTAAGACTGTATCTGAACATAAAAATCATTTCATTTTTGTTTGTTTACTTTGAGATAGGATCTTGGAATACAGGCTGGCCATGGACTCACGTGCCACCACGTCTGGCTTCACTTTGATGTCTGTCACTGCCTTTAATTTTTATTTAAAGAGAAAAAAAAATATGTAAAGGGTAGAGATAATACAGAATTTCAGAAAAAAGATAAACAATAAGAAATCACTAGTTAATAAATTACATATTGTCCTCTTAGAAATAGTTGTTCAAGTTACAAAATTAAAGCATACAAAGTAGATCGTCAAACAGTGAGAGTGTAAATGGCTACGCATGCATGAGTCTCTACATGCATTTCTATCCTTTCTATATTAGAGGGAAAAACAAAACTTAGCAAGACAAAACAAAACAAATTCCTATGAAAACATGAAACCAAAAAGTTGTATAAAACCACAGTACAAGGTGATCTACAATGATTGCTGCATTGTTTCTTATTATCTTCAATAGAATTGCCTATATCAGGCATAAATGAATATAGCAATATAATTGAATATAGCAGTACATAACAATATTAGTAAAAAAATAAAACATTGTAGACAATATAAAACTTCAAAGGCAGGTAATAATCAAACCAGAGTGGATATTCTAGTGGATCTTGTCATCTTAAGTGCAGTTGCCTATACTCTCAGACTTGATACTATCAATCATAGCAGCTTTAAATAAAATTTGTCAATACAAAACAGTGATCTAACAAACCAGATTCGATTACAATCAGTTATGGTAAAACAGTGTAGGTTTTACAGAGCTTTAGATTGACTTAGTAGGAAATTAAGGATGATTACCATACTATATCCTGTTATTTTCGGGATTACTATTTGTACCCTCAAATCTAGTACAGGTAGAATGACTGGAACAGAATATAATACATCTAAGCAGAGTAGTATGAGTAATGTGGGTTTTTAAATCCTGGTGCACTATTAACAATGTAGTGTATCAAGGCCATCTATGTTAGAGATTATAGCCAACCTTCTCTGCCTCATTTCTGCTATGCTATTTTTCTGCCTGTTTGTCTGCTTTTCTCCTTCATTCTACTGCCTGCCCCATTCATTGAGGCCTTTCTGCCATTGTTCCTAAAATCCTGGTATTTTTTTTCTCTCTCTCTCTCTAGAATGTCCTTCAGTATTCTCAATAGGGTTGGATTGGTGGTCACAAACTCCCCCACTTCCTCTTTGTCATGGAAGCATCTTGTTTCTCCATTAATTTCTAGTGACAGTTTTGCAGGATACATCAATCTGGACTGGAGGTTATTTTCTTTCAGGGCTTGGAATATTTCGCTCCAAGCTCTTCTTGATCTGATGGTCTGGGTCTAGAAGTCAGCCGTAATCCTGATGGGTTTACCTTTATAGGTAATCTGTTTCTTTTCTCTGACGGATTTTAATATTCTGTTTTTATATTGAATTTCTGGTATCTTGATTATTATATGTCTGGGTGTAGATCTGTTTTGGTTGTAGGTGGCTGGGGTTCTGTATGCCTCACATAACCAAATGTCATTTTCTTTTCCCATGCATGGGAAGTTTTCCTTAATTATTTCCATGAATAGCCTTTGTAATTCACCTGTATGTATTCCTGCTTCTTCGTTCACATTTCTTATTCTTAAATTGTAGATTCTCTTATCATCTTCTAGCCTTTGTATTGTTACTGCCTGTTTCCTTGTTACTTTTAAGAGATCTTTCCTTTCATAATCACACATTGCAAACTTGTCTTCAAGTTTTGATAGTCTATCCTTAGTTTCCTTTAAGGCATTTTGCCAGCTTTCAATGGAGTTTTTAATTTCCTGGTAGTCTCTCTGAATGTGCTTCATGTATTCTATATTTTCTTTATATTCTTTATCGAATGTTTCTCTCCTTTTTTTGTGTTCCTCCCTTCTACCGACTGTATCTTCCTGAGAGATGCTCCCTGAAAGCATTTCTTTTATTACTCTACTCATATCTTGCTTTACCTGATTTAATATTTCAGTTTTGAGCTCGTCTACAAGGTCCCAAAGATATCTCTTAATGTCCATTGAAGCCATGCTTGCTGTTGCGTGTTTGCTGTCCTCAGTCACCCTTGTTTTTCCCTCTCCTGGATCAGGGCTCTCAGGGTTCTGGGCTGGAGGCCTCCTCCTGCCTCTCTCTCCTGTCATGGTCCCGGCTTCCTCCACACAGGTCACGTTGCAGGTCCCAGCCCCCTTTCCTGTTGGCCATGCCTCCTCCAAAGCACGCTTGCAAGGGTTCTCCGCCCTCTCCTGACTGCTCTTATCACTGAGGTGCAAGCAGCGGCTGCCTAAGCCTGCCCCTCCCCACCGAGCCAACCAAACTGCAGAGGCCTTCCCCCCGTTAGTGCTTGCTAGGTGCAGGGAATCGATTTGGGACGGCTCATTGGATCCTGTCCAGGGGCATAGCCCAGTCCAAGCAAATCCCACGAATCTGCTTTGGGGAGGGAGGAACCAACTGAAGTCACTGTTGCTCCCAGTTCAGGCTCCTCCTGCCAGATTCCAACATGTCGACCATTTGATCGAGCCCTTCCCGTGGTGGAGGGGTGTCCCAATCCCAGCACTGACTGTGGATTAATGAAAGTCCCTTTGCTGGCTCTGCTCCGTGTTGGGCTCACCAACCCCCAACTTCAGCGCTGCCCTGCTTCCCGTGAGTGGTGGTGGGAACGAGTTTGGGTGGCTCTGCAGGCCATGACGGATTCAGGCTTGTGCAAATTCAGTCCGCTGCAAAATTGGTGGGTCGCAGCAAAAACACTGTGTCCCATAATTTTTAGCTGTTCTAGTTGTAGTCCCAATGTATTTGATGAGCTTTTTTATGTTTTAATTTCTTCCTGTTTCAAGAGGATCCATCTCCCTCTGTCTGGGTCTCTCCAGGGTGTTTTATTCTGGCACATGAGTTGTTTCTCCCGGGAGGCCCTGTTTTTTGTTGCTCACTGATCGGCCATCTTGTCTTCCTCTGTCACTGCCTTTAACCACCAGGGTGATTTGATTGGTTAGAAGGGTTCAGTGTGTATTGTGGTCGTCTCTTCAGTGTTCAGTCTTTCCTTCCTCTAGGGGTCATCCCAGGGGTCATTTTCTTCCGCAATGCCAGTGTCTGCTTTTGAGATGAGGGTTAACTCAGTCTTCATAGGATGAGCTGGGACTTGCTCTTTTTCTGTCTCTCACAGAACTTTTAATTAGAATCACTGATGCATCTTTCACACATTTGCTAGAATGTTTTGATGAAGCAGTCCTGGCTTGGATGTTTTCCTTATTGGGAGATTTTTAGATACAAATTGAGTTTATTTTATTTTTTTTTCAACTGTAGTTTATTAAATAGATGTAGAACTGTTGAGATTATCTTCCTTTTTTTTTCTTTTCTTTTTGTGTTAGAGTTTGAATCCAGGGCCTTTGCACTGATCTATATACCCAGGAATTTTATCATTTTTTCTTTTTAATTGATATATGTTTGCAGTACATAATTACATCTGTCTTAGAGAATTGGTACATATACATATTGTATCTTAATTTTATTTCCCATTGATTTTATTTATTTATTTATTTATTTTTGGTACCAGGAATCAAACTCACAACCTTGTGCTTGCCAAGCAGGCACTTATGCCACTGAGCTATGGCCCTGGCCCTGTTTCCCATTTATTTATTTGTTTATATTTTTGAGACAGGGCCTTGCTAAATTGCCTAGGGTGGGCTAGAATTTGAATCGTCCTGCCTCAACTTTTTGGGGTGCTGTGATTATAGGCATGTGCTATTTTGCCTGGATCAGATTATCTGTTTCTTTAGAGACAGCTATGGTGATGTTTTTCATCTTATCAAATTTATTAGTATAAAATTCATAATCTTATAATTTGTTTATATTTTGCTATAGGATCTGTAGTGGTATTTGGTCATTTAAAATTTTGGTAACTTCTTTTTTCTTTCTTTTTTTAGGCAGGGTTTCACTAATAGTTCAGGGTGGCCTCAAACTTATTATGTACCCTAAGCTGGCCTTTAACTTGAAGCAATCCTCCTGCCTTAGCCTTCCCAGTACTGGGTTATAGGCATGTGCCTCCAGCTTCAGTTATAAACTCATTTTAAATATTCTTAATGTTCTTTCTTTGGTTATTTTGAGGCAGGGTTTCACTATTAAGTGGAGGCTGGATGCTGACCTTGAACTCGCTGTGTAGCCCAGGTTGGCCTCAAACTCATGACAGTTCTCCTGCCTCAGCCTCCTGAGTGGTGGGATTACAGGTGTGCGCCATCATGCCTGGCTTAAATTTTTTTTTTTTTTTTTTGTACTGAGAATCAAACTCATAACCTTGTGCTTGCCAGGCTGGTGCTGTGCCACTGAGCCATAACCCCAGCCCTTAAATGTTCTTTTGAATTAACAAAATAATTGTATATATTTGCTATCTATACACTGGTATTTCCTTACCTGTAGATAATGTGTAGAGATCCAATCAGTATAGTTAGCTTTTTACTTTGTTATTGTTTATGTTTAAAGCCTTTGTGTCTCTTCTAGCTCATCATCAGATATACAACCCATTATAAACAGTCACCTATTTTGCTGCACAACATTAGAACTTATTTCTCCTAATTCTATTTTAGTGCCCATTTTTGTAGAGCTCAGGTCATTGATATCTTTTTTATGAGCATTTAGAATTTTGTATTTCTAAGTGCTGTTTACCTAGCTCATACACATTTCTGTTTTTTTTTTCTTTTTTACTTTTTTTTAAATTAAAAAAAATGCAGTTTAGGCTAGCCTTGAGCTTACTTTGTAGCCCAATCTGGTCTCAAACTCATAATGATCCTCCTGCCTCAGCCTCCTGAGTGCCGGGATTACAGGCATGAGCCACTATGCCTGGCTCAAAAATTCACTTTTTTTTTTTTTGTCTTTTTGAGACAGGGTCTCTCTATGCAGTTCAGGCAGGCCTTGAGCTCTCTTTGTAGCCCAGGCTGGTCTTGAACTTGCAATCATCCTCCTGCCTCAGCCTCCCCAGTGCTAGGATTTACAGGCATGAGCCACCATGGCCAGCTTCAAAAATTCACTTTAAAAAAAAAATATTTTTGGTGTGAGGATCAATCCCAGGCTGTCATACAGGCTAGACAAATGCTGTGCCCCCAGCCCAGATTCACCTTTGGTAAATACAGAGTTCTGGTCATTTTGGTAAAGAAATAGTCACGTAGCCACCATTACCATAATGAAGCTATGTTTGGTTACGCCTCTCCATCACCTTGACTCCACAGTAAATCACTTCTTTCATTCCCATTTGTTGGTAGCCACTAATCTGTTTTTTTCTTCTTATGGTTTTGCTTTTTCCAGGATGTCATATATTGGGGCCAAGAATATAGCTCAAGGGGGTACAGGCACCTGCCCTGTTAAGCACAAGGTTGTGAGTTTGATCCCTGGTACCAAAAACAAAACAACACAGGATGTCATACAAACAGAATCATATATAGATTTTTGAGTAGCTTTATAAACCAGGTGTAATATGTTTGAGATTTATTCATCTTGTTTATGTTATTCATCCTTTTGTTGATAATAGTGTATGTACATGCCATAGTTTATTCTTATACCCACCAGAGAAGCACATCCGGGCCATTTGCAGCTTTTACCTTTTAAGTAAAGCTTCTATAAATATTCATTCTGAGGGTTTTACCTGAATGTAAGTTTTCATTTTATGAGCTGGGCGTGGTGGTGCACCCCTGGACACTCAGCACTTGGGAAGGTGAGGCAGGAGGATCGTTGCAAGTTTGAGACCAGTCTGGGCCACAAAATGAGTTCAAGGCCAGCCTGAACTGCATAGCGAGACCCTGCCTCAAAAAAATTTTTTTAATTTCACTTGCACTAAGGACCTTAGAGTTGGAGTGCCAGATAGTTTTGAGTATATATTTATGAAAAATATCCCAAACTGTTTTCCAAAATAGCTAGACCATGTTTTATTTCTGCCTGTAGTGTGTCAGAGTTCTGATTTCTCAGCGCTCTTGGGAGTATAGCACATGGTCAGTGTTCTGTAAAAGCTCTTCTAGTGGGTACATCAGGGGGTCCTGTGGCTTTAATTTGTATTTTCCTAATTGCCAGTGTGTCAGGCATCTTTTTAGATGCTTCCCTGGGACCCCGGTATTCCCTTGGGTGAAGTGTCCAAATCATTTAAAGAAAACAGAGCTGTGTGTTGCGGTGTGCAATTACTCAGGTACTTGGGAGGCTGAGGCAGGAGGACAGGTATTTTGATGAAGGTAAACTTTGATTCGTGCCACTTACATGACAATGAACACCAAATGGGTCAGAGATCTAAATGTAAAATGTGCAACTATTAAAAGAATATATTGGGCTGGGAGTGTAGTTCATCTTGAGAATAAAAAATTCAAATTAAATCAATTATCTTGAGAATAAAAAATTCAAACTAAGATGTCATTTTTCACCTTTGAGGGTGGCTAAAATTGAAAATTACTTCTCTCCACCTGTTCACGCCTGTAGTACTCTGTTTCAAATCCTCAGGTGCTTTCTGTGTTTCCACATTATGCTCTCACCAATTCAGAGCTCAGAATGATAGCAATAAAAATGTCTTACCTTTACAGTCTTGTCAAGCTCTGTCATGTTTTGATGTCTCAGCTATTACACTGAGGTAGAGAAGCCTTAGAATTCCTGTTGGGATGAGCAAGTTGGCATTTGTCGAACGGCTGCTTCGAGCTTTTTCATGTTTTCCAGTGAAAATCGTAGGGCATACAGGAAGGCCTCCGGAGGCAGAATAACTTGCCTGGAGCCTGCACAGGCTGCTGCTGGGTCACACCTTGTTCTGCACCCCAAAACTGTCACAAGCTAGCTGTCAGCTGCTCCTGAGAGAGATCCCAGAGGACTGTGTGTGCAGGGTTTTCACAGAAGCCTTAGTCATTTCAGGAACACGTGTGACTGGAACCTGGAACTGTAGTCATTTTCTGCATGGCCTTGTTGTTGGTTGGCCAGCAGCCCTGGTGTTGGCCAGAGGTGACATAGAGATTTGTATGAGGGTTGGAACTTGGGGCACTGGGAAAACAAGCAGCCAGTTCGCTGCTCTGGTAGGCGGCTGTGAGCCTACTGGGGCGCGGGCTAAGAATCAAATGTCCATATCCCTCCTGCCATTAGCAAGTGGGAGCCAGAGATCTGAGTATCTCTTTTATATGCATTATAGCAAATAAGGGGGAATTTCCTTCTACCATCTCTTTTCTAGGCAAATATTTTTATCACTGTTTTGCTCTGTTCTGATTAATGGTATTTACTCTATTCAATATTCTGTTCTTATAAGTTCAGTATCTCTTTCAATTTTACTGTACCTGATTGCAAGAACAACTATTATGAAGAAAATGAGATACACTATGTTACCTATTACTGTTATCCTGGTAATCTGCTAT
Source organism: Hydrochoerus hydrochaeris (assembly GCA_004027455.1). Classification (NCBI taxonomy): domain Eukaryota; kingdom Metazoa; phylum Chordata; class Mammalia; order Rodentia; family Hydrochaeridae; genus Hydrochoerus; species Hydrochoerus hydrochaeris. Next base: position 149,598 of record PVLA01000556.1, read on the forward strand.
GAAGTTTTGTACCAGTGTCACTACGCTGTCTCAATTGGCTTTGTTCCATCTTGTACTGCTGTATTTTACTACATTCAACATAAAAAAAAAAAATTAAAACAAAAAGTAAATAACAAAACAGATCAGTAAGGTACTGAGCAAGCCGAAACAGATAATGGACTTAAAAAGCAAAAGGAGAAAAGAAAGTGCTTTAAAGGATGTAACTGCATTTATGTTCAAGTGTGTATTATTGATAACCATATTGCTAAGTTTTTGTTGGATCCTTGAACAGAACTGTCTGCAGCCTCACTGTTTGAATGTCTACTTTGCATGCTTTAATTTTGTAATTTGAACAACTATATCTAAGAATACAATATGTAATTTATCAACTAGTGATTTCTTACTGTTTATTTTATTTTGAACTTCTATATTGTTTCTACCCTTTTTTCTGTTTTGCTTTTTTCTTCTCTTTAAATAAAATTAAAAAAAAAAAGTTTGTGTGAGGGCCATTCAGACCCGCGGGACATGACACAGTAGGAAAGAACTGGGTCTCGGAATTGTTTAAAGTGTGTCTGGAAGGAAGAAAGAAGGGGAGGAGATGTAACAGAAGAGTGGAATTTGCCAGCTGCCAGCCTTCTGGTGCCTGGGTGGTGACAGTGGGGCAGTGTGGGAGCAGGAAAGGGTCGCCTGAGTCCCCTCCATGGCCGCTGCCTGCCCTCTGTGTGCAGAGAGGCTCCTCCAGGGCAGCGTTGGCCGCACTACAGTGCTCTAACTCATCTCATGCCTGCGAGAGCCCTGGCAGCAGCATCCCAATCCTATGCGTGGTGGTCTTGGGCTGAGTGATGATGTGGAATATCAAAGAGGCAGCTTCTACATTCACAGGTACACTGGAACTAGGTTCAGGGCTCCTGGACGCTGAGGATTTCTAAAGTATCCTGAGCTCCTTCATGTTGGGGTCTTGGCCAAGCCCCAATCTCCTAAATGAGTGAGCAGCAAATGGTTTATTTTATTTTATTTTATTTTAATTGTTTTTGAGACAGAGTCTCCCTGTGCAGTTCAGGCTGGGCTTGAGTTCAGTTTGTAGCCCAGGCTGGTCTCGAACTTGCAATGATCCTTCTGTCTTGGCCTCCCGAGTGCTGGGATTACATGCGTACGCCACCACACCTAGCTAGCAAACGGTTTGAATAAGAGACAAGTGGTATGATTTGGTTTTTAAAGAAAGGAAGGAGGGGATACTGAGGCAAGCATGGAAACTTTGAAGACTTCTTCAAGCAGTAAATTTTGCTGATTAAGAGAACTGTCTAATCCCTCAGGTTGGCAGCTTTATTGCTCTGGATAGAAGCTGTCAGCAGCCCACAGCCTGGGCTGCCTCAGCTGTGGTTATCTTGACTTCAGAGCACTATGCATTTGCTCTTTTCCAGCAGCCAAAGGCCCCTGTGTTGAGCAGTTTAGCTCTGTAGAGTTGGGTCACCAACACCCTCTCATCTTTGGGAATACCTAAATACTAATGGTAATAGACATAATAGCATTAACAGTAGCTGTGCTTTCTTTTGGGCTTCCTGTGTAGCAGGTACTGTTTCCAGCTTTTTTCTGACCTTCCTGGTTAAAGGTTGACCCTAGGCCCTGCACTCTGGGTCCTCATGCTTCGCTCTGTGTTTCTCTGTAGAAAAACACCACTCCCAAGGGTCCCTTAGGAGTGCCTGTCAGCACCCGCCTGGGTAAGCTCCCTGGACCCTGAAGCACTTTGCCTCACTTCTGAGTCCCCAGGGCCCATGGCACTGCCTGGCCCACGGCAGGCACTCAGGGATTGTTGGTTGAATGAATAAGCCTTTGCTTCACAGATAAGGAAACTACATTTCCTAAAGTCTCACTTTGGTGTCAGGGCAGTTATGGGGGAGTGAAACCACCACAGGCTCACTTCTGGGCCTCTGAGCCCTTGGGCCTCCTTACAAACTGAGTTGTTTTTTGTTTTTTTGGGGTTTTTTTGTCCTGTCTTCCCCCTGGGATAAGACTCATCTTTTGTGAGGTTTTCATAAAAGGCAAGACCTGAAAGTTCATGCTTTGGCTGGTTGTGGGGGTACACACCTGTGATCACAGCCCTAGGAGGCTAAGGCAAGTGGATCATCACCAAGAGCTCAAGCCCAGTCTGGGCTACACAGTGAGTACAAGGCCAGCCCAAACTCCATAGCAAGACTGCTACTCACAAAGCTGTGTGTCCCAGAATTCTTTACTGGGGTGTGCTTTGTCACGTTACACATAGAAGCTTGCTTGCTTATTTATTTTTCAGTACTAGGAAGTGAGTGCAGGGCCCTTCCTGGGGAGGAGTGGGTACCACTGCTCTTCATTTTTGTGTTGGGCAGCATTGCCTCTGGGTCCCAGGAAGCTGCTTTATATTCCCTGCTGCATTAGGGACACAGAAATTTGAGGTTTTCTGTGGGTTGTTGCTTCTAAGTAACATTCATGGGACATTCAGAAATTGGTTTCAAATCATTGCCCTCTCTTTGCCTTTCTCCCCTTTCACATTTTTAAAAATCAGGGATGTCTGAAACATAATATAAATAATACGCCATTGACACACCAGCCAGATTTAATAAACCAAAGTATGCGCTTACGTTTACTTGAAGACTTTTTGGTTTTTTGAGAAATATGTATCAAAGAATGAGTTGAAATTTCCTTTTTATCTTTTCCAGTCTTGTTCTTCCCTCTCTCCCTGTCAAGATTTTTACTGTTTGGAGGTGGTCATGGTTCCTTCTTCTCCCTGCTACGATAGAAAAGGAATTTATTGATGAATTTTTACATTTATCTTACAGTTTGGCCTTTCAGTGACAAGTAACTGATTGCACATTCCATGTTCAGCAATCCCAATGTTTTTCATTATTGCTTCTCACTCCTGGGCAGGTCTACCATGTTCACATTAGAGCCATTTCTAAAGATGGTGTTTAACTGATCACAGTATTTTTGGTATTCTGATCAGGAATTCCATGAAGAGTGCTAAATAGATTTAGTTAGAAATATTCCTGAAGTAGCCAGGTGTGGTGGGTCACGCCTGTAATCCCAGCACTCGGGAAACAGAGGCCAGAGGATCATTGTGAGCTCAAGGCAAGCCTGAACTGCATAATGAAACTCTGTCTCAAAAAGACCCCCCGCCAAAAAAAAATTCCTGAAATGGATCAGCCAGGAGAAGGGGAGAAAAAAAGACAAAGGATGATGCTTTATGTTTTTCAGGGCAAGTTGTCAGCTTAGAAACTGACCTCATAAGGCACAAAAACTCCAGAGAGGCAGGCACCCAGCATGTGATAGACACATGTCTGTGTGTTCCTGCTGCACGTGGCCTGAGGGTTCTCACCAGGAAGAAGTTAGCAGGGGCTGCAGTAGCTTGTCTGTAATTTAGCCACAAGAACAGAGCAGAAGGAGGAAATCTAACGCTGACCATGTTGCTCATTGTGTCAAATGTGCTGCCCAGCCCAGGAGTTCCCCGTCCTGGAGAAGCTGAACTGGCTGCTCCATCTGCACTATATCCGGAAGGACTACGAGGCCTGCCAGGTGAGTGGCCACTGGGGCGGCAGAGGGCAGTGGTGTCTCCATGCTATCTGTCTCGCGGTTGGCAGACGTTGACAGACAGATTGTCCCTGTGGACCCACGCATGTTCTCACATCCACACGAGGCTAGGGGGCAGCCTTTCTCGCAGACATGTTGGTGTCCTTTGGGAGGCAGTGGTCAATTCAGTGTGTTACCGGAGTTTTTTACATCTTTGAATAAATAGTGATGATATTGCAAAATCAGTTTTAATTTATAATTCTCATGGTGAGGCTCATCATTTGCATATATATGTATTTGTTTTTGAAACAAGGTCTCACTTATGCAGTTTATGTTGGCCTTGAACAATGTAGCCCAGACCTCAGACTCATTCCGATCCTCCTGCCTCAGCCTCCTGAGTGCTGGAAGTACAAGCCTGTGCCACAGCCCTCCTCCCCGACACCTGCTGGGATTATAGGCATGAACCACCATGTCCAGTTTAAAAGTGGTTTTTCTTTATAGCAAATAGGATTGGGTCCCTTTCTGCTTAAGAAAATTTTTTTTGGTACTTGGGATTGAACTCATGACCTTGTGCTTGCCAGACAGGCTCTTATGCCACTGAACTAAATAATCCCTGGCCCTTCCTGCTTAAAATTTATCAGCTTTCTCCCCACTGTACTCAACCTTTTAGGATGGCATTCAGAATCCCTCTTGCTCCTATGTCTTGGCTACCTTGGCTTTGTTTCCACTCTGTGCCAACTTAGAGATGGAGACTGCTTCCTCAGGAGCCTTCCCCAGCTCCCCAGTAGCAGCCTGGGCTCAGCCCTAATGGTAGAAAGACAGAGCCTGCGTTCTGCTCATGGAGAATTTCTAGGATCGGTAATGGCCTGAAAATTTCTCGTGTTTTTCTAGCTTATCTGCTTAGACTTCAGACAGGCGTTAGGAATGTTTTCTTCAGTGGGCCAGATAGTAAATAATTATAAGCCACAGATAGTATTTATCAGCATCTTTTTTTAACAGTAGTAAAGTTTTATTAAAGGTAGGACAAACAACAAGCTCCACAGAGCAAGTTTGGGGCATGTAAAAGTAGGAAAAGAAGCACACCTTACAGCAGTGACAGCAGACCTTTCAGAGCTCTCAGTGATAACAAACAGCCAGCCAGGGCATGGGTACCACAGGCTCAGCACCACTGCCCTACAGCCTGTGGGTGGGCCACCATGCGAGAGTGTACGGAGCTGTAGTCATCATGTTTGTAATTGTTTAAAAATATAGTGCAGGGCGTAGCGGTGCACACCTGCAATCTCAGCACTCAGGAGGCTGAGGCAGGAGTATTGCCAAGCGTTTGAGACCAGCCTGAGCTGCATAGTGAGTTCAAAGCCAGCCTGATTGCATGGTGAGGCCCTGGAAAGAAAGAGAGAAAGAGAGAGAGAAAAAGAAAGAGAAAGAAAAAAAGTTAGTTTAAAACTGCTTAGCTTGAGAGCTGTAAAAAAATGGCCCTTAAGCCCGATGGTTTATCGACCCTGTTCTAAAATGTGAAATCACAGCACAAACTTAGGTTTTGAAGAATCAATGAACTGCTTTGTTAGTCATTGTTAGTGTCCTAGGTTTCTTCCACGTGCCCTCTGCCCACATCTACCTTTTGTTATACTTTACTTCTACTCACAGGTAGTTTTTCCCCTCTTTCAGACTGTTATCAAAGAACAGCTTCGGGAGACCCATGGGCTGTGTGAATATGCTATCTACGTCCAAGGTAAGACCCATATTTCCTCTCTTCTTACTAGAGAATTCCCAGCCTGGGTTCTTGAAAAAGGCCAAACAATTTAGGAAATACCTGAATTCAAGTAAACGTTCTACAGAGCTCTGTTCAGTATTTTTTGAAATCGGAACGTGACTGATTTATTTTTTTCTGGATTCCAGAAGTGACTGGTATGTTGTAGCCACTTTTCCTGTCGCTAAGTCGCTGTGCCTCCACACTGACAGTTTGAGGAGGAGAGGCTTATTTGTCTCCTGGTTTGTAGAGCTCTCAGTCTGTGCTCGGCTGGCTCCCAGGCAGGGCAGCATGGCACAGGGTGTGGTGGGGGCAGAGCAGCTCACAGCCTGGCAGGCCTGAAGTAGAGAGGGGTGGGGTGGCCCACTGATATATAGGATGATGCAAAGGACAAGAATTTTTTAGAAACCAAATCTATATCCCATTGTCCTCAGTTTTATTCTTTTGTTTTGAAATAGTGTCTCGCTGTGTCAGCCAGGCTGGCCTTCATTTACACTCCTCCTGTCTCAGCCTCCTGGGTTCTAGGATTGCAGGCATGCGCTGCCATGCAAATTGTATTCTTTAATGCCAGAAGTATCCTGAGTTTTTCCAGAAGCTCTCTTTTTGACTCTTTGGTCTTCATGAATAGTTTTGTTTACCATTTATTGCATTTATAGTTTTCAGATGAATACATCGTTGCCTGGCACAGTTAAGATAGTGACGCATTTGGCACATCTTGGTGAAAATATGGCTCTTTCCTTTTCAACATCACAAGCTTGAGGCTTTCAGTCCCTGATAAATTCTGAAAGCATAAGCCTAGGAAGAACTGTTTGTCCGGGTTGGTGGCCACACTGAAAACTCAAACATGCAGAGTTGTGCATTCTCGCCAGAAGCCCCTGTCTGGGCCTAGGACGTTGACTCTCCTCGGGCCACCCTGGCTGCATTCTGCAGTCTGAATTGGCATAGTACATAAAGCCCGCCTACTCTTCCTGTGCAGTTTCTGTGATCACTGGCAGAGACACCCACGAACTATGTGGTGAGGCTGGGAAGACCGGTCAGTGCTGGACAGCAGCTCAGCTTGCTGATGGCTCTGCTGGCTTTCCATGCGTCTGCGGTGGTACCTGTGGGAGGCACAGTTGTATCCAAATGATTTCTTGTACTGCTCTGACGCTGGACCATGGTTTCCTGGTCTGTTTTTCCTGTTCCCGGCAGCACTGATACTTCGCCTGGAAGGGAACATCCAGGAATCGCTGGAGCTCTTTCAGAAGTGTGTTATTCTCAGCCCACAGAGTGCAGACAACCTCAAGCAGGTTGCGCGGTCACTGTGAGTGTGGGAGCCAGGGCCTCAGGGCTGCGGCAAGGGGCTTGCTGGGTGCAGCAGGACTGATTCGTCCTGAAGAGTGGGAGGTCTTGATATTTGAGAAAGAATGAGATCAACCAGGTTTGTTGTTGTTGTTTTGTTTTGTTTTTTGGCTTTTTTTGAGACAGGGTCTCACTGTGCAGTTCAGGCCAGCCTTGAACTCACCTTGTAGCCCAGGCTGGCCTGGAACTTGCAGTGACCCCCGCGTGCCTCAGCCTCCCGAGTGCTAGGATTATAGGTGTGCACCACTGTGCCGGGCTGAGATCAGCTAGTGCTGCAAGCACTGTGTCCTCTAGTTTGGTCGAAGAGCACTGATCCAGTTTAGCAGCATCGTCCCGTGCTCTAAGTCTTCGAATTATATCGGCAGCCTCAGATTTTCTGTATCTGCCATTCTCACACTTAGCATAGCACCTGATGCACAGTAGGTTTTCTAGTGAGTTGAGTGACTGCCCTGAAGGTCACTACTTGGAAGCTACTTCCTAATAGTCTTCCTGAACTACTAAGTATGCTGTTTCCAGAGGAGGGGAGCGGCGAGGGTGTGGGGGGTCCCCGTCTCCATTTCCCTCCCTGCATTGTCGCTTACTTGAGTGCTGTGTTGTGCTATTTCTCACTCTAGCCAGTCTTCCCTTGTTTTTCTCCAAAGTCGTGATCCAGTCTCAGGAAGAAGTGACGTGGGAGGAAGGCCAGGCCCTGATGGGTGACCAAATAAACAATGGCAGCTGTTGTGGATGGTCTGCCTCTTGGCTGGTTCTGTTTTTGGCCTATATTTATAGTACATCAGGAGAATTACGGGAGCCTTGTGCTCAAACTGATGTGTAATGAGGCAGAGGCCTGGGAGCAGCTTCTCTGGCCAGAACTCCTGCCTCTGCTCCTGGTGGAGTGCTCTGGCTTCCTGCATGGTGGCTCCTGGGAAGAGGGTCCAAGAAGTCCCTGCTGTGTGGAAGACAGGGAAATGTGGGGCTGGTGGAGTTGGTCCTGTAAGAATGTTGAGATTGTTTGATGTGGTGGTACATGCCTGTAATCCTAGCATTTAGGAGGCAGAGGCAGGAGGATCATGATTTCAAACCAGACTGGGCTACATATCAAGACCATAAAACAAAACAAAAAAAGCAGTGTTGAGATACTAATTATGAAAAATATGTCTTTCAGATTTCTTTTGGGAAAACATCAGGCAGCCATCGAAGTATACAATGAAGCAGCTAGACTTAACCAGAAAGATTGGGTGAGTAGCAGACTTTCTTTTTCACTTTTTTTTTTTTTTTCTGTCATTTTTTGACAGAGTCTTGCTATGCAGTTCAGGCTGGCCTTCAACTCACTTTGTAGCCCAGGCTGACTTCAGACTCACAGTGATTCTCCTACCTCAGCCTCCCAAGTGATGGGATTACAGATATGCACCACCATATGTGCTTTTCCTTTTTTTTTTTTTTTTTTGGCACCAGGGATTGAACTCACGACCTCACAGTTGCCAGGCAGGCGCTATGCTGCTGAGCTGTATCCCTGGCTCTTTTCCTTCTGTCTTTTAGGAAGCATGTTAATGGTTCAGTTCTTCAAAGAGTGATCCTGTTATTACAACAGAATCCTTATATGCTTTCAAAATATCTTTAGGTTCACACTTTTTATCACTGAAGTTCCAAACTATCATCAAGCAGTGTCCCATTTTATTTTTCCTCCAGTCTGCTTGACATCACTGGCTATTTCACTCTTAAAAGCCTTTCTTTGGGTGAGCCTTTTCCTGGAGTAATTTTTTTATTTTTTCTTCTTCCATCGTCTCAGTGTAGTGTTTATTCACTCATTCATTCTTGAGTCTCAGCCGTAAAGAGGTGGGACGCAGGCTTGTGTCACCATGCCTGGCTTTGTCTCTTTATGTCAGTTGGAAAATTGTGTGTAATTGCAGCAGACAATTAGACGAAGCATTGGTTGTACAAGTTAGGAATTTGTTGTTTTCCAGCGTGAAACAAAAGTCCTACTAAGTAGTTGCTGGCATTGACTTGGTTTTCCTAGAATGTGAAGGCAGAGGCTGTGTCCTCGTGGTTAAGCTGACTGCTGTGGCTCTGACCACACGTCTTCATTCTTAAGCAGGGAGAAAGAGGAAGCAACAAGCAGAGGAGAGGACACTGCCAGCATTAGGAAAGCACAGGTTTCTCCGACATTTCCAACAGTGTCTGCTTACATCGGATGAGGAAGCATAGAAAACATATTTTAATCTGGGTACATTGCCACTTAGGACAGGGTTCTGTTTTGTTTGTTTTGTCCTGGTTTTTTTTTGGTTTTTGTTTTTAGGTTTTTTATGCCGACAAACGTTCTACCACAGAGCTAGATCCCTAGCCCCTGCGTTAGGGTTCTGTTAGCAAGGAAGAGAGGGGAGATACTCAAGGTGGATAACTAGCAGTGTCTGCTGTACTCCTCTACTTTCTGTTAGACATGATCAAATGGATTCTGTATTCCCGTCTCTTATGGCTCACTTTTTTGTCATTTTCTTTTTCTTTTTTTATTTTATTCAGACAGGGTCTCCCTGTGTGGTCATGGCAACCTCCTGAGTTACTGGAATTATAGGTATTTGCCAGTATGGCCAGCTCTATTCAATCTTTTATTGTTTTCTGTGGGTTTTTTTGTTTTTTGTTTTTTGTTTTTTCTGGTTTGAGACAAGGTCTTGCTATATAATTCAGACTGGCCTCGAACTTGTGGCAGTCCTACTGCCTCAGCCTCCTGAGTGCTAGGATTACAGGCATGTGTTACTATACCTGGCTAGTAACTGTATCATTATCATTTCTTTCTTTCTTTGTTTTTTGGTTTTTTTTTTGGTGCCGGGGATTGAACTCACAACCTTGTGCTTGCCAGCCAAGCATTTATGCCGCTGAGCTAAATCCCCAGCTATTTTTTATTTCTAAGAACTTTTTTTTTGTAATACCACCTCCAGCTTTCCCAGTCTGCTGTTCTAACATGTAAAAAAAATAACTGTCACACTGCAGGTTTTTAGTGTTTGTTGAATAAGAATGCCTTGAAGATTCTTAAATGGAAAGCACCTCCAGTCTTTATTAGTGTCAGCTGCCCTTGAAATTGATTAAGTTTTGTTCTGCTTCCCAGAACTATCTTTTTCTTCCTTTTTTTTCCCCCTTTTTATTTCTTTTCTTTTGCAGCACTAAGGATTGAACCCAGGGCCCGCGCATACTAGGCAGGCGCTGTCCTACAAGCTGCATCTCTAGCCCTTATTATTTTGTATTTTGAGACAGGCGCTTCCTAAGCTGCCTTGGCCAGCCTCAAACTTGTGATTTTCTTGCCTCAGCCTTCTAAATAGCTAAAAGCATGGGTGCCAGTTCTTCTTTTTCACACTGTTGCTTTCCTTCCAAGATTTGCGGATTCTTGGGGAGCATTCATAACTAGAGAGGAGGGCCAGATTGATCTGTGCCCTCTGCAGTGCTTGCTGTGATTTCCAGCTGTGCTCAGTGTGTCGGTCTGGTGCCTGCTGTGGGTGTGAGAATGAGCTTTCAGTCATGTATTTTTATTTTTTATTTTTTGTCTTTGTTTTTTGGTTTTTTGAGACAGGGTCTCACTATGCAGTTCAGGCTGGCCTTGGACTCACTATATGGCCCAGTCTGGCCTCAAACTCACGGTGATCCTCCTGCCTCAGCCTCCCCAGTTCAGAGATTATAGATACGTGCCACCATGCCCGGTAATATTGTGGAGTATCTTACAGCTAAGGACAAAAGTGGAGGAGCTGGGGATTTAGCTCAGTGGCACAAACGCCTGCCTGGTGAGCTTGAGGTCACGAGTTCAATCCCTGGTACCAAAAAAAAAAAAAAAAGTGGAGCTGGAGGCGCAGCTCAGTAAAAGCCCACAGTGCAGCCTCCAGCTCACACGCGCACGCACACGTGCGTGCACACACACCTATATCCATAAAATGACAAGAGGTGAAAATTCATCATCTTTTTCTGTTCACTAGGGGAGTGAGTCCTGAGAGCGGGTGATGAGGAGCAGAGTTCAGTCTTGAGTTAGGTCTGGGGCAGGAGAATTCTGCCTGCCGTTGTTTGACTGCGTGTTTGGCAATAGCTCACTTGAGGAGGGACTTTTCCACCGCTGAAGAAGCCGAGCAGCCCTTCTGCCCTTCCTCAGATGGCCTCCGGTGACACAGGGCCATGGCGGTCGCCGCCAGGGGGCGCTCGTACCCCACCACCACCACCACCTTGCGGGCTACTAGTGTGGGCTGCAGTCCAGTTCCAGGGGCCTGCAGAGGACTCTTGAGTGCCACAGGCCTCCCGAGCTAGACAGGCCGACAGGGTTTCCGTAAGGGTGAAGCAGGGGCTGTGGGCTTGTCCTGAGAGAAAAGGACACAGAGGGTGTGTGTGGTGGGCAGCGTTTGGAGAGATGAGGGTGGGGAGCTAGGCCGGATGTGCACCTGGGCAGCCACCGAGCAAGAAGGTTGCCCGTTCAGTCTGCCCTTACCACTTACCTATAATTTACAAATAAATACTAAGGAACTCATGGTACAGCTTGCTGTGAACTCCGGTTTAAAAAACTCCCAACGGTAGTGTTCCTTTAAAAAAGTTGTGCCTTTGGTGGTCAGCGACAGCCGGGGCTGCCTGTCGTCTGAGCTCCCGTGGAGTCGGTCTCAGCCGTTTCCTCTGCTCTGCCGCAGGAGATCTGCCATTACCTAGGAGTGTGCCATATGTATCTGAAGCAGTTCCACAAGGTAAGGGGTCGCAGGGGTTCTCTGACCACCCCGTTACACAGACAGGTGCACTGCGCATCTCATAGTCTCCTAGTGCGTGTAGGGCTTTTGGAAAGAGAAAAATTAAAAATGTTTTCATCTATTCCCATTTTTTCTTTGACGGTGCTAAGGATTGAGCGTAGGGCTTTAGAAATAGTATGACAGTTCACCCGCTCTCAGGACTCACTCCCCTACCGCACAGTATGCTTTCTTTTTCCTTCCCACAGTTTAGTTTTCCAGCATAGAAGCAAATATACGAAAAGTAGCAAAAAATGAACCCTTAAATCTAAAAGGTGTAATCATGGCTGTCTTGAAACATGCTCTGAAAACATTTTACTTTTGTTTCATAACCAGATAAAATAACAACAGTTAATACACTGTGTGTCATTATTTTACAAAGTAAGACATAGACCAGAAAGATTCTTACAAAGAAGAAACAAAAGTTCATTTACAGTAAAGGAAGATAAATTAATAATATAAATAAAACAAATTAGCATATATTGTAAAACATTTTTGAAACAATGTAGTATGTAATTTGGGGAATTACCTGAAACTTTCCCTACTTCCTATTTATCTTTTCTATTTTGCTCTTTACTTGTATATATATTTTTTGTTTCTCATATAAGAGAAATGCAATATTTAATCTATGTGTTTGATTTATTTCAGTTAACATGCTCTCAAGTTGCATCCATTTACCTGTGAACTTCTCAAATTGATCTTTATGTCAGCATAGTACTCCATTGTGTGTAATACTACATTTTCTTTATTCAGTCACCTGTTGATGAGCATATGTGCTATTCCCAAGTTCTTGCTATTATAAATTGTGCTGCTATAAACATGAGCGTGCATGTATCCCTGGAGTACAGTGATTTTTAACTCTTTGGGAAGATACTTAGGGGATAGCTGGAATTTCTGGGGGGTTTTGTTTGTTTTTGTTTTTTGTTTTTGAGGACAACAGTGTAGAAAAAAGTTCCTTTTCCCATACCCTTGCCAGCATTTTATTGTTAGATGTTTTGATGCTGGCCATTCTCTCTGAGGTAAGATGCAATCTCAGTATAGGTTTAGTTTGCATGGCCAGAGATGATGAGCATTTCTTCTTGTGTTTATTGGCCATTTATTCTTCATCTGAGAAATATCTGTTCATTCTGGTTGCCCATTTTTGATTGGGTATTTTATTGAGGGATCTAATTTTTTTGAGTTCTTCATTTTTGTTTTTTGTTTTGTCTTTGTTTTTTTGAGACAGGGTCTCACTGTATAGTTCAGGCTGGCCTTGAACTCACTATGGAGCCCCTGGTGGCCTCGAACTCTGCAATCCTCCTGCCTCAGTCTCCCGAGTGCTGGGATTACTGGCATGTGCCACCATGCTCATTTCGTATAGTCTTGATGTCAGTCCTCTGTCCAAGGAGTAGCTGGCAACAATTTTTCTTACTGTGTAGGTTCTCTCTCCACTCTGGTGGCTGTCTCCTTTGCTGTGAAGAGGTTTTTAACAGGGCATTGCCCCATTTGCTGATTGCTGGTATCAGTTCCTGCCCCAGGGGTTTTGTTGAGAGTCCTTGCCTGCGCCTGTGTGCTGGAGTGGGCTGCAGAGGCTGGTAGCCTGCGCTGCAAGCTGCGTGGTGTCTTGATGTTGGGCGGGTAGGTCGCTCTTCTAAAACCTGGGCCCCCCAGCATCCTTCCCGGGTAGGGACTGGCTTCCCTTTCCTCCATCACACTCTCCAGGCCCAGGAGCAGCTGCACAGTGCGCTCCAGCTGAGCAGACATGACCTGACCTACATCATGCTGGGGAAGATTCACCTGCTACAGGGTGACATGAACAAGGCCATCGAAATCTACAAGCAGGCTGTGGAGTGAGTGTCTCTTTCCTTGTTTAGAGCAGTGAGAGATGACACAGAGTGGGGACTTGAGCTCCTGAGCCCGAGCGAGAGCAGGCGTGCATGAGTCCTGCGAGAGGGGAGGCTGAGGGTCAGGTTGCCAGCTCCCGTGAGCGGCTTTGGCCGGGAGCTGGTTTCTGTCTCCCGTGTAACACGAGGCTGTGTGTCGCTTGGTTACAGTGCTGCTGGACCCATGCTCAGTGGTGAGGGCGATGGCACCTGAGGCCAAACAGGCAGTAAGCATCAGGAAGTGGGTTGTAAATGACACGCACACAGCTCCTGCTCTGTTCCATGCTTCAGACTTAGTCAAGGGCAGCACACAGCGGCAAGAGAAGAGGGCAGACATGTACTGGATAAGGTCTCAGGGCAGCTGGCAATCTGTTGTGTTGATGTCATGCTTTACAGCAGATCTTGTATTTCTAGAGATCACACTGGGGACAGAATCTCCTGGCTCAGCACTGTGTATCTGGCCGTGTCATCCTGAGACCAGTGTTTTGGTTGTTTTGGTGCTGGGGCTTGAACCCTGGGCCTTGCACATGCTAAGCACACTACCACTGATGTACACCTCTAGTCCCAGTGTTTTTAGGTTTTTTTGTTGTTGTTTTCTTTCTTTGTTTCTTTTTTATTTAATTTTGTTTTGTTTTGTTTTTGGTCTCTTTTTTAAATTTTTTATTTTCAGCACTGGAAATTGAACCTAGGGCATTCACGTTGCGCTGTATCCACAACCCTTTTTAAAAAATGATTTTATTTGGAGTAGAGTCTCACTATGTCCCTAATTTGCCCATCCTCAGCTTGAATTTGGTAATCCTCCTGCCTTAGCCTCCCAGAGTGCTGGGATTATAGACCAGCATGATCTTGTCAGTGTGTTTTCTTTTTAAAAACATTGCTAGGGCTTCCAGATCCCTGCTGACAGTGGAACTGACTGGTTTTCCTGCAGTGGAGTTTCATGTTTCTTCCCTCCGTACACATGTGATCGTTTTTTGCTCTACAGGGTTTGGCTTGGTTTTGTTTTAAGTAGGCAGCTATAACAAGCTGCTCTCAGTTTCATTTGTTTGGTCTCTTTTTAAGATGTCTGGTCTGTAGTGCAGGATCTGTTACTCCTGAAAATTAGATTCTGAATCAAGCTTAGATTTCTATTAATTTATTAATTACCTCTGTTTTCTACCAGAAGTAAATTTTCTGATTGTATCAGTCATACTGCTTTCTGTATTTTCTTCAGTCACACTTTTCATCTAAAAAAAACCAGAAAAACCCTCTGGTTTGGAAAACTACCAACGGTACTTATGGGTTGGTGTAGTGGCGCAGGTCTGAGATCCCAGCGCTCAGGGCTGAGGCAGGAGAATTATTGTGAGTTCGAGGCCATCCTGAGCTCCAAAGTGAGACCCTGTCTCTAACACACAATAAACTTGTTGACCGAGTGTGTTTCCCCAGGCAAGCAGGGAGGAGCCATGTAAGTGGTTGGGGACCTCTGTGGTACTTGGGATTCTCAGTGCCTGCCTTCTGGAAGTTGTCACTTTGATGTAACGGATCCCAGGGTGGCCATGTGCAGTGAATGCTCAAGCACAGGCGACAGCCAAGTTTGTGGGGGGTTGGTCCTGTTGAGTGGGACAGATGCTCCCTGAGGCGCCTCCTGTGGTCTGGGGATGGAAGTGGTGAATACACATTCCTGGCTACCCTGCAAAGGCCTCACACAGCCAGCTCAGGCAGCTCTGGCTCCGCTGCAGGTGACCAGCACCCTGTATCACTTCTTAGGGACAGTAGGGCGTGCTTCACACCCTTGGTTTTCTGTCTGATGACCCCTCAGCCTCCCCAGCATTGCCGTGGCTTTTAACCAAGTCTGTATCATAGGGACTGAAGAGGCAGACTCTGTTTTACTGAAGCTGGAGTCTGTCTACCTCCAGGGGCCGCATTGTCCTTGTGGCTGGTGTGTCTCTGCTTGTGTTTAAGTTGGCTGTTTAGCATGAGGCCTCTTTAATTTGGAGAGCAGCATCAGGGGCCTCACAGTCCTAAATTGCACAGAATATTATGCTGCATGGCATTGCAAGCACAGTGGAAACAAGAAAAAAATTCTGCAGGGAGACTGGCTTGAGCCATATACTCCAGGCTCACCTGGTTGTAAAGCCTTGTTCCTCGTCAGTGTGGTCAAGGCAGTCACATAGCACATTCAACAGGTCTGTTCTTAGCATGATGGCCCTAAAAAAGGAATTTGGGTTTTTTCAAAAAACTATCCATGCAAACCTTGCTGTAGCCATGGTTGAGGCAACTTAGTTTTTAAATTTGTAGTTCTGAGAATTGAACCCAGGGCCTTTGCATTGAGCTACATGCATAGTCATTTAAAAAAAAAAAAAATTTTTTTTTTAAATTTCTAGACAGCCTCACTAAGTTTCCTAGGCTGGGTTTAGGTGGGTGTTACATTATTCTGGGCTGAAGAGGACCTACTTTCACATAAATTTCTTTGGGCGAAGGAGGTGCGGCAGGGCCTCAGTTTGTACGAGGGCAGCTGGCTATGCATGTGTTTTCTCTTGTTGCTGAAACAAAACACCCAGTACCCAAAATGAAAGGGGGAAGGTTTATTTAGCTCACGGTCTGTAGAGGTTTCAGTCATAGTTGGCTGACTCCATGGCAGGGCAGCATGGCAGACAGGCAACCGTTTAAGGTAGCAGAAGACAGCATAAGCCACAAGGGTACAACAGGACTCTTCCTGCCCTTTATATTGTATGCAGGCTGGTCACCCTGGGGTGGATGTAGCACTCACACCTGAATCCTAGCCAGAACTATGCCAAAGCAGTCACTGGTGTGATTTACTAATCACATGCCCTTAATCCCAGTGTCACACACTCTAGATTCATCCACCTCTGAAAAAGCCCTATGCCTGCATGAGGCTCGGGGGGACATCCTAGACACAAACCCTAACAGCATGAGTGTCCATGTTTGTCACCATTACCTCCCTCAGAGCGTCTCTGTGTTACAGATTCTCACCAGAAAACACGGAGCTCCACACGACACTGGGGCTGCTCTACTTACAGGTAGGGATACCCTGTTTTCACCCATAGGTGCTGGAATGCTTGTGGAGTCCTCCACACTCTGATAGTTAATGTTTTTTACTAGTGGTTACACAGTACATGACTCTTACTGTATTTGATATTCTTTGCCAGAGGAGTTCATTCACTTCACTTAAATCGGAAGAACTCTGTGTAGCCTTTATGCAACTATGATTGGTACCCAACAGGAAAGGGTGTGAGAAACCACATCCGGTCTTGGGGATGAAACCACTATAAGTGAGCACTCACTGGGCTTTGGCAAAGGCTGTTTGCATCCTGCTCCCTCCAGGCAGGGTCTTACAGGAAACCAAGGCAGCACAGCACATTTTGTCTGCATTGAAAAACCTGCATTCCTTAGAGCGGAAGGTTCTTTAGCTCCATTGCTTCACCACCTCGGCCTGGGGCCTGGAGCTGGGGCTGCCCGCTGTTTCTTTCTTCGACAGCTCTTCCTCCAGGTCTGCCAGGTGGTACCCCTTACGCCTGCCCTGCTCCTCTTTGAGAGGAGCTGGCAGCTTAACCCTGGGTCCCTGCTTGGTCAGCTGGCCCCACAGGACACGAGACTGGCCAGCTCACATCCAGCCAAGGGGTATTAACACAGAACAGCACAAAAGTGGCAGAGATAGTTTTGGAAAATAGCTGCTCGGACCTTACCAGGAGCCAACAAAATAAAAAACCCCACAAACACGGGCTTCTGTTTTCTTTAAACGTGCAGGTGTTTCTGTTCAGGATGCAGCTGCCACCTCCTCCCTCATGTAAATTCTCTGCTTTTCCCCAAGCTTGGCCTGAACAAGAAGGCGTTTGAACATCTTGGAAATGCACTGACGTATGACCCCACCAACTACAAGGTATGGCAGGCCAGAATTTTGAGGGGCGTCCTGACCCTGAAAGCTAGCAGGGAGCTTCCTCACAGGAAGGCCTGAGGAATGGGTCGTTACCCCTGCCACTTGCAGCACTGGGACCAAACTTAGCTCCCAGCCCCTGCTAGGCCAGTGCTCTACCACTGAGCTGTAACCTAGACTGAGAAGTTGGCTTTTCAAAAGAAAAACTACCCAGGTGTGGCCCTTCTTAGTTGAAAATATTGTACATTGTGGTGCTTTGTTTGGCGCCATCCAAGAAAACCTGTTGTAGCCAGGCTGTGACTTCTGTGGAAAGCAGAGTCATAGCACTGTGTGGAGATGTTACTTGGGAAACTGACAAAGCCTGTGTAACTTGTAGAGGCACAGTGACTGCAGATGACAGCTGTCAGAGGAGACCAGGGAAAAGGCAGAGGCTGGGGTAGATGAATGGCTCCAAGGAGACGCAGCCAGTGGGGACACTCAGCACCACACCCAGTCCCCACTTTTGGTGTCAGGACCCTGTGTAGCTCCGGCCTCCCTCACCCTGGAGAGCCGGGAGGCCCAGGCTGACTCACCTCCGAGTGGCAGCAAGAACAGGGTCTGGAACAGCAAATGCAGGAGTTTCTGAGGCATTGGGCCACTTGGCATATGCGCAGGGCGACTTTCCTGCAGTACGGGCTCTCCTGGCTGTTGTAGCAGCAGGGGAGTAATGAGCTGGGTAAGGCCAGTGACCCCCGCCCCATACTGTGCGTGTCAGTGGGAAGCATGAGGTGGGTCTGTCCAGCAGTAGCTTAGTTGTATCGTCTGTGACTCTGCTGACAGCCTGCAGAGTGTGTCCCTCCACTCAGTGGCCCCTGTCTGCCACCACCCTGGGTCTGCTGACTGGTTTTTGTTTTAGGCCCTCCTGGCGACAGGCAGCATAATGCAGACCCACGGAGACTTCGACGCGGCCCTCACCAAGTACAGAGTTATAGCCTGTGCTGCCCCCGAAAGTCCCCCTCTCTGGAATAACATTGGAATGTGTTTCTTTGGCAAGAAGAGATATGTGGCAGTGAGTGTGCCCTGACCCTGCTTATCACATCTGTCCCGGAGGTGGGCGATGGGATCTGTGGAGCTTGCCCTGCTCCTCACCGCAGGTCCCTCTCACCACAGGCTATTAGCTGCCTGAAGCGAGCCAACTACCTGGCCCCCTTCGACTGGAAGATCCTGTATAACCTGGGCCTCGTCCACCTAACCATGCAGCAGTACGCGTCCGCCTTCCACTTCCTCAGTGCAGCCATCAACTTCCAGCCCAAGATGGGGGAGCTGTACATGCTCCTGGCTGGTAAGTGATGCACAGGGCAGGGTCCACTGAGGGGAAGAGAAATTAGACCATCAGCCACTGGCCAGACACCCCATAAAAGCCATTCCTAGGAGACCCTGGGAGGATCTGGTGCATGCCCAAGAGATGGCAGAGTGCCTGCTTGCTTCTTTCTCACCAGAGGAATTTCCCACATCCTGCCGGGGTGCATTGAGCTCATCCTTAGCACTCTGTTCTGGCTTTCCTTTGTGGGAGGGGCGCTAGTGATCACATCTGGGACCTTGCATGTGCTGTCAGTGCGCTGTAGCACTGCACCCCTACCCCCACCACGCCCCGCCCTTTCCATGTACACAACTCAGCCAGGTTCCAGAGACCGAGGGTTAGGAACCGAGATTAGGAGGACTCCGCCTCCACTGCAGCCAGTGTGGACTCAGGTAGGTGTGAGGGACAACAGTGAGTGGCAGCTCTTGGCTTTGCTGGGGTTAAATAGCTGGGCTGTTAAGGCTATTTCCGCTACCCTAGAAACTGGTCCCTGGTTGTCCCAAGTCAAGCTTGGCCATGTTATACAGTGTGGTTCCATTCCTAAAACTCCATTTATGCCACACAGGTACTAAAATTCATCACAAAAAATGAGTTAATCAGGCAAATACTTTCAAACATTTAAATTGCCTGATCCTATCCGCTAGAGCTCCTCACAGGTGCTGTTCAGCGCATTGCTGGGTGTCCTTGTTTTACAAGCATTTCAGGAAATATTGATTAAAAACAGGGTGTAGGGTTTGTTGCTAAATGAAAATCTGTAGGCCATGGTTGTTGAGGATGGGAACAATGATAGGGCTGTGGACACAGGAACAGAGGTGGTTGGGGGCACTGGTGGAGACAGAAAGCTTGCCTTGGGTTTGAAGTGGGGCAGTGCCAGAAAAGAAACTGCAAGCCGGGTGTGGTGCTACATGCATGTAATTCCAGCACTCCGGAGGCTGAGGCAAGAGGATCCCTGAGAGTTTGAAGCCAGCCTGGCCTACATAGCAAAATCTTGTCTCAAAAACAAAACAAAACAAAACAAAAAACAAAATTTAAAAAAGTGAAACTGCAAAAGCAGGATGCTCAGTGCTTGGCAGCTCAGTGCACGGAGAGAAGTCTCAGCTGAGGCTACGGGAGTAGAGTGGCTGTCAGGGGTCTGTCCTCTAAGCCCTGCTCTCCATTGCAGTGGCCCTGACCAACCTGGAAGATACGGAGAATGCCAAGAAAGCCTACGAGGAAGCAGTGCGCCTGGACAAGTGAGCTGCCCTAAGGGACCAGTACCAGGGACCACGGTACCACCCTTCACAGCCTGGACCTGGACACAGCAGGCCCAGCCAAAGGGGGATTGGCTCCCAAGCAGGCAGGGCAAGCCCCCCAGTCCCGTGTTTGGTTATCAGGAGGCTGGCTGGGCTGTGGGTGTGGGCTGCTGATAAGGCTGCAGGCTTGCTGGAATATTACACAGGACTCTGGCTTTAGTGTAATCTAAGCCAAGTGTCACTTCCAGGGTTTTCCACTGGTGTCTTTTACACAGTAGGACAGGGTTCTCCACCCTCTACCCCATTGAGGCTGAGAGGCCAGACTCAGTCTTACTCAGTACCTATTTTTCCAGTTGGGCAGTGGGCTGAGTCTTCTCCAAGAGCCCATGGTGTGCATGTACCAGGTAACGGGGAGTTAAGCGCCCTAAGTGAGCACTTGTTGCAAAGCCTCCATCTGTCACAGGTGTAACCCTCTGGTAAATCTGAATTATGCTGTGCTGCTGTACAACCAGGGTGACAAGAGGGGTGCCCTGGCTCAGTACCAGGAGATGGAGAAGAAAGTCACCTTTCTCAAGGACAACAGCCCTCTGGAGTTTGACTCTGAGGTACATCTCACCAGCTCCTAGGGGTCACTATGCAAGCTCTGACCCTTCTGAATCAAGCCCCAGTAGTCCAAATGCAGGGGCTTACAAGCTCACGCCTCTTTGGGCTGGGGCATTCCTCGAAGCGTGAGTCTGCAGTCAGTTACAGGCTGAGACCGGCTTTCCTAGAAGAAAACAGTAAGGGAACGCAGGCTTCCTGCATGGGGTGGGGGCATCTCTTCCAGCGTCCTCCTGCTTCCCCACTGCAGGAAAGGCAGGGTGGAGCCCAGTCAGCGTCAGACTTGAACTGGGGGCTTTTGAGATGGTGATGAAGCCCCTGCCCTCTACTAAGGACAGAGGTTTCTCTGCTGTCTGCAAATGACCCCTGGAGAAGTGCTTCTAGCCCAAACACTGTCCTCAAACAGTGGTATCATTGGGTGTTCCCAGAAGAGAAAGTTGTCTCTCCCAGTCACGCATGTGCCTTTTCTTCCTGTGCTGCACAAGATGGTGGAGATGGCTCAGAAGCTAGGAGCTGCTCTCCAGGTTGCCGAGGCTCTGGTCTGGACTAAACCAGTGAAAGATCCCAAAGCAAAGCACCAGACCGCTTCCACCAGCAAACCCGGTAGTCTCCAGCAGCCTCTGGGCTCCAACCAAGCTCTGGGACAGGCGATGTCTTTGGCATCCTCTTACGGGAAGCGCCCTGCAGGTCGGAGCCCCTCAGAGAGGACCGCCTTGGAGGCCTGCCCTGGCCAGGGTGAGAAAAGCTGCGGGGCACCACGTGTCTGCCTGGGGCGAGCAGTGTAGATAACACTTCTAGCACCTTAGGTCGGCCCTTCACTTCCCGGCTTCTTCGCCGGTTGGCACAGCACAGGTACATTTCTTTCAGCAACTCGCTGAAGGCAGCCTTTCTGTCCAGCTAGGGTCCTCCCTCACAGCTGCAGATACCATAGTCTTTGACATCCAGAAAATATAGGACTTTTTGGAGACAGTCTTGCTGTGTAGTTGAGGCTGGCCTTGAACTGGCAGCGATCCTTACATGGCCAGGCAGTATAGAGGCCAGAGCATTCAGAGAGGACACAGGTTGTATGTCATTGTAGGGCTCCAAGCCTCAGCCTCCCACGTGCTAGGATTACAGCCTGCACCACCACGCCCAGCAAGGTTTCCTCTAAATTCAATAGCAAAAAACAAGATCTGTCCTGGACTTGAGGAACCGAGGGTGCCAGCTATGTCTTTTGTTACAGGTGGAGGAACAACCTAGCTCACAAAACCACCATCTCTTCCCTTGGAGCCAGAGTCCATGGAGCACATAGAACTGCGGATGAGACTGAGGCAGGCGAGGAAAAATGTAGAGAAATGTAGAAAATGTAGAAAAAATGAGAAATCACAATAAACACTTTTTAAAAAACTGCCTGCTGTCAGCCCTTACCTGTCTCCAAGCCTGGTTTGGGACTGCAGGAGGAGCGGCTGGGTCGGTGGCCAATGGGGGCAGCAGCAGAGACACAGCAGGTGGCAGATGTGACACCCCTGCCATCCACAGGTGTGCTATCCACCGGCTTTCAGCCTCGGCTTCTGCATCAGAACAGAGTCTGCGCCTGGGACCATCACTGAGAAGGTCTCAGAGGAGACTTCTTTTCACATAGATGGAGAAGAGGCGCGACATGAGAGATCTAGGAGCTAAAGTCAACAGCCGGGTGTGGCAGTGTGCACCTCTGCAACTCTATAGTATTTGAGAGGCTGAGACAGGAGGCTTGAGAATTTGAAGCCAGCCTGGGCTACATAGCAAGACCCTGTCTCAACAACCAAAAAAAAAAAAAAAAATCTAAAATCAGCAAAAACTATGGGTTGACTGAATGTGGCCGATGACTGGGAACACTGGGGCCTGAGGGCCAACTGTCGCGACTCCTGTCCTAGACCCACCTGTCCAAGGCAGCCCGTCGGTGCCATCTTCTTAGACCTGGATAACTGGATTTAGGAATGGAAAGAGTCCAGAGTTACAAGGACAGCTGAAAATCCCAGATTTGAAAGGTATCTCGCAGAGCAAGATTGTGTTGTCCAGCTCACTGAGTGGCTGAGGCGGGCATCAAGGTTGAGCCCAGCCTGAGCAACTTGGTGACACCCCTCTCTCAAAGTGAAGATAAAAACTGGGGCCAGGGTATAGCTCAGTGCCTAGGCCTGCATCCAGTCCTTAGTACCTTAGTGAGTACAAACACAGCAAAGCAGGAAAATAAAAGGAAAAGCAGAAGAGCTTACAAAGCAGGCAAGAATAGGAACAAGCACAAACCAAGAAGAATCAGAGTGGTGGTAGGGAAGGCCAGGCCATTCACTGAACTCTTGCAGCGGGCAGTGACTGGCAGTCACTGAGAGAGGCGGGTGCTGAGGCTGGAAGAGGCAAAGTGAGCTTCCAACACTAAGTGCCAGGACCAGAATTCAAATCCAGGTCCTGATGCAGAGCTTCTGCTCTTCTGGCATCCAGCATCTAGCACCTTAGCTGAGGCTTGGAGATGAAGAGGAAATTAGGCAACTCCGTTCAGAAAGCTTCCAGGTAGAAGAGAGGCAGAACTGAATTTGTTCCTGCGAGCTGAGAACGCTGAGGACAGAAGAGGGCAGAGATCTCCCCTTTTCCCTAAGTGAAGTACATGAGAGGCAGACAATGCAGGGTCAGAGCTGTTCACTGTCCCTGGCCGCCTAAGAGGGGCGAGTGGCACCTGGCACCCATGGGCAACAGGAAGTAAGGAGTGCCTCCTGCACCCACCCGGGCTCAGTCCTAAGAACGGTCAGAAGCAGGTTGCACACATGCTGTCCTGTGGGTGCACGGAGCTGCTCTAACTTCTGGGGTTTTTGTTTGGTTTGATTTGGTTTGGTACAGGGGAATCGAACTCACAACCTCAC
The DNA here is from genome assembly GCA_004027455.1 of Hydrochoerus hydrochaeris. Lineage (NCBI taxonomy): Eukaryota > Metazoa > Chordata > Mammalia > Rodentia > Hydrochaeridae > Hydrochoerus > Hydrochoerus hydrochaeris. Next base: position 172,697 of record PVLA01000556.1, read on the forward strand.
ACTTGCCAGGCAGGTGCTTATGTCACTGAGCTGTATCCCCAGCCCTGCTATAACTTCTGAGAGTTGCTTGTGTCACAGTTTTTCAAAGTAAGGATAATCCCATATGTGAGTTTGAGGCCAGGCTGGGCTACATAATGAGTTCAAAGCTACCCAGAACTACATAGTGAGTTATAAAACCAAATGAGGGCCAGGGATATAGCTCAGCAGCACAGCAAATGCAAGGTCCTGAGTTTGATTCCGGATACCAGAAACAACAACGAAATAACGATAAGGAAGTTGAGGCCAAGTACAAAATCACAGGAACAGATGTGGTTTTCAGTGGCTTGGGGAAAGCAGAAGTATGAATTAGGATTATAGGCTTGTGCCACCATACCCAGCTACATCCCATACTCAAGGGAAGACTTTAAATACCACCAAGGTAAATTTTCCCAAGTGGACCTACAGAGTCCTGTCACAATCCAGCAGTTTCTGGGTAGCAGTGCACAAGCTGATTTGAAAGTTCTGTAGAAAGGCAAAGACCTCGCACATCTAAGGCGATGTTGAACAAAATTAGCAGACGAGCCCTTCTTCACCTCAAGGCTTAGCATAGAGTCAACATGTGGCACTGGTGTAAGAATGCACAAATAATAAAGCATATACCCAGATTCCACAGTCATTGGACTTTTTGATAAAAGCACCACAGCAATGTGATGCAAAATGTCTCCAAATGGTGCTGGTGCTGGGATGACTGGACAGCTGTGTGGAAAAAGATAAACCGAGGGGCTTGGGCCAGGAGGACCTTAGTGAAAGGTAGCAGATTTCAGCTAAGTGCAGTGAGGTGAAGACAGCGACATAGTGACGACAGTTAACAGCAGTGTGTTCTTGGAAATTACTAAAATTGGATTGTGTCACCACACACCCTAAAAAAGGCCAGCTAGTGCCTATGTCAAAGAGCTTGATTGAAATACTCCACAGTATGCTCAAAGGAACACATATAGTGTAGAATTTGCAAGTAAAACATAAAATAAACCTGACCTCAGCCTAACACTATATGCAGAAAGTAACAAGCCGGGGAAGGTGATGCATGCCTGTAATCCCAGCATGGGGGAGGCTGAGGCAGGATTGCTGAGTTTGGGGTCGGGGTTGCGTAGTGAGACCCTATCTCAAAACACAAAATCCCCCAAAACAAAGTAGCTCAAAATGGAATACAGCCCTACTTATAAAATCTAAAGTTACGAAGTTCCTAGAAGGAAATATGAAACTATGTTCGTGACAGATCACACAGAAGACATTAAGAGTGGGGAAATTGAGCCACAGTCTTGGAGAAAATAAAATGCACCCCCAAAAAGACCTATATTTAGAAGATAAAAAAAAAATCATAGCTTAATAAACCAAACAACTAAAAAAGGGCAGAGATTTGAGCACTTCACAAAGCATGCATGGCCAGTAAGTGCGCGAAAGCGCTCACCTATCACACAGGAAATAAAATCATGAAATCCAAAAATGGCCTCAAGCCATGACAACACCAAATGCTGGCAAGAGTGACACAACCACAACTATCATATACCATTGAAGGCAGTGTCAGATGGTCCAGCATCTTTGGGAAAAGGGCCTTCAAGAATTCTCTAGATTTTTATCCAGAAAACTGTGTGTACTTGCTACTAATAGCTTTATTCCTAAAAGCATCCAAGTAGAAGCCTCTGTATTCGGAACAGAATACTATTTACCCATAGAAAACAACAAACCGCATGCAACATGGGTTAACCTCTAAAACACAGAGGGAAAGAACCACATGCTGAAAGACACTAATTTCAGAACTAACACCGCTTATTTATGATGAGAAAAGTAGCAGGGTTAGCGCTGGGGTTGGGATGACTTGGAAGAGCAGAGGAACTCTAGGGCACAAGCGTCTGCCTTGGGTTGGAGAAAAACACACGGGTCAGAGCTTACCAAGTGGTCTGATTAGGTGTGTGCTGTTTCACTGCATAAAAATTTTATCTAGAAAACGACCAGAAATAAAACGTTAAATTATTACAATAGAAATTATTGCAGTAGCTTTCAGATGATTTAAGGCAGTTCCCAAAGAGGACCCAGGAGCCCTCTGCCCAGCTCAGCAATAACTGACGACACTAGTCAGGTATGGTGGCTCACACCTGTAATCCCAGCACTCGGGAGGCTGAGGCAGGAGGATTGTTGCAAGTTCGAGACCAGCCTGGGCTACAAAGTGAGCTCAAGGCCAGCCTGAAGTGCACAGAGAGACTCTGTCTCAAAAAGACAAAAAAAAAAAAAAACACTGACGACACTGCATGCACATGCCTGCTGTGCGAATGCTTGGTGCATCCGTTTCCCACAGCCAGCAGTCCAGGGGCTCAGCGCCACAGGAGCCCACTTTACAGACAGAGAAGAGGCTGATCAAGGGTCACCTGTCCAGGATTGGACAGCACTTGCCATCTCAAAACCCTGCATGGACCTGTGTGTGTCCTACTGGAGTTACCCACACCCTACTCAAACCTGACAAAAGGAGAGAAAAACTGAGCACTGACCCTATGTGCTGAGGGTCCTGGTGCGACGTGTAGGTCAGCTCTTCACCAGGTCTCAGCCAGGGGTGTTCCGACTTCTCAGCTTCACGTACAATCACAGGTGGGAAGTGTCGCAGAACAGCAGCATGAAGCACAGGGTGGAGAGGCCCAGAGCGCCCTGTTCAGCTAACTGTGCCTTCGACGGCTTCTGCCAACTCTGGCCTCGGGGACAGCTCCAGCCGTGCTTGGCCCACCTAGCAAGGCGGCACACTCCGCAGAGTGAGGTTTGCACGCTCAGTATTCACACACTCGTCCAGACGTACATTCACCATCTGACCAAACAATCCACTGTGCTGCTTACAGCCAACAATGAGTTCTGCTATTTTGGTGACAACCATCAAATTGGATTAGGAACTGCTATTAACAGCTCAAGGCTCATCTGAAAAACACCACTCTGGGGTTAGGGGTGGAGCTCAGTGGCAAGGAGCTGGCCTGGCATCTCCAAGGCCTCTGGGTTCAATCCCAAGCATAGAAACGCCAAACCAAACACCTAACGCTGTGCAGGGCCACATACTGACTATAAAGCCCAGTTTCTGAACTGGTCTTTACAGACATTACAGAAGCTGGAGCACTGATTTAGCATGTGGTCCCAACACCGCCTGGCTGAGGAACGGCAGCTCCTGTTCATTCAGCCCCAGGGAAGTCACTGCAGGAAAGACCTGCTAACAAAAACAAGGACAGGTCTCTCGCTGGTGGTCACCCCAGCTTCTGAGAGCTCAGGACATAGCTGCTGACCACAGGACCGGGACAGCAGGCATCATTCCTCACCCTCAATCTGCCTCTCACTACAGCCACCTCTGCGCTCACTGGGGATGTACTGTGAGGCTGTGGCAGTGCCATTTCACACCCGGGGCTTTGGTAAGAGAGGGCAGAGGGTTCTGCATGTCCTCCATGACAGCCAGATTCGGCTCCTGCCTACACTGGACTGTAGAAGGGGTGGGGAGAATTCCTGAGCCAACAAAATAACCATAGCTCATTTGTAAAAAGATGCTCAGCCTCAGAAACAGATATATGAGCAACACTGAGAAACACTACAAGTGAACCCAAAGGTCAATTTGGGACACTGAGTGATAAGGACAGGCCAGGGCAGGGCTGCTGCTGCTAAGGTGCCTTCCCTGGTGACAGTGACAGGTATTGACAGCAGACAGAGGTGCTCTGCAGTTTCAACCCTACTGTGGGGAAAAAACTGCCCCCCAAAATAAAGTCTATTTCAAACAAGGTGGTGGTCGGGGGTGAGCTGGGCATGCAGCTCAGTGGCAGAGTGCTTGCTTAGCATGTTCAGGGCCCTGAGTTCGACCCCCAGCACCCCAGCACTGCAAAAAAGAGAGAAAACAAAAAACAGCCACACATGTAAATACCAGTTGTTTCTCTGGTGTGAGAAACCTTAAGTGTTCCATACCCAAGAACCAAAATGTGTAATAGGCATTGGGAAACAGGAAGAAATGGCTCAAAAGAAAGGGAAACTAGCCAGGGGGAAAGGGGAAAGGAAGGAACAGAAAAAATGGATAAAAAGGAGGATAAATGGAAACAAAGCTTTGTAAATAAGGAGGGGAAAAGGAGTGGCAGGGAGGGGATTGGAGAAAAAAAAGAGGAATCAAGATGCATCCTGTGCAGGGACCGGTTCCCTACATTGAGTATCATCAGTAGGGAGGCCTGAGCTGTACCAGTAAACTTAATAACAAAACCAAAAACTGCCATTTCTCACCTGCCAGATGAACACAAATACGTTTTGTGTTCTCCCCCCCAACACACAAGTTTCGGGCCACACTCCAGGGCAGGGCTACAAGGACATTAGTGCCAGGCAATTTTGCAAGTGGGACAGGAACTGCTGTGACCCCCAGAGAGGGCAATCCCCAGCGCTTCCTCAGGCTCCAACTCAGTGCTTCTGCTTCTGAGACCAGGCCCTACATCTGTGCTTGCCCACAGGCGGACCAGAACAGTGTCAGAAGTATTCCCTCAGCACCCTGTGGAAGGGCAAAGGGAGTGATACACAAAGTGACACCCAAAATGCTCCTCTGGGAGGCCCAGGGCAAACTGTGGGCAGCACCCACACCTGCTCGCCCTGGGGGGAAGCCCTCTGTGACTGCTGGTGAGGGTGGTAAGCGCACTCTCAGGTACAAAGGCACACATGGAAAGGACGTGTTCCCACATTTCCTTATACACATCAAGACAAAATGGAGAGAGCCAGCACAGCTGCTAAGGAGGCCCTGGGGTGGGTACCAGAGAAAGAAGGGCAGATGAGGAGGAAGGAGACTCTACCAGGCATCTTTTCTGTTTTTTCAACGTTTGTTTTTTGAGCCACACGTTGCCAGTGAACAGGTTAAACAGGAAAGGTAAACTGAGTCATAAAGTGGGTGAGCAGCAGAGCTGGTGTGCCAGCCCAGGTGTCCTGCACCCCACTCAGATTTGTCCCAAGCATGCTGCTGTGCAGAGGCCGGGCGAGCATTCTTAGGTGCCCACGGGTGAGCCACACAAGGTCACCCCAAGTTTCCTGACTCTGCTTCCTGAGGTTTAAGTGAAGGCAGCTCAGCTGGGGCTTTCAGTTTTCTGCTTGAGTTCTGCCGTTCGCCTCTACCTTCCCATTCCAGAGGGACGAATGTGACCCACAGCCCCTCAGTCAGCTCCACTGCCATGCTCAGAACAGGTGTAAGGTCTTAGCCAGCTCCCCTGGGCCCCAGGTCTGGGTAGCACAACACCCACAACTCAGTGAGCTGCGCAGGTCTTGGCAGCAGACTGGAGCCGGGCCAACAGGGTTACCTGCCGCAGGGTGCTGCTCATGAGCTCCCTGTTCGTCATGCTGGCCGGCTCCAGATAAACTGGAACACCCATGGGGATATCCACAATGGAGGCGATGACCTACAAAAGGAAGAGGACAGGACTGCCATCAGGATAGGAGGAAGCTGCACAGGAAGGAAGAAAAGACGAGGTCCTAAGTGGTCTAGGGCCCCTCGTGACTGCCTTCTCAGCATCCTTATGAGCCATAAGGACTGTGGGTCCCTCTACCTTTGCGGGCCAGTTTCTCAGCAGGGAACCACGCTCTGCGGCGAACCATCGAGTCAGGGTCAGAGGCCAAAGAACTGGCTATGTCTTGATGTGCTGCTGACCCATCCCGGGGTCTGAACTGAGCAGCTGGTTCCAACTGCTGGACAGATGTGCAGGCCCCACAGTACAGCGTGATGGGACAGGTAACACAGAGGACACACACCACAGCGCCTGCAGCTCGCAGGAGGCAGAGGTGTGGCCAAGATTCTGTCCTGCCCTGCCTGAGCAGCTGCTGCCATTTGTCCTTGGGAGATGGGACCTAAGGCAGACCAAGCCACAGAGGATAAGGCAGGAGCCTGAGAGTCCCCAATGGTGCCATTACCTCCAAAAGCCCCATCCTCTGGATGTCCCTGCTCTGTCCCTCCATCATGTGAAAGATGGAGAGGACCACGAGATCAGGCTGGAATTCCTCCAGCGCGTTGCATTCATGACCCCATTGGAGAGGTCCTGGGAGAAGATGAAGCAGTTGGTGTGAGAGCTTTAAACTGGCCCCACTCCTTCCCTACAAGAGCTTGGTCGACACAATGGGAAGAAAAGGAAGAGGCGTTCAGTGTCTGGGCAGCAGGGAGCCCTGGTTCTGAGTAGGCAGCCCTGTGGTCCACAAGCTCTCAGGCACAGGACACATCCTGTCCAGTGCGCGCCCCCATGGGGGACACCATCTCTGTGGAAACACAGTCCCCCATGGAACCCCCGTTCAGCTGGAATCTGGGCAGGCCCAGTCCCCAGAGCCACACTACTGCTGCCTCCACACTGTCCCAGGTGGTTTCTGGTCTCTGTGGCCCGAGGCAAGGACTGCCAAGCCCAGGACCGAGGCTGCCTTCTCAAATGCTTGGCCTTTCCCAGGCAGCCTGGCTGCTGCCTTCTCAGGCCCTACGGAAGGGGGTTGGCCCACTGATTTGTTCAGGGGCCCAAGCCGAGGACACTGCCTGTGGCATTTTCTGCTACCCTGTTCTTCCGGCCTTGCTGGCATTGGCAACAGCTGCGTGAATGGCCAGCAAAGGCACAAACAGGGTACAGAACCTCAAGGACTGTGATGACAATGAACAGCTGTGCACTCCGAACCCCACAGTTCTCAAATGGACAGGACAGCATGATGGGAAAAGAGCACGGCGTGGGTAGGGTTAGGTTAACCCTGACCCAAACATACCAGCCAGACAGGGTGGCACACGCTGTCATCCCAGCATTCTGGAGGCGAAGGCAGGAGGACTGCTGAGTCCAAGGTCAGAATAGGCTAGTGAGCAAAACAAAAACAGAAGCGAAACACCCAGACACACTAGCACCCTGACTTTGGATGATCAGTCTCTGGAAACGAGGGAAAATAAATCTTTATTGTTGATGTCATCAGCCTGTGGTACTGTCCTAGCAGCAAGATGATTACTTCAATAACAACTATACAGTATCCTTGGTGCTTCCTAGTATGAGGCAGGGACCTTGCTTCACTGTATCTGCGTCCTCAGAAGCTAGCACAGACCTAAATGAACCACGCAGCTGATGGGCATTCATTGAGTGAACTCGCATAATGCCAAGGAAGGCAACTAACCTAATAAGGTGAGTGAAAAGAGCCTGAATTTGAAAGCAGTAAAAGGAGACATGCCTTGACTAATGCAGGTACTGATTAGCTAATATTTGATGGCTTTCAAAAGCAGACACCATGCTAATTAGAGAATGTGGCTTATTTCATTCAGTCTGCAGAATGACTTTGCTCTGTCTGATGCCCCCTGGCTCCAACACTCCCACAAAGTCGAAGGGTACTCCACATGTCTGCTCTTGCACAATGCTTTTGAAATTAGACACTAAAGTCAAGTGGTACCGAGACAGGGGCAAAAGTTAGTGGAAAGGAAATAATTACAAAAGAGTACAAAGACAGGAGGCATTGTGATTTGCAAGAACCTTAAATATACAATGTCACTGAAGTTAGGGGAAGAAAACTGAAGAAAGGCGGGTTAAACGCGTGGAAGGCTGCAGAAAGCAGAACATGCAGATTAAAAGGCTGAATCTGAAACTCAGAAATGTCAATAGAGTGGTGGTCTCCACACTGCACAGCTAGAAGGAAGGCCTTGACCAAACACACCTGCCAGGCACGGAGGCGCACTCCTGTCATCCCAGCATGGAAATGGAAAATAAGACATGAAGAAAGTCGGTAAAGGTAGAGACAATTCATCTTCAAAAAGTTTAGAAGCAAAAGGAAACATGCATCAAAATGAAAAAGCAGAAGCATCTCTGCCAAAGAACAGTCTCCGTGGGGCAGGGGCTGACAGCTGGCGACGGCAAGCACAAGCAAAACGGTGGCATGAGAGGAGTCGCAAGAGATTCCGCCTGCTGACCCCACAAGGGTGACAAGGAGCCCGGGTCAGCGGAGTAGACAAGCAGTCTGCCGGCTCCCTGCAGCAGGGATGACATAGCGCCAGCCCAGACGTCCGTTGCCTTCCAGGGGACGCCGGAACCCCGTGTACCTCGACCTCCCGACCGCACAGCCGCCCGACCTGCAAAGCGGACCTCGGAGGCCCAGAGACCCAGGCCCCGTGGGCACTCATCCCACGGCCACGCGGCGCCAGCGCCGGGCGGGCTGCAGGAGGAGCGCATCCCAGGCGGCCGCTAGGAGGCTCTAAGGGTGACAGCGGTCCCGGTGGCGCGGATCCCAGCTGCAGCGAGCTCCACAGGGAGCGCAGCGCCGAGCCGGCAGCTCCGGCTCCAACAGGAAGATGCAGCCCACGGGTAGCGCCCGAAAGCCCGCGCACCCACCGCATCGCCCAGGGTGCTGAGGCGCCCCACCACAGCGTAGAACCCGCTCGCACGCCTCACCTTTTCCCGGCTCGGCGCGCGCTGACGCTGACACGCGCGTTATGTCACACCGGCGCGCCACGCCCACAGTGGGCGGGCGTGTTGGTGACGTCATGGGGCGGGAGTGATTCGGCGCGGTTCCGCGGCTCTGAAGGAAACAAATCAAAGATGCTAGTGCTGATCCTCCCTTTGCATTTAAAAAATAGTGGGGCAGGAATAGATTTGCTTCCCCATTGAAACGAAGCAGGCAGATCGTGACGGAGGCGGTGGACCTCGCGTTAACATTTGATCAGTCTACCAGCGATTGCCACGAGTGGCACTCGCCCCGTTAATCCCCCTCGGCCCGGCCCATCCTCCCTGGTTTCCTAAACCGCCTCTTCCAGCTCGGCCCCTGCAGGACCTCGGACGCGCGAGGCAGGGGTCCTGCGCCCTCAGAAAGTGGCCACGGCTCTCAGCCCCTCAGGGCGTCTTTGGAGACCGAGGGCAGCCCGATTCAACTTTCAAGCCTTAAAATCACCTCTTTGCTGGTGCTGTTCTTACCAATCTAAGAGAAGTGAACAAAGGCACACGATCTTGTGTAAAACGCAGAGGGGCTCTGGACCTGGGTTGAGAAACCTTGATTTCTCTTATTCCCACTTGGTGATGTCACTTGAACCCAACTAGGCCCCCTTGGCGTGACCCTCTGTGTGGGAGTGCAGGGTAAGAGCCACTGAAGCGAGGCAGTCCTTTCTCAGCAGCTCCCGTGCCCTGCCAGCGCTTGTGTCCTGGCCGCTTTACAGTTTTTGACTTCTGCAGGCTCTTGATTTTGGCTGTGCACTCCATTTCCACTCTGCTCCTGACCTTTGGACATAGCAGTGAAACTTTTATTTCCCTGACTTTGATCTTCCTCATGAGTCTTCATTTTCCTCAGGGCCTCCACACCATGCATCCCCATCCTGGTCGCTTACCTTCCCTAGTTGACTCCACCCAGCCCATCTGACCCTGGTCTTTCCAAGGAGAAGTCTGTACAGGAACAGACTTGGGCTCTCTTGGGAAAGAAGAGCCCAGGAGCCCAGAGATGATGGTGTGAAGCTGACAGCTGAGCCACCTTGCCTCTCCTAGAAAGACGTGCACTTAGAGTTCCCCAAGCTCCCAGTCATGGTCCTTGGTTATCAGGATTCCCTCCCAGGAGAGAAGACTGAGGGAGTCCCAACTTCATTGACTCGCTGTCGTTCAGCCTGTTTCTGCAGAGAATCTGAACCTACTGCCTGGTGTTTGCTGTTAATTGGTTTGGATTGTGGACCTGCATAATCACATGAGGTAGGAGGTCATCTAGGACTCCTTTAGCATGTTTCCAGGGGCACCGCCTGTTCTGTTTTATGCCCACTTGTTACATGACTCACTTCCCCATTTGATTCCCATTCAATCACTATTACTTGAGCAATTTTGCATGTAATCTTATTGGCTGACCATAGTTTTGTCCCACCTCATGCCCGCCTTCTAATTTCTCGTTTTCCTCCACCTTGGACCTGCCTGCATGGATTTGCTCTATAAAAATCCCTAGAAAAGGCAAGGTCCTCAGCAACCCACTCGGGATCCCTTCTGTCTCAGACAGAAGCTGTCTTTCCCCAATAAATATATTCTTTTTTTAAAAAAAATGTTTCCAAAGTCAAGTTTTGGAGGCACAGAGGAAACGCTGTGAGAATGAAAAAAATCCATGGAGCAGAGAGGCCTGCAGGTCCGAGGGCTCCACAGCTCAGTTTGCTCTACTCAAGGTAGAAACCACGAATGGGCAAAATGTGCCATCCAAAAGCCACCCGTGTTATGAGGACTTATCCTACAGCATGATGTAGAACTGTTGAAGGGAGCATGATGATAATAAAAGTACTCCTGGGGAGTCTTGAAGCCTCTCCTGCCTCAAAGTTGGGTGATAGGAACATCTACAGCAAAACAATAAGAAGGCCCTGAGAGTCCCTTGACAGAAATAAGAATTCCTGCACAGATTGGGAGGAAGGACCTTCTTAGTTTGTGGGATGTGACAGCACCCTGACCCTGGTTTGCCACATTAGCTGTGCACCAGGAGGAAGTGCTGAGCCTGGGAACACAGGGGCACAGAACCCATGAGCCTCCTGGTACAAATAAAAGAGGGGATGGGTGAAGCTGTGCTCCCCGCTTGGTGCCCTCCAGATGTTCCAGACACTGCCACCAGACCACCAATAGAAGGAAGCCCTTCAGAGACCCAGGCTACTTTTGCTTTGCCATCCTTGGTGTGACAGCACGAGGCTGGGGACATACTAACAAAACCAGGGTTGTGAAACACAGGAGAGGAGGTGAGTGATTGTTTCAGGCCAATCAGTAATTCACACTTCAAATAAGGTGCAGCTTCAAGGCTTGGTTTCAAATCTGTACTTCTGCCACTCATTGTGTGGCCTCAGATAAATCATTTAATTTTTCAAGTCATTTAACTTTTTTTGTCTTTTTGAGGCAGAGTTTTACTATGCAGTTTAGGCTGGCCTTAAATCCACTTTGTAGCCCAGGCTGGCCTTGAATTTGCAGCAATCCTCCTGCCCCAGCCTCCTGAGTGCAGGAATGATAGGCCTGTACCACCACGCCCAGGCAAGCCATTTAACTTTTTGATCCCTCAGTTTCTATACCTGCAAAATAATTCCTACTTTACAATATGGTCATGGGAAGCAGCAGTATCTTCGGAGAGCCTAGCATAGTGTCTGTGTACTTCAATCTATAGATGAAGTTCTTATTTCCATCCACACTTCTGGCTCAGTACTGCCACAGCCCTCATCATCTCCAAAGACTAGACTAACATTGGAGCTCTGCAAGCCTCAGGAGCAAGCTTCAGAAAGCAAGGTCTGTCAGTCTGTCTGTCTGTCTGTCTGTTTTTTACCTGCTCTCCTTTCAATACTCCTTCCCACAACAAACCACAGGAAATAGGATTTCTCCTTTTCAAGGCAGTTGATAGAAATCCCAGAATTCTCCAGCTTTGAAGCCACTGGCCATAGGTGAGTTATGTGATCCATCTTGTCTGATAGTAAATGATAAGAACTCATTTCAGAAGCAGTGCAGCCCCCTGTCCTCTAGAAGGAGGGCTGAAGAATCTGACCTGAGATGGGGGATCTGGGAGCCCTAATTTGTAGTTTTTGGTTAGAATTTCCAGAAGGCTAGAGTTGTGACTGGGCCTTGAGTGGGGACAGTTTTGTGGGACTGAGCTCTCAGCCTGTGAGATCCAGTGTTGTCTCCAGGAAAGGCTGTGTGGGAAGTGAATTGGGGGTGTCTGGATGGTAAGTGATGCAGATAATTTGCATGGTCTATTTGTTTATCCCATTGAGACATTACAGTCTCAATTTATATCTGGTAATATAAAATATTTTGCCTTATTTTTTAAGAGCATCTTGGCTATTTTGGGCTCTTTTTTTCATTCCTATATACATTTTTAAAATAGACTTATAAAAAAAATGCCCACATGTGGTAATGCACACCTGCAATCCTAGCACTCAGAGGCTGAGGCAGGAAGGTCACCACAAGTTTGAGGACAGCCTGGGCTATCTAGTGAGTTCAAGGCCAGCCTGACTTACACAGGGAGATCTTGTGTCAACAAAACAAAACAAATACTCCAAGATTTTGATCAATTTTGGAGAGGATGCACATCTTTATGATACTGGTTGTCCAATCTAAAACGATGAGAGAGCCCCACTTATTCAGGTCTGCCTAAATGTCTTGCAATATTAGATTTTTATGTGTAAACGCCTTAAACATCTTTAATAAGTTTTACTTTGGGCACTTAATATTTTTAGTACCTTTCTTGAGAAAAAATGGACATATAATGTTTAAAATGTGCAAAATGGTGAGTTTAATATATGTGCACATCCCAAGACCCTCGTTATAATCAAGATAATAAACATATGCATCATCCCCCCCAAATTTTCTCATGGCCCCTCATAATCTTTCTGCCCAAACATTTCCTTACTCCTATACCAAGGTGATCAGTGGGCTGCTTTTTGTCACTATAGATCAATTTACACTTTCCAAAGTTTTAAGCAAATGGAGTTAGACACTTGTGTGCTTTTTATTTTTATTTTTTTCAGTACAGAGAATTGAACCTAAGACCTTCATTCTGAGCTACATCCTCAGCCCTTGCTATTTATTTTTTTAATTTTGGCATGGAACCTTGCTAAGTCACCAAGTTGCCCAAGAAACACTTGAACTTGGCATCCTCCTGCCTCAGCCTCTCAGACTTCTACAATTACAGACATGCACCAGCACATCTGGTTTATACTCTTCTTTAATTTGGCTTCTTTTGCTCAGGATAATTAACTAGAGATTTATCTAAATTGTTTATTAATTATTCATTACTTTTTAAAGAACACTTTTTACTCTATTTCAAAATATGGACTCATAGGAAGTTGCAAAATTGTGCAGAAAGAACCCATGTACCCTTCCCCCAGTTCTCCTATTGCCTATGAGCTACACAACCACAGGGGAACATCAAAACCAGTAAATTATCATTGGTACAAGGCAGCATTTTTGCGTATCTGGAGTTCTGGGTAGCCACGGCTCACAGCAGGTACTGAGTTGCCCCTAGGTCTCCTTTTAGTCCTTTTAGCCACCTCTTTTAGTCACACCCACCTCTGCCCTCCACCAGCACTACCCCTCTGGCAACCACTAATCTGCTTTCCAGCTCTGTAATTCTGTCATTCTAAGAATTCTACAAATAGAAACATGCAGCGTGTGATCTTTTGAGATTGGCTGTTTGCAGTGGCTTGGATTTGGTTGGAGTGTGATCTCTGGGTTTGTGTGAAATGTAATCTCCTCTGTAAAGTATTAAGAAAGGGAAAAGGGGACCCAACTGTAGTATTTAGAGGAAAAATTGGGGGAGGCAATCAGGATTAGATAAATTCAGTGAGGTAATGTCCCCATGATTTGTTTTGTTTTTTGTTTCTGAGACAGGGTCTCACTATGTAGTCCAGGCTGGCCTTGAACTTGCTTATGTGGGCAGGGCTGGCCTTGAACTCACAGGGATCCTCCTGCCTCAGCTCCCGAATGCTGCCGTTACAGGCATGCGCCACCATGATGGAACTTGGAGACCCCATCATTGAATACTGGTGGCTTTGTAAAAGGAGGAGAAACCAGAGGGCATAAGGATACACATGTGTGTCTTGCTGTATGATGTCCTGTGCTGTCCCACGACTCTGCTAGCAAGATTTAACGGTTTATAGCTAGATGACCCCAAGAGATTGATTGGATCATGAGGGTGTGGTAGTCACCAGTGGATTCGTCTCAGTCACGTTTAGTTTATGCTAAACCTAACCTTAGGAGGTGGAGGCTGGTGGGAGGAGATGAGTGGCTGGGGGCGTGGCCCAGAGGGGCGTGGCCCAGAGGGCGGATCCCGCTCCTCTCTTCCTTCCTTGTTCCTGTTCACCATGCCATGAGCAGCTGTTTTCTGCCAGGCTCTCTGCCATGCCACTTCCCTTGTAGTCACTACCACGAGCTGAAACGTGAGCCAAAATAAACCTCTGGTTCCTTAAATTGTGAGTGTCAGATATTTTGCACCAGCAATGAGGGAAGTGACTACGACACCTCTTCATCCCCATTCATGCTTATACTTTCCCCCCTAATGAATTAATACTGCTAATAACTTATTTCTAAATCATCCTTTGAAGGAACTTTGCAGTTCGTTGTAATCTGCTGCATGCAGATTTTTTTTTGTTTGTTTTCAGTTGAATCCGTCCTCATGTTGAACATATGAGACACATTTTTTTTCTTAGTTTTTGGCTCCATGTTGCTGTTTAGAACACTAAAGAACTTCAAAAATAAAAAGCGGATAGTACATCACTGAGAATATAGAGAATCGGGATGGGACTTTGGTGTCATCCTGTCCAGCTGGAAGACAGTGGGAGGCTGCACACTGGTCAGAGAAAAGATGTTCTCTGGGCTGCAGCTTTGTCACTGTGCTCTGTGGTGAGGAGAAGCCACCTGCAGACTTCCCACCCTCCTGCAGCCTGGTGCCAGATCTGGGGCCCAGCAAGGCTGTGGATCCCAAGCCCTGGACAGGTAGGTGGCTGCACTGGGCAGGCATACAGGTCACTTTCCATGTGGACAGTCCTATCCCACAGAGGTGACTGCAAATGACCTCACAGTATAGAAAACATGAGCTTCTCCGGCCAGGATGACTGTGGACCTGCTGCACTCATGTAGATTAACCCAGCAGTCTCATTGCTGAATGTGCCGTTAGGAGGGCCTGGCTGAAGGCCAGGTTGTGACCTGGAAGTATTTTTTTAGATAGTCTCCTTATGAACCTATAGTGATCCTTTGGCTGCAGCTTCCAGAGTGCCAGGATTATAGATTTGTACCACCATGTCCAGCTTGAAGGATGCATTCTTGTCCCCAGCATCTCCTTTCTTCCTCTGTCTGCTTTCTGGTATCCATGGCATGACCTCCTTCTCTCACCAGCCCTTCTGCCTTGGAGCCAGATTACCATGGACTGAACCCACTTAAATCATGATCCAATAAACCTCTGCTCCATTAAGTTGGGTGCATCAGGTATTTCATCTCATCCAAAGGAAGCTGACTAATACCATTTCTCTGCCATTTAGCTGTTGTCTTTCCAGAATCTGTTCAATAAAAACCTATATGATAATTACCAGAAACTCAAAATAAGACCTACTTTGAGGAAAATCAAAGCATTTAAACTAATAAACGAGTTTAAAATGGAAAACACTGGAGATTTGTCAGGCATTTTATAGTAAAGACTGAGATTGTATGGTTATAAAATAGGATTGTGGTCAATTTTTAGATTTTTTCAGTAGGGATTTGAGTTTCCTGCTACTAGCTACCATCTATACCCACCTCCCACAAAGAAAACTCCCAGGACTGCTTCACACAGCACATGGCTGTGATGAAGGCCCTGTGAATCTGAGCCAGAGCCATAAAATCCAGCTCACTGGGATGCAGAGCCCAGAAGACCAGCCCTGTGTGGCTGCCCACCCTCCGCCCCTCCTGAGTTCCCGCTGGGCCCTGCTCTCCGCCCCGCCCCTTTTTCTTCTAACCCCACCCCCTGCCTGGCAGGGGCAGGATGCAGCTGTGCTGCAGCTTCACTCCTGGGTCTCTCTCTTGCTGGAGCGCTGTGTGGAGTCTTCTTAACCAGTGGGAAGGAAAATGCCTGGTCCTTGCAAAGCTGGCAGCTGCCTTTGTAGCTGCCATCCCATTTAGCTGCCGCTGCGGGAGCCCCACGCAAGGGGTGCACAGGTGGGGTCAGGCAGTGCACAGGTAGAGGTGGCTGCACACAGCTTGGGTCATGTGGGGAAGGTGAAGCATAGGCAGGACACGCAAGGACAGGTGAGGAAGGTGGCACACAGGTGGGAAAGGTGGGGACCACTGTTGGGCAGGATGGAGCTGTCCTCTCTGGACTCCAGGCAAGAGGACCTGGCCATCATTTCTTGGACTTCTGCTCTTCTTAGCAATGATTCAGCTGTGCCTGCAACTATCCCTGAAAAAGAGTAGTGATTGACAGGCAAAAGCAAACACAAGTGGGACAGGTTGTACATTGATAAGGTGAAAAATCGCAAGTCAATTTTCATCCATCAGGTGGGTGGCATGCACATGCCACAGTCCTGCTCTTTTTGCACAACCTATAGCTCCATATGGCAGGAGCAGTGTCCCTAAAGAGCCCAGCTGGCTGTGGGGCCTCCTCTCCACATAGAGCTCCCCACTACCAGGCCAGGTCTACCAGGCAAGAGCCTCTCCCAGGTCACTGTCTGTGTCCTCAGAGGCCAGCAGTATCCTGATGCCAGCTGCTTCCCATCCTCAGTACTGAGATTACATCAGACTCACGATGAAGGGTTGGAGGCTTCAAAGGTAGGTCTTTTGTCACATAACCAGTAGCACGCCTCAATTCACAATGTGAAAACAGCTCCAACTTCACGGGGACACCACCTGCAAAGCAGGGTGAGTCTCAGGTGGCAGAAAGGACAGGTTGTCAGCATTGTCACCCTCAGTCCAACAGAACTGTCTCCCCTGCAGTGTTCCCTGAGGTCTTTAAAGCACACAAGTGACTGCACATAGAGGGAAAATTCCTTGCAGTGGAGAGTGTTACAGGTCACAGGGAGAGCTAGCACCTCCCTATTTTGTAACACACACCCTATGCTGTACTGCTGTGCATGACCTCTGTACTCCTGTGTGTGATCTCACTACTTCTTAATTTTCATTCAAAAACTTCAAACAGCTTTGTAAAACAATCCAGAAACATGCAATTAGGTTTTTCTTTATTTTCAGTTGATGAAAATAATAGCACACCACTGATTTCCAAGGAAAAGGCTTTCTAATTAAATAGCCACTGTCAGTAGATTCTAGCAGAGGCAGCAATTCATGGACACATCAGGCCTGGATTAATGACAAAGGAGTTTAATCAGATGCCCAGGAAATCAGACTTCTGCTTCATCCCTAGAAGCACATCTAGGCACATGTTTTTGTCTTCAGAAATAGCAAGCAAAAAACAGCAGCAGACAGAGGTGACACTGCAGAGTTGGCCCTGATGGGCAGCATCACAGGCCACACCCCACCTCTTGAGTCCCAGCAGGAAGAATGCGGAGGACCCTCGTCCTGCCCCTGCCACATAAAGCTAGCCCCTCATCTAGAGTGTGCCCAGCCCCCACTGCAAAGCCAGCGTCCATGCAGGTCTGTGGGCCTCCTGGAAAGGACGTGGCTCTCTCCTGAGGCTGAGCCCTGAGCAGCACCAGCAGCAGGCACTGCTCAGTGTGGAACATGAGCAGCCTGTCTGTGCAAAAGGAGCAGGGGCTTTATACACACGGGGGATCCTGTGCACCTCACATCCCATTGTGAAGCCCCCAGGTCACTGTAACCCTTTCCCAACTATTAGAAACAATTCCAAAGGCTGTATATTAAATCATGAGAACCTGTCATAATTTATTTCACCATTTTCCCCTTGCACATTTGGGCTTTTTTGCATGTTAAACCAACAAAAACATTTTTTGAGACAGAGTGTCACCATGGAGTCAAGGATAACCTTACACTCACAAAGGGACCCAGGTTGGCTCAAACTTACGGCAGTCCTGCTGCCTCTGCCTCCAGAGTGTGGGAATTGTAAATTTATAATGGTTGTATTATTGTGTGATGTGTATTTTTCTGCCTCACTAGATTGTGAGCCCTCAAGTTTGTTTCCACCTGTGTATTTCCCTTCTGAGGGAGGATGTAAAATGCAGTGGGGAGACGTCAGCATTTGTCCAGTCACTGAAGGAAAGAGCCTCTGATTTGCACTCAAACAGGCTTCATCCACACAGTGTTCCTGAGCTTTCCATCCGCCGTGCGTAGTAAACTCCCTTACCTGAGAAAGATCCTAGGCAGAGAAAGGAAGAGAAGCACTATGTGTGGAGCACTACATCCTGGGTACATTCGACTCCAGAGGGCTGCTTGGCCAAGGGTGTGCACCAGGGACTGCCCAGAGATCCTCAGTGACCGCAGCAAACAGAGCTGCTCTGAGAAAGGCTGGAGTCCCCGCCTACAGCCCACTAGGGCACTGTCCTTGCCCAGGGAACTGAAGCTCATGAGACCCTCTGCAGCAACTGACCCCAGGCAAGGAATCTCACAGGGTAACACAGGATGAAAAGTCACCAGCTGGAGCTGGAGGAAGAAGAAGGAAAAGGGTTTAAAGACTGGAGCCACTGAGGGGCAGGTCACAAGCCTGACAGCTGTGTGTGTGCTCCCCCAGGGCAGGGAGTCTTCATCTCCTTCCCCTTACAGGATGCTTAGGAAACCAGTAAGTTCTTCACAGCGGGGAGACACAAAGCCACCATGTGTCCACAGAATCTACTGGAAACAGTGCCGGGCACTGACCACCTTCAGACCAGGTGTGTGTGTGGCTCTACTTGCTGTGCTCTAACCCACATTTGAATAGCAAGCCGGCTTCTTGTCTTCACCAGTAACCACACTAGGCTTGGCTTCCTGAGGCTGTGGCTGCATGGGCAGCATTTAGAGGGGAGGAGGGGAGGAAGTCTGGCTGTTCTGGCCTTTGGCAATATTCAGCATGCTCTGACAACACAGCACAACAAAGTCAGCAATAAGGTGGCAGATTTTTCTGTGGATGAACAGTTAAATGAGCACAAGCTAAGCAGAGAAGACACCGGCTGAGAGAGACAGGTGCAACAAGCCCAGTGCAGGGTCTCACTCTGTCCTCTTCCCTGACACTGTCACCTGTCCTGCCTGTCCTACCTCTCTCCGTGTTGTATATGGGAAGGAGAGGTTGGCATGCTTGAAACCGAGGAGAGATTCATATGTGCAGTAGTTGCTGCTTCACACAGTCCCCAAGTCAGCGCGGCCTCTGACCACGTCCTTCCTGGATGTCCTTCCTGGATCTCTGCATAGAGTATAAGAGCTCTATTTCCAATATTGAACACTACATTTGAGGGCATAAGAAGGAAGGTAGAAGAGTGTTTATTGAAAATGAAAGAAGCTCTTAGTGGTTCCCAAAAATAGGAAGGAGTCCACCGTATTTTGGTAATCTCACCCTTATGTGGATGGAGGTGTGGAGTTTTGCTTGTCAGAGGTGAGTTCAAAGGGAAACTATTTTTCTTGCATTTGTTGCTTTCTGCAGGTCAGAATGGCACAGAGGTGAACAGCAGAGAAATGACCACTTGGATATTTGGTGTCCAGGCCCTGGAATATAGCACCATGAGGATGAGAAGGAGGCAAGTCTGTCCCTGGCACCCAGCAAGGATCTGGAGTGAGACTTAAAGCCCAAGGGGAAAGTGAAAAGAGACCTCAAGCAGCTCTTTCTCCCTTAGCCCTGACTCACCTCATGAGAGAGGCAGTTTGAACCTGCAGATACACAGTGACTGCCAGGCAACCCAGAGGCCTCCAGGGAGAAATGCACCAGTGTAATGGAGCAGTGCATGCTGAGGACTGCAGTGAGTTATTAGGATTCAGATGTCCCTAGAGAGGGCCGCTGGCCAATAGCCATGCTGGAGAGGAGTCAAAGGAGCTTGGAACTCAGAAGAGCTAAGGCCTGTCTCCACCTAGTGGCTCCCAGTGTCAGGGTGAGGCAGAAGGCAGATCAAATTGGCAGGAGGTCCTGGCAGGGAGATGAGCTCAGGCAAGCAGGAGGTGCACAGCACACAGAGCATTTCAGGATGAACAAATCAGGTTCCGGAATCACTGAACTTCAGTGAAACTAAAGGCTGAGGTTTGCCGGGATTATCCACAGCCCTGCCACCACCTATGCTGGCTTGCTGGGATTAATGGACATGGATCTGGAATCTGTCTGCCTACTGCATCTACCAGTGACAGCAGAGATAGGTCTTCAAGTGCACGCTTTTCCTCCTTCTTTTCTTTTTTCTTGATTTTTCTTGTTTTTATTTATTTATTTATTTATTTATTTATTTATTTATTTATTTTGTGTGTGTGTGTGTGTGTGTGTGTGTGTGTGTGCTGGGGATTGAACTCATGACCTCGTGTTTGCCAAACAGGCACTTACGCCACTGAGCTAAACCCCCAGCTATTGTTCTTGTTTTTATATTGATGTGTTTTAATATGAATGTTACATGGTGTCTAGTTTGGGTTCTTGCTGTCCTTCTGTTCTCATTGTTATTTCTTCCTTCTCTCTTTTCCTCTTGTCTTCTTCAATAGCTTTCCATAGTTTGCATAAAGTTCCTTTATCTCCAGCCTTGCTTCTAATCTCTTCCTCCACTTCTATTTCTCCATTCTTCTCCCAATAACTTTTTTTTGAATAGAGAAAACAAAAAGCATGAAAAATCCCCAAACACTTTTAAATTTTCTCGCAGCTGAGGGTAAAATCATCATACTGAAAGCCTATAGACTGGATACAATTTTCTGATTTGTTTTTGATTTTGTTATATAACTACAAATCTAGTTCATATGGTTAAATGTGGCATATTAATAGTTACCACTGGTCATCATTTTTTGTGCTGTGTTTCATGCTGTTGTTATTGCTCATTGTACTACTTTACTCGACATAATTTTTCTAATCAGTTGCTCTACCTGCCAAAGGCTTAGACAATGCAAGACCAAAATTTCCTAAGGGTCATAGAAAATACTAGAGGCCAGTGCCAAAGCAGCAGGGGCAGGAACAAATAGGCAGCAACTGCTCATCACCAATAAACTGAAGATGTAGAATCTCACAGCAGACTCTTCAGTCAGGTTTCAAATCTGGTTCTAAGGCAGGGAGGAGCCGTTAAAACTGTTAATTAATTTAGCTGGTTGGAGGGAAGAGTCCTTATCTCTCTAGTTTTATCCCAACCTAACTAACCTGCTATATTGGTTCTGTTCAGTGTGTACAACTGCATTGTCCCTTGGACAATGTTTGCCAGAACATAATGTCTGCACCATGTACCCAGACAGTCTCCTGAACCATCTCTTAGGGTTCCATGGAACTCAGGTCTTCCTGCTCTTACTTAAAGTTATGGGAGCAAAGCCTGAGGTGGGCACACAGCCACTGACTAACATATGTACATGTGTTTGACAAATTCCTATTATACATGTTACACATGCAGCTAGAACCTAATATTTCAGGAGTCAAAACATTAACAACATGCATAAATTACTGTGTACACTGATGGGAAAAGGTTGGGGTGGGGAAGGAGCATTTCCATGGGACTTGTAATCCCAAGTGTGCAGAGAAGCAGATAAGTGAGTCTCAGGACACTGCTCCACATTTTCTGTCCCACTCCTGAACTGGCAGCACAAGGCAGGAAAGGATGGGGCGACTTTGGCAGTCATCAGCCCCCTCAGACCTGGATCAGGCTCCCCCTGGGGCTGTCTCCCAGGGCACTCAAGGCACCAACTCTCAGGCCACAGAGTGCTCCCTGCCTCTCCTCATTCTCCATGCTCTTACCAGCTTTATTCTCCTTGTGTTTCAAGGTTGAACTTTCCTTGCATGACTGTGTCCACAGTCTGACTAGTTCACAGGCTGCACTGGGAAGTGCCTTATGGTGGGAGTGGCTGCCTCATCTCCCTGGTACTGGATTATCCATGGAAGAGTCTGTGCAGCCAATTCCAAAAGGAAGCCAGAAGCCAGGCTGTAGAGCTGCTGACCTGAGCCAAGGGTGGTAGGTACTATGGGGTGAGAGCACACACCTCACAAGACCGATCAGGCCACCTTGGCTCCCTCAGCATTCACTGTGGCTGAATCTGTTTATGTGGCTCAAAGACATTACAAGGATGGAGATATCTTTACCAGTTATAAATCCTACCATTCTTTGTTGGTGTTAATATTGTTACTGGGGCCTACTCACAGGAATGACAACTCCATATTCACTTATATCAGTGTCATTCCAACCAAGAGTCACCCACATACCCAGCATTAAGAGTAACTAAGAATAAGGGTTAAACACTTCCCCACTGAATGTTTGAATCATGTTTGCTCTTTTTTTTTTCAACAGAACCTTTATCCTTCCTCAAGAATCAAGGAGAAAGTACAAAGGCCAACAGGGGAGGGACAGGGGGACCCCCAAAAACACCATGCAATAAGGAATGAAAAGGTTGAAATCACCACAGATGCTGTAGAAATACAGAAGATCATCAATACCTACTTTGAAAACCTTTACTCTCATAGGTTTGATAACACAGAAGAAATGGACAGATTTCTAGAAATATATGCATTACCAAAGCTAAATCAAGATGTAGAACTTCTGAATAACCCAATTTCAGTTAATTAAATTGAAAGTGTAGTTAGAACCCTACCAACAAAGAAAAGCCCAGGTCCTGATGAATTCACTACTGAATTCTAAAAGAAATTCAGGGAAGACTTAATGCCAACATTCCTCAAACTCTTCAAAATTGAAAGGGAAGCAGTTCTCCCTAACTCATTCCTTGCAGCAAGTATTACACTAATACCAAACCCAAAGAAAGACCCAAGCAAAAAAGAGAACTACAGGCCAATCTCTCTAATGAACATAGATGTAAAAATTCTCAGTAAAATACTGAAAAATAGAATACAACAAGTCATCAGGAAGATCATACTCCACAACCAAGTAGGATTCATCCCAGGAATGCATTTATTTATATACAAATAAATAAATGCAATATAGCTGAAGACAACAATCACATGATCATTTCAGTAGATGCAGAAAAGGCTTTTGACAAAATCCAACACTCATTCATGATAAAAACCCTACAGAAAATCAGAATAGCTGTTCTTTACCTCAATCAGATAAAAACCAATAATGTTAAACCAACAGCCAACATTTTACTAAATGAACAAAAACTTAAAACTTTCAATCTAAAATCAGGAACAAGACAAGGATGTCCATTATCACCACTCCTATTCAATACAGTTCTGGAACATTAGTCAGAGCAATTAGACAAGAAAGAGAAATAAAAGGAATAAGGATAGGAAAGGAAGTTGGAGATCCAAGATGGCTGATTGATAAGTAGCACAATAGAGAGCCTCTCTGAGAAAAACAATTCAGATGCTAGAATCTGACACCACAGAGAAGACCAGATGAAAGGAGAGGAATTCTTGCAACCCAGGAAGAAACTGAGGAAAAAGAAAAATAAAAAATAAAAAAAGAAGAAGCGTGGACAGAGGGCTGGAGCTGGGCATGCTCCAGTAGCTGTGCTGGGTGTGTCTTAGAGTCGGGTGACTCACGATCGAGCTGAGGTTGCATCCCCGCCGAGAGTGGGGGGTTGGTGAGTTCCAGACCCTTGGTGGGAGGAAACGCTGCAACAGCGAGTGGAGCTGCACAGACTTTGGTGAGTGCTGGGGACTGGATTCCCCAGAGCAAGATGACCAGCTAGACAACATATTGGATTTGGGCAGGATGGGCTTGTGTCGACAACTGAGGCAGTGTCAGTCAGTGGCTCCTGGCCCAAAGTGGACTAGTGGGATCTGCTTGGGCTGGGCCATGCCCCTGGTCGGGACCCAATAGCCAGGAACAAGGCTGTCCCGAACCTGTGACATCTGCAGGGCACACACAAACTTACTGAAAACACTCACTGGTTGAGAGGGGAGTGGCTGGCCTACATCACCCCTGCGTGCACCTCACAGATCAACAGCAGATGGGCAGGAAGCACTGCCCTAGCCAGTAAGCTGCAGAGGGACTGTAAGCAATATTTAAAGGTCCTGAGACCTCCACCATTCATCTGTCTGAAAGAAACCAGAAACATGACAAGACAGAGAAACACAAAAAGCCTCCAACTGCTGACCCAGGGAAGATAATCCCAGGAGAGGTAAATACAGAGGAGATTGAGGGCAGCAAACATGCAATATCAGAAACAGCCTCATCAGAAATAAAGAAATACTTCCATGACCTCATTGATGAATTTAAATCTGAAATTCTAACTCAGGTGAAGCAAGATAAAAGATTAATAAAAGAAACACTGGGTTCTCCTCAAGAAGACACAAATGGAAGAATGGAGGAACCCAGAGAAAAGAGAGAATCCTTTGATGAAGAATATAAGCAAAATCTAGAATACATGAAACAGATCCAAAGAGAATATCAGGAAATTAAAAACTCCATTGAAAGCTGGCAAAACTTCTTAACAGAAATTAAAGACAGACTTTCAAAACTTGAAGATAGGTTTGCAATGTATGATCATGAAAGGAAGGATCTCTTAAAAATAACAAGGAACCAGGAAGTAACAATACAAAGGCTAGAATACAACAAGAGGATTTATAACTTAAGAATAAAATATGTGAATGAAGAAGCAGGGACAAATACAAATGAAATAAAAAGACTATTCACAGAAATAATTAAGGAAAACTTCCCAAGCATAGGAAGTGATGTTCAGATATATGAGGCTCCAGTCAGCTACAACCAAAACAGATCTACACACAGACATATAATAGTCAGGGTCCCAGAAATCCATCACAAGAACAAAATATTAAAAGTGTTCAGAGAAAAGAAACAGATTGCCTATAAAGGAAAACTCATCAAAATCACATCAGACTTCTCAATGCAAACTATCAAATCAAGAAGAGCTTGGAGCAAAATATTCCAAACCCTGAAAGAAAATAACCTCCAACCCAGATTGATGTACCCTGCAAAACTGTGTCTCAAAATTAATGGAGAGACAAGATATTTCCATGACAAAGAGGATCTGGTGGAGTTTGTGACCACCAATCCAATCCTGCAAAGAATATTGGAGGACATTCTAGAGAGAGAGAGAGAGAGAGAGAAATCAACAGGATTCCAGGAACAATGGCAGAAAGGCCTCAAAGAAAGGGGCAGACAGTGGAATGAAGGAGAAAAGAAAACAAACAACAATGACAGAAAAATAGAGAAGATTGGTTATACTGCTGTTTCATCTTGACTGATTTTATTTGAATTTGGTGTGCTTGAGAGTATCAGGTCTGAGAGTATAGGCAACTACTCTGAAGATGACAAGATTCAATAGGATATTCATTCTGGTTTGATTATTAACTGCCTTTGAAGTCCTATAATGTCTCCAATGTTGGTTTCTATTAATAGTGCTATGTACTGCTAAGTTTAATTATACTATGCCTGATGATACAGAAAATTTTATTGAAAATAACAGGAGACATCATGGTGACTACCACAGATCACCTAGTACTGTGATTCATTTCGTGTTTCTCTAGGAATTTGTATTGTTGACTTGTTTTGGTTTGTTTTTCCCTCTAATACAGAAAGGCTAGGTATGCATGTAGAGACTAATACATGTGTAGAACTTCTAAACAGTTTATGAGAATTGATTATAGTTATTGTAAAAAAAGAGAGGAAAGGAAAATATTCTAAAGGATATAACTGCATGTATATTTCATTGCATATGATTGATGACCATATTGCTAAGTTTTTGTTGGATAGATGAACAAAGCTGATTGCAGTCTCTCTGTTTAAATGTCTACTTTGTATGCTTTACTTTTGTAAATTGAACAACTACTTCTAGGAGGAGAATATGTAATTGTCAACTAGTGACAACTGGTTTTTGATTTTTTAAAATTTTGTATTATTTCTACCCTCTTTCTGTTTCATTTCTTTTTCTTTAAATAAAAAAAAGAAGTTAAATATTCATTATTTCAGGTGATATTATACTTTACATAGAAGACTCTCAAAAGTCCATTGAAATAATAACCAAATTCAGTAATGTAGCTATATATAAGGTTAACACTCAAAAATTAATAGCATTCTTGTACACAAACAACAAACTTATTGAGAGAGAAATAAGGGAAATCACTCCCTTCACTATAGCATTAAAAAAAATGAAATACTTAGGAATCAATCTAACAAAGGAAGTAAAAGATCTATACAGTGAAAATTACATTACTCTGAAAAAGGAAATCAAACAGAATTTCAGAAAATGGAAAAATATTCCATGTTCATCAATAGGAAGAACAAACATTGTGAAAATGGCTATTCTCCCAAAACTGTTATACATATTTAATGCAATTCCAGTCAAAATACTATTTGCATACCTAACAGATCTAGTGAAATCATCTCTAAAATTCATCTGGAACCAGAAGTGATTTAGAATAGTAAAGGCAATTCTGAGCAACAAAGGGAGGTATCACAATCTCTGACTTAAAATAACATTACACACAAAAAAAGAAAAAATATTACAATGCTACTGTGTTAAAATCAGTATGATATTGGAATAAAAACAGACCTGAAAATTAATGGAATAGATTAGAAGACACAACTACAAATACACTCAGACACCTCATATTTGACAAAGGGGCCAAACATGTACAATGGAAGAAAGATAGACTCTTTAATAAGTGGTGCTGGAAAAACTGGCCCTCTATATGACAAAAATTAAAACTAGATCCATGTCTATCGACATGCACTAAAATAAAGTCAAAATGGATCAAAGATCTAAATACTGAAACAGAAACACTAAATCTACTAGAAGACAAAGTAGGTAGAAATCTTGATGACATAGGAGTAGGCAGAGAGTTCACAAATAAAAGTCAAACTGCACAGGAAACACTTCCCAGAATCGACAACCAGGATCTCATCTTATTAAAAAGTTTTTGCATGTCAAAGGAAATCTCCAACAGAGTAAAAAGGAAACCCACAAATTGGGAAAATATCTTAGTCAACTGTCCCTCAGACACAGGACTTCTATCTAGAACTTATAAAGAATTTTTAAAAATCAGGTCCTCAAAATTCAAGGACTCAATCCAAAAATGGGCATCTGAGATGAGTACACACTTCTCAGATGAAGAAATAGTAATGGCAAATAAATACATGAAAAAATGTTCAACATCAATGGTCATTTGGGAAATGCAAATTAAAACAACACTGAGATTCCATCTCACTCCAGAAAGAATGGCCAGGATCAAGAAATCAACTAATAACAAATGATAGGGGGGCTGTTAAGCAAAAGGAACTCTTTTCTACTGTTGGTGTGAGCATAGGCTGGTGGAAATCAGTATGGAGAGTCCTCAAAAAGCTAGGGTTAGAGATTACATTTGACCCAGCTATCCTTCTTCTGGGCATTTTCCCAGAAGAACTGAAAACATCATACCACAGTGATATGTGACCCATATTTATAGCAGCACAGTTTGTAAGAGCTAGGTCTTGGAAACAGCCCAAGTGCCCATCAATCAAGGAATGGATAAAAAAAGATGTGATATTTTTACACAATGGAGTACTACTCAGCTATAAAGAGAGATTGCATTGAGACTTTTATAATTAAAGGGATGCAACTTGAGACCATATCCATAAGTGAAATAAATCAAACTCATATTTATAAACACTGTATTGTTTCCCTGGTGTAAGAAACTGAAAAATTATATATGTTCCAAAATCTACAATGAATACTGTGTAAGGGTAAGAAAATGTTCAAATAGGAAAAATAATTAGGATAAGGGAAAGGAGCAAAGAAGGAAGAGAAAAGGAAAAAGACATCAATTTGTGTGTGTGTTTGTGTGTATATACACATAACATAAGATAGTTAAGCTGACTATACTACTAATTGTATTACTTATTGGAAAAAATCATTAATACTCATATGTTTAGATCAATTTTACATGTCTATATCTTTTAATCTAAACAACCCTCTTGAAGGTAGCAATACGAACTATTATAACCATTGTCAAATTCCTATCATCTTGTTTTGTAAACCTATACTGTTATTGTATTTGGTTTCTTATTGTTGTTTGTTTGTCTGTATTGCTTTTTGGTTTTCTTTTCTGTGTCTTTTTAATCTTAAATTAAAAAATGAAAAGGGACAAGGAAAATAAAGAGAAAGTATGATAAAAATAAATAAAAATAAAATCAGAATATAGTAGAGAGAGAGAGTGGGAAAGAGAAAGAACTGATGGGTGGAAGAAATTGAAGAAACATGGATTCCAGTGTGCTCCTACTTACCACATCCCTGGCCTCAGAACTTCTAGGGGAGGGTTGATGGCAAAAGGCTTCTTCTGTTTGGCTGATCTTTTCAACTCAGGAGAAAAGTGACAGGATTGTTGACATTCTATATCAGATTCTATGGAGTCCTTCTGACATATAGAATGTGGGCCAGAAAGGACTGACATTCATTATAACCCTACAGAAAATTGGAATAGAGGGTCTTACTTCAATCTGATAAATTACATGTACGACAAACCAACAATCAACATCATACTAAATGAATAGATACTGAAAGCTTTCACTCTAAAATCAGGAAAAAGATAAAGATGTCCCTTCTAACCATGACTATTCACTACAGTTCTTGAAACAGTAGCCAGAGCAGTTACACAGGAGAGAGAAATAAAAGGAAAAAGATAAGAAAGTAAGAAGTTAAATTATCATTATTTGCAGGTGACATGATACGCTACATAGGAGACCCCCAAAACTCTACAAAAAGACTTGTAGATTTAGGTGGAGCTAACGATAGCGATCAGTAAGCAGCAAAATACAGAGCCTCCCTGAGAGAAACAGCTCAGATGCCAGAATAAAACATCCTGGAGAAGACCAGATGGAGGGAGATGGATTCTCTTGACCCAGGAAGAAACTAAAGGGAAAGGAGCCAGTCAAACTCATGGTTGTGGAGCTACCATCAGAGCTGCTAAGATTTGCAGCCATGGCGCATCTCACCACTGGAACCACAGCTGCGCTGAAGTCAGGGGTTCGTGACCCCCATGGAGAACAGAGCTGGCGTGGAGACCTGCACTAACCCGTGGTAAGTGCTCGGAATTTGACCCTCCCACAGGAAAGGGGTGACCGACTGGACCACATATTGGAATCAGGCAAAATGGGCCTGAACAAGGAACAGCAGTGAACGGCAGTTAGTTGCTCCCTGCCCAGAGCAGATTGGTGGGATCTGCTTGAGCTGTGTCCCGCCCCTGGCTGGGACCCAAAAGCCAGGGATGAAACTGTCCCTGAAATTATCCCGAACTGGCTCTGTCCGCATGGCACACACTAACGTGGTGAAGGCGCCTGCTGGTTGACTGGCCAGAAGGGAGGGACCAACCTACACTGCCCTGCTTGCATCTCAATGACCAACAGCAAACTGGAGAGGGCAGAAATCCCTAGCCAGCATGCTTCAGAAGAACAATACCCCACAAGGAAAGGGGCTGGGACCTCCACCATACACCGTGTATGGAAGAAACCAGAAACATGACAAGAGAAAGAAATAAGAAAAAGCCCCCAGCCCCTATCCCTGAAAATATTGGTCCAGGAGAGGTAAATATAGAAGAGATTGGGGGCAGCAAACATGCAATATCAGACACAGCATCAGCTGATTAAAAGAGATATCTTCAGGACATTATAGATGAGCTCAAAACTGAAATATTAATACAAGTAAAGCAAGATGTAAGATTAATAAAAGAAATGCTAAGCACCTCTCAAGAAGACACAGATGGAAGAATGGAGGAACACAAAAAAAGGAGAGAAAAGTTCAATGAAGAATATTTTTAAAAACCTAGAATACATGAAACAGATACAAAGAGATTACCAGGAAATTAAAAACTCCATCAAAAGCTGGGAAAATTGCCTGAAAGAAACTAAAGATAGATTAACAAAATTTGAAGATAGGTTTGCAAAGTGATCGTGAAAGGAAAGATCTCTTAAAAATAACAAGGAAACAGGCAGTAACAATACAAAGGCTAGAAGACGACAAGAGGATCTATAATTTAAGAATAAAAAATGTGAGCAAAGAAGCAGGGGTAAACACAAAGGAAATGCAAAGGCTATTCACAGAAATAATTAAGGAAAACTTCCCAAACATAGAAAAAGGAAATGATATTCAGATGTATAAGGCATACAGAACTCCAGCCACCTACAACCAAAACAGAGCTACACCCAGACATATGATAATCAAAATCCCAGAAATTCATCACAAGAACAGAATATTAAAAGCTGTCATAGAAAAGAAACAAATCACCTAGAAAGGAAAACCCATCAAAATCACAACAGACTTCTTGACACAAACCATCAAATCAAGAAGAGCTTGGAGCAAAGTATTCCAACCCCTGAAAGAAAATAACCTCCAACCCAGATTGATGTACCCTCAATTGCTCAAAATTAATGGAGAAACAAGATGTTTCCATGACAAAGAGGAACTGGGGGAATTTGTGACCACCAATCCAACCCTACAAAAAATACTGAAAGACATTTTAGAGAGAGGAAAAAAATACCAGGATTTCAGGAACAGGGGCAGAGAGGCCTCAATGAAGGGGGCAGACAATGGAATGAAGGAGAAAGTAAACAACCATTGGCAGAAAAATAGCATAGCAGAAATGAGGCAGAGAAGGTTGGCTATAATCTCTAACATAGATGGCCCTGATACACTAACAAAAAGAAATACAGGCAGAGTAGATCAAGAGATAGGGTCCATTGAGATGCTCTATATAGGAAATATAATTAACCTGAAAGAGGGATTATGGACTGAAAGTCAAATATGAGAAAACAATGCTCTATGTGACAGGGAACCAGGGAGAAATAGAGGCAACTTGTCCAGCACCTGCAGATAGATTGGAAAGACATGATACTTTAGTGCAGTAGAGAACTACTCAGCCTCAATGAAGGAAAACCTTGAGGCTTTTGTAGGTAAAGGAATACAACTTGAGATCAAGCCCAGGAGTGAAAACCTGTTGACCTATTTACTTAGGTAAATAGCATGTTGCCCCCCAATCTAAAAACTGACCCAAAATGTGCAGTGCACACTGTGGGAGTGAAAGGGGAGGAATTGTCTAAAAAAGGAAGGCAGAGGATATTGTTAATGTTGTATCAGGATTTAAAATCCACATTATTCTCATTGCTCTGTTTAAATGGATTATATTTTGTTACAGTTTGTCTACTTATACTAGAATTGAGGGCACAAACAGCTCTCCCAAAAATAGCAGGATATATTATGGTAATCATCCTTAATTTCCTATTAACTTAATCTGAAGCCCTGTATAACTTATACTGTCTTATTATGACTGATCTTATTTGAATCTGGTATGTTAGATTGCTGTTTTGTATTGACTGTTTTATTCTAAATGCAATGATTGATAGTATCAAGTCTGAGAGTATAGGCAACTACACTGAAGGTGACAAGATTCACTAGGATACCCACTCTGGTTTGACTATTATCTGCTTTTGAAGTCTTATAATGTCTCCAATGTTTTGTTTTTATTAATATTATGTACGGCTATGTTCAAATATACTATGTCTGATGACATAGATAATTCTATTGAAGATTACAAGAGACATCAGAGTAACCATTGTATATCACCTTGTATTGTGGTTTTATATGACTTTTTTGTTTCATGTTTTTCTAGAAATTTGTTTTGTTTTGCCTTGCTTTGTTAGATTTTTCCCTCTAATACAAAAAGGATAGATATACATGTAGAGACTCATGCATGCATAAACTTATAGTTTATGAGAACTGGTTATATAATGCATGATGAAATGAACAACTATTTTGAAGAAAAAGACACTACAGTATCCAGTGCTGATTCCATAGCATCATGGTGTGAAATCCAGCAATATTATTATTCTCTGTTCAAAGTGATTTTAATCTGTTTTGTTTTGTTTAATTTCACATATGTGAAGGTATGGACAGCTATTTTGAAGAGAATGAGAGACACTATGAAAGCCATTGTTGACTTGCTTATTGTCTGGTCTTGAAGACCTAAAATGACTTCATCATCCTGTTTGGATCAGTTTTATACTATGTTGTTTTGTATGAATTCACTGAATGTGAACATATGGACAACTATTTGGAAGAAAACAAGAGACAATATGATAGATAGTGAAGATCTCTGGTTGTCTTGCTTTGAAATCTATGTCTCTTACATTGCTTTCTTATGTTCTGTTTTATTGTGTTTAATTTTACTCTCTTTTAAATAAAATTTTTTAAAAAGACTTGTAGATTTAATGAGAAAAGCAGTAGCATAGTCAACACTGGTTGACAACCATTCCTACAAACTCAACGTTAAAAAACCAATAGGATTCTTGTATACAAAAAACAAATGCACTGAGAGAGAAATTAGGGAAACAACGCCCTTCACAATAGCATCCAAATCAATGTAATACTTAGGAATCAATCTAACAAAGAAAATAAGAGATTCATATATTGAAAATTACAGTACTCTGAAAAAGAAGATCAAGGAGGATATCAGAAAATGGAAAGGTACCTTTTGCTCATGAATAGAAGAACCAATGTACTGAAAATGGCCACACTCCCAAAACTGTTTTACAAATTTGATGCAATTCAAATTAAAATACCATTATCACACCTCACAGAGCTGCAGAAAAGATTTCTAAAATTCATTTGGAACCAGAAGTGAACTAGAATCCCAGATGAAATTCTGTGCAACAAAGGTGGTGCAGGAGGTACCACAGTCCCTGACCTGAAATTATATTACAAAACTGCTGTTATAAAATCAGCCTGGTACTGGCAAAGAAACAGACCTGAGGAGAAGTAGAACAGATTAGAAGATGCAGACACAACTCCAAACACACTCAGGCACCTTATCTTTGACGAAGGGGCCAAACATGTCACTGGAAGAAATATAGTCTCTTTAATAAATGGTGCTCGATAAACAGTCTTTCCATAAGCTGAAGAATACAACCAGACCCATTTCTCTCGCCATGCACTAAACTACAGTCAAAATGGATCAAAGATCTAAATATTAAAACAGAGACACTATTGGAAGAGAAACTAGGTATAAATCTTGAAAATGCAGATGTAGGCAGAGAGTTCATGAACAAAAACCAAACTTCAGGGTAAGTACTTCAGAGAATCAACAACTGGGATCTCATCTCGTTAAGTTG
Source organism: Hydrochoerus hydrochaeris (assembly GCA_004027455.1). Classification (NCBI taxonomy): domain Eukaryota; kingdom Metazoa; phylum Chordata; class Mammalia; order Rodentia; family Hydrochaeridae; genus Hydrochoerus; species Hydrochoerus hydrochaeris. The sequence continues at coordinate 205,248 of PVLA01000556.1, forward strand.
CATTTGCATATCAAAAGAAATCACCAACTAAGTGAAAAGAAAACCCACAGAGTGGGAAAGAATTTTAGCCATCTGTTCCTCAGACAAAAGACAAAATTATCTAGAACATATAAAGAATTGAAAAAGATCAAGGCCCCCAAATTCAAAGACCCAATCCAAACACGGGCATCTGAGATGAATACACATTTCTCAGATGAAGCAACACAAATTGCAAATAAAAACATGAAAAAATGTTCAACATCATTGGTCATTTGAAAAATGAAAATTAGAACAACACTGAGATTCAGTCTCACCCCAGAAAGAATAGCTATTCTCAAGAAATCAACTGGTAACAAATGTGGGGGGAAAGAAACACTTTTCCACTGTTGGTAGCAGTGTAGACTGGTAAAATCACTGTGGACGTCACTGTGGAGATTCCCCAAAAACCTAGGATTAGAGGCCCCATTTGACCCAGCTATTTCCCCTTCTGGGTATCTTTCTAGAAGAATTAGAAAACTTCATACCACAGTGATATATGTGCACCCATGTCTTTAGCAGCACAATTTGTAATAGCTAAATCTTGAAAACAACCCAAATGCCCATTAACTGAGAAATGAATTTTAAAAATGTGGTATTTTTATACAATAAAGTATTACACAGCAATATGGAAAGATACTCTCAAGGGTTTTATAGGTAAATGGATGCCACCAGAGACCATATTCATAAATGAAGTAAACCAGACTCGTATGTGTAAACATTTTACTGTCTCCCAATGTAAGAAGCTGACTGAGTAAGTAAGATCCCAAATGTACAATAGATAGTGTGAGAGGGGAAGAAAAGTACTGAAAGGGAATGAATAACTGGAATGGGGAAAGGGGGGAAAGAAGGATGGTAAAGAAAAAAATACATACATATAACCTAAGATAATTATACTATTAATTTCTATTAGTTCATTGAAAACAATAGTACATGATTATTTTGTTTGATCAACTTTTGATTCCTATATCTGGAAATCTAGTCAGAATTCTGTAGTTCCCCCATCACATGTGTTTTCTTGTCACTGAGACAAAATACCCAACACCACAAGTTAAGAGAGGAAAGGTTCATATAGGTCACAGTTTACAGAGGTTTCAGCTCATAGTTGGCTGGCTCCACAGCAGGGTGGCATTGCAGAGGGGCATCGCGGACCAGAAGACAAGTAGCAGCGGCAGCAGCAGCACCAGCACCAGCAGCAGCAGCGTCAAGCTTCTTGCTGCCCCTAATTCTTACCCAGGTACTCACCTTTAGGGCAGGTCGCACTCACACCCTTAATCTTAGCATCACATCCTTGATCCCAGAACTATGCCAAACCAATCAGTAGACCAACGTAGTAATCACACATCCCAAATCCCAGCATCACATTCCACAGATCCAGCCACCTCTGAAAAAGCCCCACCTATGACCCCATGAGGGTTTGGGGGACAGGTAGGCAGGAGCTATAGCAAGAAGCATCTGTGTAAAGGAGCTGAATGGATTAAATCGCTGTGACTTTAAGAAATCAGTCAGTGGAAGGAGCTGCCTCACACCTCCAATTCCATGCACACAGTGCATCCTGTAGTCATAATTCCCACACAGGAGAACACGGACCACAGGAGATTCTGCTCTGCCTGGTCGAGAACGTACATGATTTTCATTAGACATCAACAAACTGTCACCCAGTCTTATGCATTTGTCTTAGACTGTGACAAGCTTAAATGGCTGATAAATGCAAATGAATGAAAAAAATCATGAAACTGAAATGCTAGGAGCACTAGTAACTCTGTAAGACAAACATCCATCTCTACTTTGTTACTGGCATCTTTTCCCTTTCTTACAGTCAAAGAGAAATGCGTGTGTCTCTGGGAAAAAATGCTTGTATAGTGCCCTAGTATCCATTCTTGGTGAGAATATAAATTACAAAATCTCACAGAAAAGCTTTCATTGCAACAGATATTCAAAATTTTAAATTGCACAATTTAATTCCTGGAATTTTAAAAGTTATTGTATCATATTAGCCAGGACTCATGACACACAGTAATATACCAATGTCCAGACCAGCATTATTCCAAAGAAGTGTGGAAATAACTCTCAAGTCCATCAATGGATAATGGATAAACAAATTTGGTATGTATAAAATATGGATTTTAGGCTAGGGACAATCTTTTGTATTAAAATATTACTGCCAAAGTCATTAATTACAGGAAACCACTTACCTTCCATAAAGTTAAGAGGACTTCACTACTGCTAACAAGTAGGTATCAATATGATTATGACAAGTTTTTTTATCAGTGAGACTTTTTATATTGCCTAAAATATTCCTACATACTATCAGAGAAATAAGAACTCTTTTCTGGTGTGATAGAAATTAAAAAGAAAAAAAAAGAAATTAAAAAGAAACTGACTTACCAAATAGGTACTTTACTTCTGCTGTCCTTTTAGTTGTATTTTTATGTTCCTGAACACATTCAATTTTGCTGCTTGCTTTTTTAACTTTTAAATTTGAATTCTCTACTGCAAGCCTAAAACATTGATTTCAAAATAATTATTTGCACAAATCTGTTTTTAAAAGCCACATAATCTTTGAAAGACACACAATTTTAAAAATTAGAAAAAGCAGATGACTTGGTAAATATGATTTTTCTCGCTGTGCTTGTGAACACTTTTTCTTTTGCAGTGTTGGGAAGTGAACACAGGGCCTCATATGGAAAGCACATGTTCTCCCCACTGCACAATTTCTGCAGCCCTAAATTACACATTTCAGGTAACTTTATTAAAGCTAGACTTTTCCCCTGGCTTAACAAAGATTTAGTACTTATATAACTGCAATATGCCTCATATTATGTTGCTGATTTACTTTATACATATTCAAGTTACCTGTATACTTCTCTAAGCCATACCTGTCTAGGTGTTCTTGCATCTTTTCAGCATGTTGCACAGCAACTGTGTGCTGATTCTGTGCTTCTTTCAACTAAAAATTAACAAGAAAAGTTTACTAATAACCTGCCCACCCCCGGTGTTTGTGTCATAACTGTAGTGGACACAGCCGTAATGCTCCACCTCCACACTGTTTATAGGTGCCTCAGAGCTGTGCCTACAGTGTTAGCTGAACTGCTGAAGCAGGAATCTAATGGCCCACACAGTCTATAATAACACTCTTGATCCCATTACAGGAGTTTATTGACCCCAGCTGTAGGTCTGAAAACCACTATTCCTGATTTTAGACCTGTTAGCAGGTCCTCAAACTGACAAAACTGGGAGGCTGGCACATTGCTATGGACCTGCATTCCTGGCTGCTTGGGAAGCCAGGGCTCCAGACCAGCCTGGGTAATAGGGGGAGACCCCTGTTTTGCAGGAAAAAAGTAAAAAACTTGGCAAAATGAGGAGAAAGAGGAAATCCCTTTACTTCTGCTGTCCTTTTAGTTGTATTTTTATATTCCAAGCATTACACCCTACTTTATGTACTCCAAGTACTATTCATCAACTATGATTTGAAAAATTCTTACATGACTGACAAGGGCTATGCCAATGATAATAATATAGACATGACACTGCGGTAACATCTAGATGTCTCCTGGAACTGTTGGAGAAACAGTATCCAGACAGAAGCCAGGGTACCTGGGGCAGAGTTCCAGCTCCAACAGTCACCAGCTGTGGGAGCTACATAAAATCTTTGCTATTAGGTATTGCTATGTTTTGTGTTTTGATAAAGTTTGATATTGTAGGGAAGCTGAGGCAAAAGATTGCCCAGGTCGAGTCCACCCTTGATAATTTAGTCAGACCATGTCTCAAAATTTAAATCAAGAGCTGGGCTTGATGTCACACACCTGCAATTCTGTCACTCAGGAGGCCGAGGCAAATGGCTTATTATAAGCATGAGAATACCTTGGAGTGACACAGTAAATTCAAGGCCAGCCTAGGATAGACAGTGAGACCCTATCCCAAAAAACTGAAAAGAAATCAATTAGACCAGGTGTAGCGGCACATGTGTATAATCCCAGCACTAGGGTAGGCTGAGGCATGAGGACAGCAAATTTGAGTTGAGACCAGGCAACTCAGTGAGGCCCTGTTCAGAATGAAACTTAAAAATGGCCAATGGACATAGCTCAGTGAAGGCCCTGGGTTCAGTCACCAGTGCCAGAACTTTCTTGAAGGTGAAGAGGAAATACTGGGACATTCAGAATGGCCCAGGGCTCTGTGTAAGGCTGTGGTGAGAAAGACACAGGGCTGGTGGGAGGAAGGAAAAAGGGAGAAACTCTCCCCCTCCAGGGGCCTCCTCAGCTCACCTCAGGCAAGAGAAAGCAAAATGTGATGTTTTTGGCAGGTGGTGGGCAATGGGACAGGCCTTCTGTGCAACCTGAACTGGTCATTCCTCGTGATGAAGGTGGTAATAAATGCAGGGCATGCAGCCCGAAACACATCCCTGCAATCCAGTAAGACTCACTAATTGGCTAGTAGCTAGTAGCACTTCATTCGTAAGAGCTCACAGCTTATTCTCTCTCAGCAGTACTCAGTGGGCAATGATCACGCAAACAGTGCTTCCTGGATTAAGTGTATGTACATAACAGGCCCATGAGAGGAGGCAGAACCACTGAGCTGGGACGATTGGGCCCTGCTGCTAAATAAAGATTCTCAAATCAATTCATTTGCAGCAACTGCTGGGCCTCTTCAGAAAGCAGTCTGATGTTCAAGTGAAGGGTGTGTGGTACGGCCCTTCACAGGAGCTTTTTGGTTGGTCAAACGCATGGTCTGTAAATCCTTCATGTAGCTATGTGATGAAGACAAAACTCTACTTTTTCATGGTAAGAAAAATATGAACAATTGATATGAAATTCTCCTCTATTAGATTATGTACTTCCAATTTGATGTTTCTTAAAGTAGTTTTATAATAGAAGCCTTATTATGTCAATGTTTCAAAGAAATTATTGGTTATAGTATAATTAAGTACTTAATAGTTTTTTTGAGACACGGTCTTGCTATGTCATGCCAGCTGGCCTAGCACTCACAGCACTCATCCTGTCTCAGCCTCCCAGGGCTGGGGTTACAGGTGAATGCCATCATGCAAGGCTGCAAATATTAAATTGCATAAATGATATCTAAAATTTGTTAAAGAGTAAAAACATATTAAATATAGGCACAGATGGTATACAATAAAATTTCATTAAGAAACGCTTCACTAGCTTCAAAGTTAGTTAGCTACATCATAAGAATACCCAAACTGACACTTATGTTCATGATTAAACTCAACTTTAATTCCTTTATTCAGAAAACAAACTGAGCTATTAGATGTCAACGTTTATAATAAATATATTTAGCTGTATATGTGAGGTTTTTTTGAGGGTGATTTAACATTTTGTTTTCAACCCAAATAACAGAGACATGTGATGGATAAGAATGTTTTGTTCAACAATGGACTGCATGCTCAACTATGGTCTTTGAGACGATACTGCCCAGTGATGTGGGAGATGTAAGTGTGCATGACCACCTGCCTACATTGGGGTAATAATGAAACTAACAAACCACACATGTTTTGGATCATATTCTCAATGTAAGCAATACATGAGTACATATTCAATCAAAGAAATACTATAATATTGATACAACAGCAATATGAAATTCTCATCAAAGATTAATTTACTTGATTCAGTTGATTTCTTTCAGTCTTCAATTCCATATCAAGTGTCATAAGAGAAATTTCAAGCTGTTGTTTTGCTTTAACTTCTTCAAAATATTTTTCCTCAAGACTTTTTCTCTCTTCCTCTTCTTGTTTTAAGACAAGTCTGCAGTTAAACATATTTATTTAAAGTGTATTTTGTAAGAGAAACAAGAAGCCAATCCCTTTCTCTGAGTCAGTGACAGTCATGGGCCATGAGGAGTTGAAATATGAAGCCAACCCCTTCCTGTGAGCCACAGTCAGGCTGGGAGATAAGAAAAGCTGGGCCCCTCCAACCCCTGCAAGCAACCTGCTGATCCAGAGGCACACAGGTTGGGATGATAGCTACTGAGGTAGGAAGAAAAACAACTTAATTCCTGTAGTGTTTAGCATTTCACTTTACAGGCCTGAGGCCAGTGCTCTGAGCTTTTACTTAGTGGAAAATAATATGCAGTATAGCAGCTATGGGAGAGTTCCTTCTGAAGGTGGAAGCCATTGTTAATTCCCTATTATCTTGTTTTAAAGTTCTGCACCACTTTCTGGGTTTTGTTTGGTTTGGTTTTATTCTGTTTTGTTTTGTTTGATTTTATTATATCTGATAGCATGGGCAACTATTTCAAAGACAACAAGACATATTATTGAAGCCATTGCTGATTTCCTAGTGTCTTGTTTTGAAGTTCTGTTATCACTTTTACTGTTTTGTTTTGATTGGTTTTATTCTGTTAGGTTTTATTCTCTTTAAAATAAAAGAAAAAAGAAAATATATTTTTTAGAAAATAAAAAGTTCATGCTATGATCTGGCTGTATATGTTGATTTATTATCCTAATGAAATTTCTATGCTTTCAAATACTGTTCCTTCCTACCTTTCATATTTTAAATCTCTCATTTCATATCTTCCAAAGGACACATATACTTGAAAAGTAGTAATGAAAGAACATTTTGTTAATTGAGTTTCTGTTTCTATAAAAAATTTTAATAACTCTGGTAAATGTTATTGAAAAAGAATTGTGAAATTAGTAAAATTACAAACAAAACTCCTGATAGCTGGGTGTGACAGAGCATGCCTATAGTCTCAGGTACTTGGGAGGCTGAGGTGGGAGAATCACAAGCAGAAGGCCAGCAGGGGCACCTTGGCAAGACTGTCTCAAAAACAGAAAGAAAAAATGGAGGCTGGGGATGTAGCTCAGCATTCCCTGGCTTTAATCCCCAGTGCTGGTAAACAAAACCAAGAGAAAACAACACTGTTTTTACAGTCAGTACTCCTGACACATGAAGATAACTTGGATTTTAAAAAGCCACGGTTTACACATAAGAATCAAATGTTATCTTTATGAAATATTCCAGGTATCCCTAAGATGATTTACAGTGTCAGACAGTATCTCCAGCTGATCTATACACAACATGTCACTGTAATCCAGGACACGGGTAGCAAGTCTAATAATTGTTACTGCAATTTTTATGCTTTTTGAGGGGGATAATTTCACTTTTCTTGTTGACCATTATCAATTTTATAAACAATTCAAAGATCTCTTTGGAATAAGACAGGACCCAAATAACTGAATAAAAACAGTAATACAGTCTTTCCATGTAGAAACATGAATTGGTGTCATGTATGAGACAGAAGTTAGATAATCAGACCACTATCACTTCCCATCGGCTTTTGATTTCATAAATGTTGTATCCGGGGGTCTAGTTCAGCAGCAAAGTGCTTGCACACCATGTTTAAGGCCCTGGATTCAAACTGCAGCACCTCAGTAGAAGATGGCAAAGAAGAATGAAGAAGAAACAAGGAGCAGAGGGGAAGGGAAAGAAGAGGACAAAAAATAGTGTGAGGAAAAGGCAGAGAAGCAAGACAAAGGGAAGGACAAAGAAAGAAAACTACACTTTTTAAGGCATTTTTCTAGGTTGAGAAAAATGGCTGTTCTGGCTTGTGTCTAGAGGTCCCCTGGAAGCCTCAGCGGTCATAGGTGGGGGCTTTTCAGCAGTGGCTGGATCTAGAAAGTGTGATGCTGGGATTAACACTGTATGGTTACTAAATTAGGCCAATGATTGGTTTGCCATAGTTCTGGGAAGGATTAAAAGTGCCCCATGCTGGGTGTGAATGCACTAAGGGTGGGAAGCCTGGGAAAATGTAAGGGACAGAAAGAGAGCTAATGTGGTCACTCCTTCCTTGCTGCTTGCTATTTCACTGCCTGGTCTGCTTTGTCATAGACTCTATCCCCTGTCTGATGCCCCTCTGTTATGCCAGTCTACCTTGGAGCCAGACAATGACAGACTGAAACCTCTACAAACTGTGACAAACTTCCTTGACAACATTTTAGAAACATTGATCAAGGACCTTTTAAGGAAGTTTTTAGAGACTTAGTAAAATAATTCCCTATTAAGAATGTTTTCAAAATAAAGATATAGAAAATAATTTACATAAGCAACTTTCTTTGCAGCCTTGTTTATAATATAAAAACAAGACCCCAAAATTCTACTTGCTAAATAAGGAGATTTCTATGTAGCCAGTACAATTATTATTTAGAAGAGTATGCATTATATTGTTAGATACTTTCACAGTTATCAATCTATCATTTCCAAGAACTTACACTCTATAAACTTCTTTGCAAAATGACTGAGAATAAATCATCAAATACAAAATTTCCCATCCATATCAGTAGTATTCAGTTTAAACACTTCTTTAAAACAAAGATACCATACCTTAAATCGTCAAGTTCCCTTTCTTGTAGTATTTTTCTCATGTTTTAACTTCAAATTCACTTCTTTTGCTTCTCTTTGCTCCTTCTGGGGTTTCCTCAATTTATTTTCAGGTTTTTAAATTTTTCCTGGAAGGAAAGATTATCATGATCTTTTTCAAGGTCTATTAGTGTTTTATATGAATGCATTGCTTCCAAAATTTTTAGTACACTGATAAAATCAGTACCAGGAGCAAACAAGATGGAAATAAATGAGTATCTTTTGTTTATAAAGACTACATGTTCAATTTGATCATTACAAAACTAAATGAGTACATACACCGTGTTTGCCCACAACTAAGTACATTTTACTGAGCGCTTCAGATAAACAAAGGCGACTTCTACTCTTGTTTAGCTTAAAATCTAGTGGAGAAGAAAGACAAATAAAGTGACTGTTAAGATGTAAGAGCCTTGTCATTGAGCTTCAATGCATGCTGAGACTCTGGCAATCTACTTCCAATCAAGATGGAGCTGTAGGTACTAATTTAAATTCTGAGTGAAACAAGCAAAAAAAAAGCAGACAAAAGTACATCAAACAAATTTTCAGGACAATGGACTTTAGGCAATGAAAATGATGATCTCTGATAAGATGGGAGACAAATGAAGCATGCGTTCTGAATGTCTCGGTTCCCTACCCCAACAAAAGGAGAATTGGAGTCCATGACATTCCTTCAGCTGAGGTGATGAAGTCCATTCTGGTAAAACCAAGGCAGACAAAGATCACAGGAGAGAGCAACAAAGAGGAGAGGACTACATGAAAAGAACCCTGGAGATCTGCAGAGTCCTCTCTCCTTTAGTACTGATGGGAGCAAGAATGCAGGTATGCCAAGACACTACCTCAGATCCACAGGGAAAGGCATCTGAGAAGATCAGAGGGAACTATCTGGTGCTCACACAGGTTGTAAAATGCACAATTCCCAGGACAATAAGTAATCAGAAATGTCATGCATCAGCACAGGGGAATGAAGCATAGACTAAACATCGTTCTAATAGCCCAAACAAATCAGAAAACCAAGACCAGGGAGGATGAAGCTGTTTACAAGAAACATGTTGTATCCAAAAATAAAGATAGAAGGATAGTCACGAAAGATTTTTATAAAACCAAATTGCATTGATACAAATGGAAAATGATCACAGTCCAATGGCATGATAGGCAACCTTGAACCACACAGATTTGAACTGTACAGGTCAGGTTTTATTGGGAGATATCAGATAACTTGAAAACCCTTACAGATGAGCCACATAGCCTAGAAATACTGAAAAACTTAAGGAAAAATTAGGTCACAAATGCATACAATATATTTAGGGAATGGTCTATCCAGCTATGATGTAAATCAAAATCCATAATTGAACAAATACATAAATTAGACACTCTTAAAATTCAAAACTTTCACTATTCAAAAATACTAGTAAGAGAATAAAACATCATCTCACAAACTTGGAGAAAACAGCCTTGGAAAAATTATGACTCATCAAGGAATGGTATCCACAATGTAGAATGAATTCTCTTTTTTTATTTAAAGAAAAAAAATTGAAACAGAAAGAGGGTAGAAGTAATACAAAATTTCAAAAACAAAACAAAACAAAAATAGTAACCAGTAAGAAATCACTAGTTAATAATTACATATTTTCCTCTTAGAAGTAGTTGTTCAATTTACAAAAGTAAAGCCTACAAAGTGGACATTTAAACAGTGAGATGGCAATCAGTTCTGTTCATCTATCCAACAAAAACTTAGTAATATGGTTATCAATCCTACACACTTAAATATACATGCAGGTATATCCTTTAGAATACTTTCTTTTCCTCTCTTTTTTTCTTTACAATAACTATAAGCCATTCTTGTAAACTACTTAGAAGTTCTACACATGTATAAGTCTCTACATGTATACCTAGCCTTTCTGTATTAGAGGAAGAACCAAATCAAAACAAGTCAACAATACAAATTCCTAGAGAAACACAAAATGAAAAGCACATATAAAACCACAAAACTAGGTGATCTACAGTAGTTACTATGATGTGTCTTGTTATTTTCAATAAAATTGTCTATATCATCAAACATAGTATAATTAAACTTAACATTGCATTACACTATTAATAAAAACTAAACATTGGAGACATTATAGGACTTCAAAGGGAGTTAATAATCAAACCAGAATGAGTATCCTATTGAATCTTGGCATCTTCAGAGTTGTTGCCTGTACTCTCAGACCTGATACTCTCAAGCACACCAGATTCAAATAAAATCAAGTCAAGATGAAACAGCGGTATAACCAATCTTCTCTATTTTTCTGTCATTGTTGTTTGTTTTCTTTTCTCCTTCATTCCACTGTCTGCCCCTTTCTTTGAGGCCTTTCTGCCATTGTTCCTGGAATCCTGTTGATTTCTCTCTCTCTCTCTCTCTCTCTCTCTCTCTCTCTCTCTCTAGAATGTCCTCCAATATTCTTTGCAGGGTTGGATTGGTGGTCACGAACTCCACCAGATCCTCTTTGTCATGGAAATATCTTGTCTCTCCATTAATTTTGAGACACAGTTTTTCAGGGTACATCAATCTGGGTTGGAAGTTATTTTCTTTCAGGGTTTGGAATATTTTGCTCCAAGCTCTTCTTGATTTGATAGTTTGCATTGAGAAGTCTGATGTGATTTTGATGAGTTTTCCTTTATAGGTAATCTGTTTCTTTTCTCTGACCACTTTTAATATTCTGTTCTTGTGATGGATTTCTGGGACCCTATTATATGTCTGGGTGTAGATCTGTTTTGGTTGTAGCTGGCTGGAGTTCTGTATGCCTCATATCTCTGAACATCACTTCTGTTACCTATGTTTGGGAAGTTTTCCTTAATTATTTCTGTGAATAGACTTATTATTTCATTTGTATTTGTTGCTGCACCTTCATTCACATTTTTAATTCTTAGGTTATAAATCCTCTTGTCGTCTTCTAGCCTTTGTATTGTTGCTTCCTGGTTCCTTGTTATTTTTAAGAGACCCTTCCTTTCATGATCATACATTGCAAATCTATCTTCAAGTTTTGAAAGTTAGTCTTTAGTTTCTGTTAAAAGGTTTTGCCAGCTTCCAATGGAGTTTTTAATTTCCTGATATCCTCTTTGGATCTGTTTCATGTATTCTAGATTTTGTTTATATTTTTCATCAAGGCTTCTCTCCTTTCTCTGGGTTCCTTCATTCTTTCATTTGTGTCTACTTCAGAATTACCCAGGATTTCTTTTATTAATTTTCTTATATCTTGCTTCACCTGAGTTAGAATTTCAGATTTAAGTTCGTCGATGAGGTTGTGGAAGTATTTCTTTATTTCCAACAAGGCCGTGTCTGATATTACACGTTTGCGGCCCTCAACCTCCTCTGCATTTACCTCTACTGGACTCACTTTCCCTGGTTCAGCGGTTGGAGGCCTTTTGCTGTTTCTCTGTCTTGTCATGTTTCCAGCCCCCTTCAGATGGGTGGGTGGTGGAGGTCTCTGGGCCCCTCAAACTGCCCACAGTTTTTCTGCAGTGCACTGGCTAGGGAAGTGCTGCCCCCCAGTCTGCTACTGATCTGCGAGGTGCACGCTGTGAGCCGACCCCCTCCCTCTATGTCAGTCACCAGTGGATGCTTCAGCATGTTTGTGTGTTCCCTGGGGATGCCACTGGCTCAGGACAGCCTCATCCCCAGCTATTGGTTTACAACCAGGGGCCTGGCCCAGCCCAAGTAGATCCCACCAATCTGCTTTAGACCAGGAACCATCGACCAATGCCACTTCGAGTTTTAATTCAAGCCAGCCCTGCCCAACTCCAAAATGTCCTCTAGACAGTCATCCCACTCTGGGGAATCCAGTTCCCATCACTCACCAAAGTTTACACAGCTCAACTCGCCATTTTCACTCCCTGCCACAGCACCTCCTCCAGCCAAGGGTCTCAAGCTCATCAACCCCTGCTCTCAGCAGGGCCACAGCCTCAGCTCAATCATGAGTCACCTGACTCTAAAATGTGTCCAGTACAGTGACTGGAACTTGCCCAGCTCCAGCCCTCCGTCCACACTTCTTCTTTCTTTCTTTCTTTCTTTCTTTCTTTCTTTCTTTCTTTCTTTTTCTTTTTCCTCAGTTTCTTCCTGGGTCATGAGAATTCCTCTCCTTTTGTCTGGCTTTCTCCGTGTTGTTAGATTCTAGCATCTGAGTTGTTTTCTTTTCAGAGAGGCTCTCTTATCATGCTACCACCCAGTCGGCCATCTTGGATCCTCAGAATGAATTCTTAAAATATAACAAATACCCCAATATTTTACGTGATGAAAGATTGGAAAAGACAGTTCAGCAGAGATGACATACAGATGGATAACAAGCACACAGAAAGATGCTCAACATTGCTAGTCATTAGGTGATGCTCACTAAAAATCATACTAGTAGGTATCATACACACCTGTTAGAATGGCCACACACAGACACAGACAGACACACATACAGAGGCAATACTACGTGTTTGTGAAGATACAGAGGATCTAGAACTCCCATACCCCACTCATGGTTTTGGATGGTGGTATCAACACTGCAAAATAATTTAGCAGTTTCTGAATAATGGAAAATAAAGGAGCATTAGGAGGCTTCGGTGGGTGATGGATGGGTTAGCTATCTGGGTTGTGGTGACTCAATGTGCTGAATAAAGGCCAAAACTTATCAACTTGTACACTTGCCATATGCGCGGGTCATCATATTTCAGTGCCTCCCTAAGCCACTGAAAACAAAGAGCTCTCCTGCAAGCACAAACTTCTAAGCCAGTGGCCATGGTGCTGCAGGATGGAGATGGAGGAGTGAAACCTTTAACCTTCCTGAAAGGAGAAGTCAGTGGTAGGTTTTCAGCAAGGGACTAACATGATTGGGACTAAATCTTTAAAAATACATAATTATGGTTACAGAGCAGTCCTCGGTTTCAGGATTGTGTTAGCAAGGAAACAGATCTAATAGGACCATTCCAGGCAGAGATTATGGTTTGCTGAGGTGGTGAGGATCAAGGCACTGGAGAAAAGCAGAGTCAACAGCAAGCCTGGGAGTGCCACTCACACTATGAAAGAGCAGTGGGAATGGGTCCTGCTCTGTGGCTGGAGCTTACAACACCTTTCACCGCATGCTAATATACAGCACGCTATGGCACAAACAGCACTGCAGCACATCCATGCTCGATGGCACAGAGCTGAGCAATGGGTACACCTGCTCCTACATATCGTATCAGAATGTCTTGCATTTTCATACTGGTCCTACCTTTGCGCTTCTCTCTAACTTGTTCAGATGGCCAGGTCTTCACATATTGCGGGGAAGATGACTCACTGTCGTCTGAGAGTGTTCCAGATGCCTAAGTTAAGTCATCAAAGTCATCCAAGGCACTTAACTGCTTTTCGACCTATAAAATAAACAATATTCCAAAACGTCCCCAAAATACTTATACCATAGATGACATATACAGAAATAGTACATATACTTTTCTTATAAAAACAGCATCACAAGTACTGGGCACTGTTCTTTAATAACTTTTTTAAGTAAGTGTCTTTACATAATAAAAGATGATCTATTTTTTCACTTTATGTTTTATAATGTATCTTTCAATGTGTATATTATTATAATGTTCCATTTCACCTTTTATATTACATTTTCAATAATATACTACTTTTGATTATTTTTACAATACCTTGTTCATTCCATTAGAGGTTTTCTTTGCAGACCTAAGGGGGGAAAAACACAAAAATCATAAAACCACACACAATCCATTCAGGCAAATATTGAATATGTAAAACAAAAGAATACATAAAAGTGTAAAACTATTGTCTTTTTACATAACATTTCAGCATTTGTAATTTATTTCTGCTGTTCATAAAGTATATAGGCTATTTAAATATAATTTTCTAGAAGGAGAATTCAAGTCTAAACAAAGGGGAACACTTGAGAGACAAGGAATACTACCACTGCTAATATTATAACTAGTCATTAAATTTAGATACAGCTTTCTTACAGTTAAAGCCAAAGGAAAAACACTATGTTATTTCATAGAAAAAAAAATACTATTTTGTTACCATCATTTGTAACAAAACCAAGACCAAACTTTTTCAGGCACTAAAACCCATTTAGAAAACATTACTTAGGTCCCTAGATGATGGAAACCATTTTTTAGGCCTCATTCTAAGCACTGTAGGTGTGTTAAACACAATTATTGGGGAGGGGTACTGGGGATCAAACTCACGAACTCACACTTGCCAGCCAGGCACTTACACCTCTGAGGTAAATCCCTGGCCTGATTTTCTTGTGTGTGTGTGTGTGTGTGTGTGTGTGTGTTAAACACAATTCTGTGAGGTAGGTAACATCTTATTTTATAGAATAAAGTAGGTGAAGATATGCCAAGTAATTTGCACAAGTGCATACAGGCAGTAAGAATTTAAATCCAGGAATGTTCCACAGTGGATTCCCGAAATGCACAGTACTGTTCCTAGAGCACTTGTAATTGTGAAAGACAGCAAATTTCAGATATGATCAGAAAAAATGCCTATAAATGCCTGTTTTTATAGTTTAAACCCTAAATATGCTATGTCTCCTGGAATTATGTAATTTAATAAAATATTGTATTGATGAAGCCCTAGGAAGTGTAGGGCACTTTTGCAGCCTCGCTGGGATCTTAGGGCTTTTAAGAAGAACACAACTGGGGCTGGAGATTTAGCTCAGCGGCATAAGCGCCTGCCTTGCAAGCACGCGGTCACGAGTTCGATCCCTTAAAAAAAAAAAGAACACAACCAAGAACAATGGGGACAGCCACACGCAGTGCATCAACCTGTTATAATGCAGAGATGGGTTACAGCACAGCAACCACTCTGCAGCAAGGAGAACTGAGTAACACTCCTCGATGCGCTACTCGCAAACCTCCTGTCAAAAACTCCTTGTAGAGGATCCATGTGGTTTCCATGAAATTGTGGGGGTCTCTGTGAAAAAATTATTAGGTTCTCACTAAAAATCAGTGAAAGAGTGAGGCTGAGAACTCTGAAGTGTAACATCGTGGGAGTAACCGTATGTTATGAAATAATTACCTTCAAGCGTTTAGCGGTGTTAAATAATATCAATACCACATTGACATTTCCCACCAGCTTCGAGCACTGACAGCACAGGCATAACTGTGCCGCTGGGCAGCACTGAAAGGCATGCAAGTGTGGCTGAACTGTGAATGTGTTAATCCATATCAGCAGCCGTTGTCGGTTATAATCACAATAATTTCTGAGTCTTACAAATATTTTTAAAAATTAAAATGAATGAACATGTCTTTCTCTACTGGTTGTTTCTAGTGGTGTATGAATATATTCTAAAATCTTAAGAAAACAACTCTTAAATGCTACATTCCTGCTCAGTAGCACCTGCTTCCCTAACTTTCTCAGTGAAAGTCATCTGATGTGTTGTCCACTCATCCACAGCAGTCAGCTTTGTGTGTGGCCAGTGTTGAAACTGCTCCTTGTCCAATTCATTTGTCCTCATCCTAACCAATCCTTGTACAGCAATGATGGGCTGGGTACCCTCTTGCTTTCCCTGTAGACTACATTGTTTTGTTTTATTTTCAAAAAAAGCAATTCCTGCTAACATTCCATTAAAGGAAAATAAAACATTTACAGATGTTTTACCTTCCTCCATCTTTGACAGTGTCTTGTAATTTGTAAACACGCTTCAATTGTAGGAGACCAGCAAACAGGGAATGGGCCTTCTTAAACACTGAAGAAGTCAGATTCTGTGGAGTGCTGCTCGGCCTTCTTAGTCACTGAGGAAGGCACAGATTCTACGGAGTGCTGCTCGGCCTTCTTAGTCACTGAGGAAGGCACAGATTCTGTGGAGTGCTGCTGTTTGTTTATTCTTTACTTTCCTCAAAGGCAAGGTAGGTCCTCTGCTTTAAAAATAAAAAGCCATTTAAGCAACTCACTTCAAAAACAAGGTTACAACTCTAGAATATGAAATTGTCTTCATTTTAAGCAGCTGATGGAAAATAACTTTTAAGCAGGAAACATTGGGTTGAAGTTGTTCTGAGCCTAGGAAAGGACTGACTGCAGCTGTGGCAGCACAGTGTTGATTCAGTCAACAGTCACTGGATTCACTCACCAAGCAACCAAACATCCAAACAAGCAACCACTTGACACCAACACTTTGCTCCCTGCAAGGCAAATTAGTATATACACTTAAAGTACCAACCACTGCACAAGTTTACTTGAATAGCTACAGACGGGAAACCACTTTCCTTCTGAAGGTTGGCCAGTCTTAAACTCTTCACAAAACCATACACATTGATACCTGAGTTCACGAACTCAATTGTCTCCACAATCCCCTGATGGCAAAACAAACTGGACAAGAACTAAATCAAATCTGAATCAATTAAGGTCAACACTGAGCCTAACCACAGATATAAAATTCTTAAGCACATAATCTCACCACATCTAGTAGGTTGGCCTAGAACTCACTTATGTAGCCCAGACAGGTCTCAAACTCACAGCAACCCTCGTGACTCAGCATCCTGAGTGCTGGGATTGTAGCGTGTGCCGTCATGCTCAGCTCAACCACTAACATTAATTTGGTTCTCATCCAACTTGGTTTGCAACCAGAATCATGGAAAAAATCAAGTTTATGAACTGAGGTAGCTCTCACGCACTTGTGGTGTGAAGACACCATGCCCAACCAGCATAGCTCTCTCTTTCCAGAGGAAGCAACACAGTGCATTCCAATTTTGTCTTCTAATTTTAGTTTAGAAAGTGTTAGTCCCTTGGCCATGATCATTTGTGAAGCCTATTAAATTTACTACCTTTATGTTTGATTTTTCTTAATAAACTATAAACAAAGCCTGTAATTCTTTTAATCCACTGTACTGTAAGTGAAACTATCCTAAAGGAATGAAGAATCACAATATACAAATTTTCTTCCTTAATGCAAAAAATATTAACATAGAGTAAAAACTAAAACTGTCAGAATGAACTTTTCTTCATGAACCCTTTTTCCTAGTACAAGATTGAACCCAAGGGTGTCCTAACAGTGAGCTATACCCCTAGTCCTTTTCTATTTTGAGGCAAGGACCTGCTCAGTTTCCCAAGTGGGATTCACATTTGCAATCCTCCTGCCTCAGTTTCCCAAGTCAAACTTTTGTAAGAAATTAGTCTACTGTTTAACATAATACACATGGAGTAAACTCTACACACACCAAGTAAATACTGACCAGTTGCTTACTGGGTGCTAACAGCCTTTTTCTTTTCTTTTTTTTTCCCCGGTACCGGGGATCAAACTCATGACCTCGCGTTTGCCAGGCAGGCGCTTATGCCACTGAGCTAAATCCTCAGCCCTGTGCTATGCCTTTTTCTAGGCACTGATGATATGGTAGTAAACAGACACTAATTCTGTGGATGACAGTAAAGTGTGTATCTACAACAACCAATACGGCAGAGAAACATATAGTGTGTTGGAAGAAGGAAACTAAGAGAGGGAAATAAGTAACCTTATTTTATAAACTGAATTTTGTAAGTTTTATACAGTCACTGCTGAAAAATACAGTGGAGTGCATCATCTGTAAAAATGAAGGATGATGATGTACATGTGGGAAACTAAAAGACTGGCTTAGTCTATTAGCAGCAAACTAGGGTTTAGCATTAAGATTTAGTGAATCAGTGCCGGTGGAGCAATTCCAGCTCATCATCTAACTTTAAAATAAATTCTTCTTTATTGGAAGTGCTGGAGACAAATCCCAAGGCCTCTTGTGAGCCAGGAAAGTGCTCTGATACTGAACTATCCCTCAGCTCTGTCAATCAATTTTGCTGAATGGTAGCCACACCCATCCATTTGTTGTCTACCCAATTCTGGATGACCACAAGAGAGACTTCCATGCCATGCAGCCTAAAATATTTACTACTTGGCCTTTGCAGAAAAAGCCAATTCCTGATTTACTATATGAAAGACTCTTCGATGACACTTTACCCCATATACTGAAAACTAATCGATCATGGACCCTCATGCAATCCCTTAGCAATATTCAGATGAACATGAAGGTCCAGATTAGAGCGCTTACTTATGTCCTGAGAAAAAACAAAAGTCTAACAGCTAGATACATCTATGTATATATCTGCAAACCTACTCACTTGAGCAACTGAGGTGGGAGGATCACTTAAGCTTAGAAATTTGGTTGCAAATAAAAATAATTTTTCTCATCAAAAGTTTCCAGTAAGATGTGCAAGGCCCTGGGTTTGATCCCCCATACTGAAAGAAAAAAAAATCATGGCACATAAATCTCCCTAAGGATTTGTATCTAGAATACAAAAATTTATAATGCCTACAATAAGAAGACATGATTTTAAAATGGGAAAAGACAAAGATTCTTCATGAATGCTATGCAAATGGAAGATAGGCATGTGAAAGAATGCTCAACCTTATTAAACATCAGGGAAATACAATATAAACTAAGATCAAAGCACTATTTCATACCTGGCAAATCCTAGTATGAACACACACACACACACACACGCACACACTCATACTCACACTGACAACAGGAAATGCTGACAGTGTGGAGTGACCGTGTGGCATATGAAATGGTGAGCCACTGTGATGAGCAGGGGGCAGTTTCTTATAAACTCAGCTTACCATTATGACCCAGCACTCTTACCATATTTATCCAAAGGAAATGAAAACATAACTAAAAAAAATCGAAATTGCTCCAGACTAGAAACATCCCAAAGGTCCATGAACAGGAATGCATAAACATACTACGACATGCTTGTAGGATGAAATGCTACTCAGCAATTAGGAACAACTTACTTAGGAAGTATAGATAGGCTTTAGAGCATTTTAAGTGAAAGAAGCTAGAATCAGAAGAATGCATATTGTACAATCCATTTTTACACAATTTAAAAGCAGCAAAATAAATTCTCCGTGATTAAAAACTACTAATTAATCACTGGCATGAGAAACACTCAAAGATTATTTTAAAGGTACACAAGAAAATGTAATGGTAATCTTTTAAGTGGTTCTTACATAGGTGTACATACCTGTCAACACCACCCTGAACCACCCTGCAGATGCGTGATTTTATACCCACATACTCTACTTCTACAGATCAGTTTTAAACAAGGAGAGCACAGAACCCCTGTTTCAGGATGGCGTTTCCAGCTAAATCTGACCTGATGGCTTTAGTGGGATTGTTCTGAACTTGAATGTGTTAAGAGCTAAGTCTTTGATTATGAAATCTTATAGGGCCCAAAATCTAAGTCCAAAATAATAGCATTTAAATGGCATCCAGGAAGCAGTTTTATGGAACCAATAGTCTCATTTCCATTGGTGTGAAAACATTTGGTCACCCTAAGGCATTTGTGCACTAATTTGGTTTTTATAATACAACAAGTTTTGGGGTTTTATTGTGTAGTACAGGCCACTCTTGAATTCACTGTAGTCCAGGCTGGTCTCAAATTCATGATCCTCCTGCCTGAGCTTCCTGAGTGGTAGGATTATAGATGTGTAGCACTACACTTAGCTCATTATGGAGGCTTTTTGGGTTTTTTGTTTTGTTTTGTTTTTTGTCTCTTTGAGACAGGATCTCACTCGGCTCGTTTTGAACTCTTGACAACCCTCCTGCCTCAGTCTCCTGAGTGTGGATTATAGGCAGTGCCACCATGCCCAGCTTTTATCATTGAGTTCTTTTTAAACATATTGCTTAGCCTTCTTTATTGAAACCAGTCAAATGATAGGGTAAAATTTTATTCAAGCTGGCTGAGGCAGGAGGATCACCACACATTTGAGGCTAGCATGGGTTAGTGAGTTCAAGGCCAGCTTGAACTATGGAGTGAAACCCTGTCTCAAACAAACAAAACAAACAAAATAACCAGAAAAAGAAATTTATTTTTCAAAGGCATGCAAAACCCTATTACTCTTCATTAGATATATTCTTTGGCATCCACTGCCATGGCTTTATTAACACTCCAAATTAGTACCTGGAATTTTGGATACAAAATCATTTCCTAGGTGGCTGTGGTGGCACACATCTGTAATCTAGAACTCAAGAGGCTGAGGCAGGAGGATTGTTGAGAGTTTGAGGCCAGCCTGGACTACATAATGAGTTCAAGGTCAGCATGCACTACAAAGTGAGATCCTATCTCAAAAATCAACAAATCATTGCCTATCGCCTATTCGAAGCGGGGATCTTTTCCACAGTAGGTGAACATTCGAATCATGCTTCCTCATTAGCAAACTCTTTAGCATCTGCCCTAGATGGAAATGAACCACAAGTTAGGGTGTGTGGTAGGGATTTATTAACAAAGAATTCTGTTCATACCAGGAAGGCCAGCAGTTGGGTTAGCAATGACCTGAGCAGGTTTAACAGCTTAACAATTTTAGAGCATGACATTAACTCTGTTGCCCAGCGTTCTGTTAGGTCTACTGTAGTCTCAAGCACTTGGGAGCCTGAGGCAGGAAGATTGCTGCCAGCCTGCCATGGACCTTGTCTCAAAAAACAAAAAAGGCTATTGCCCACATAGGATAAAAGATGCTCCATGGATTCTGATTTTTGTTTTATCTTGTACTCAAGAGTGACCTACAGAGGCAGGAGTACACACAGCAAGGGATTCTCTGTGTGAAAGGTGTATCAGCATGGGGGCCCTTCACAGCATATTTAGGACAAATTCTGCTGTTCGGCCAATCCCCATGAATGCCAACTTGGCCAGGTGTTTCCATGGAGCTAGGAGGTCCTCACTGCACAACCCCAGCCCCTTCAGAATTCTGATCATGTCATGTGCGCTTAAGTGGCTTCTAGGGCAGGGATTTGTTATGCACACAGAACACTGTAGTTCTCAAGAAGGAAATGTAAAATCTACAGAACACGTTTCAGCATAAAGAACCTCATGGAGGATAAACTGTCTTCTATTGATAACTGGTTTTTGTATTTGTATTATAATCAGCTTCCAAGATTTCACCCTGAAACTTGAACACTGCAGCAAAAGGCAGGTGGTTTAAGCACCACCTGAAGCCAATGAGGCCAGTAGGAAGCCAATTCTATTAGCTCACAGCAGCGCTAGCCTTCTGGAAAGGGTTTGGAAATATAGAGACCTTTATTTCCTCTTTCCTCTCATTAAGTTGCTGGGGTGGCTCCCAAACTTGGGGCAGGGCATTGTTAAGTACTTTGGTTTCCCCTTAGTAACATATCTGAGGCTACTAAGATCTATTTTAAACAGAGAAGAACCAATAGTAAGAATTGGCCACTAAGTTTTCAGGGCAATCTGAGGGTGATGTTTTCTAACGTACACAATGTAGCAGGTGTTTTTGGTACTGGGTAAGCATGGACAATCCTTTCTCCAGTAAGACTCATCATCAGGAGCCTTGGACGAACCAAGGCACACTGTGTATTGCCGGCCCTCCATGACTTTGGAGTAATTTCTCTGAGCTCCAAAATCTGCCTCCCAATCCACTAGGGTAAGCTTGCAAGACATTTGTTCTGATGATTGAGCCTCACAGATGTGAATAGTTCTGTCCACTTGTGTCTGGAAAAGTTAACACAACACCCAAAGCGGTAAGGTCACAGGAAAAGAAACTGTCAGACAATGATATGATGTACAGAGAGGGTACAAAATGGCTAGTTCTCAGAAAAAAGTATCATCTGTCTTTGGGAATCTACAGCTCTTATATTTTTGCCTAAGTTAACAATGGTGTGCTTACCAAGTACGCATTGTTTCCTAACTAGTTATGATCTTCACAATATTTCTATAAAACAGCATAATAAAATGAATGTACAGAATCAGACCAGCATGACCTGCTTACTTGGCTCTTAAAAACATCAGAGTTTAGGGGCCAGGGATTTAGCTCAGCAGCATAAGCACCTGCCTGGCAAGCATAAGGTCAAGAGTTCAATCCCTGATACAAAAAAAAAAAAAAAAAAAAAATTCCGAGTGAGACTTCTGACTTGGCACCCCTGGATTCCAAGGGCAGTGTGGTTGTCCTTTTGGTAATGTTAGGACTACAACATAACTGATCTGTGAACTGGTTGCCTCCTACCCTGAAAACAGTCTTAAATTATAGCCCCAAATTATATTAGTCTGAAAACTGCTTTTCACAACAATCTCATTATTTTCCCATCCTACTGCTTAGAAAAAGGACAGCTGTCCTTAAATTAAATTTCTCTCTCTCTCTCACACACACACACACACACACACACACAGAAAAAACTCCACAAGTTGTGTTTACCCCTCTGGTAGGTATTATTTGCCTGACTTACAAGTGTGCAATTCTGCTGTCTACACCTCAAGTGACAGAACCAAATCATTGAATGGAATATGAAAATCTTAGCTCACACATTTGTTTCTGAAGCTACAATTTTCCCATAACGTTCACTATATTCTTAAAGCTCCAAAGGTCACCCAGTTCCTAGTGTACATGTGGAGATCACATGGGTATCTGCTGTTTGCACATTTCAAATTATCAGCTATAAACTGATACCATCTTGAAAGTTTCATAGCTATTTATTAGTGAGAAAACAAATCCTCCTGTAACAAATTCTAATAAGACCATGCAAAATTCTTTACTGTGGAAACATCTTAGGTCAACACTGCAAACTAGTTGGGCAATCCCTGTCAAATCAAATCATGCTGAACTGTTTTCATTCAACTATCACATGTGATGGTCCTTACATGAGGATGGTCTGCTATGATCTGAAGAATGGGAAGGCCTCCTGTTCTATCTGGGGCTGGCTTCTAAGCATTAGGCAAAATACAGACATTAGTTGCAGATTCTGCAAGACTAGAGATGGTGTACTGCAGTCCTCTAGTAGCAGCAGTCATGGGCACTATGTAGTCACTGGTGTGATGTACAAGTCCACTACTGCAGTTAAGAACTGTTTTTCCTAGTCCTGCATGCTAGGTCACTCAGTGACTAGAATGAAAACATGACAAAGATGCAGTCCAGGCTGATCAGGCCCAGAGAGAAGAAACAGAAAATCTGAGCAAGTTCCTCAACTCCGTGGGGCCTTACTTTCCTCCTTCACAAACAGTAATCTCCACTCCCACTTGTTTTAGAACGTGTAAGTTAAAGGGCTTAGAAGATGGAAGTAGCAAATGAACTCTAATTACCAATCCAGTAAGATTAAACTGTCCTAAAATTTGGCCGTGGTTAGTGTACCAAAAACAAATACCGCCAGTACTGAAACATTTAAGACAACTCTGCCTTCATCCCTGTTGGAAACACCAGCTTGGAAGTGAACAGAATAGATTACTATAGTATTTTTAAGGCTGAAAATGACTTCTTAAAGTATCTTTTAAAAATTAACACTCAAAGATAGACTGAGCATTTGATATGTATTACTGGTACAACAAAGAACAGTAATCTAAATTTACTGCTTGAGACAGAAAGCTTGCAGCAAATGTTCTAAAGGCTTCATTAACCAAGTGTTGGGCCGGCCTCATTCACAGCTCCCCACACAGAAACAGAATCAAATCTTGACTTTTCTGTTAAGCAGGAAGAGTGAATAAGGCATGTATTATAGGTGGTTAACCACCTATATGTCATTGTTTTCGACTATAAAAATAAACATAAGTAACTAATGCAATAACAAAATAAAAGTTTATTTTATTAGAATTAGGAATGTTCTTTCCCTCTGGGCAACCTGAACAGTCCAGTTACAATGAAAATCTAACAACAGTTATTTCCACAGCACAGGGTGCTCTATGCACAAAATTACAGGGTTAGGAGCATTTAATCAATTTATCAATCTGATTGTCTCACCAACCCACCCCATCCCATCCCCCAAGTGCTCTATACCAGTATACTTAGCTATAAGAATTTTGTCACATTACCTCCTCTTCTCTGTATTAAATTTGAATTCCTACTCATAGTTGAACCATACACTACGCTGTAGATTCAGCCATTTCAAATCAAGTCAGTCAAGTCTCGGATCTGTTGTATGTGTGTATGTATACACGTGTATTTAATATATTTATTTAAACACACATAAAAGACCATACAATCTGGGTGGCAGCAAATTACACAAAATTTAGTCTGATATTATATGCTACTCCATTTCACCACTATGGTTTGTGTCCTGAGCTTTGGATCAAACTTTTATTGTAAATCACTGAAAGTCCATTTGCTGCTCATTGAATTGCTTGGGTGAAACATGCACTTTTCAGAAGACAATGTCACTGACCTCAAATAGACATGGAGACCCTTGTGCTGACTGTGAACCCTCTGACAGACTCAGGTAGGTGTAACAGGGAAGCTGTAGTATAATATGGCTTGCCTAGCCCAGCTGGGGGCACTGAAGCTACTAACAAGAGCAGTTAATTCTGGGAATCCTGTCAAATATGAGGATCTAGTAAAAGCTTGGAAGTAGAAAAGGCCAGTTCACCTTGTCATACCGATTAGCAAATGCACCCAACTACAGTGTCCTCAGGTAGTATACCGACACTGGAACTAGAAAGCAGCTCTAGAAAGTACTGCTCCTCCACGGGTGGGGGAATGAGGAAGTGCACGCTGTTTCTGGAGTCTTGGAGTCTTGTGGCCGAGGAGTACAGGGAGAAGATGAATGACACTCAGACTTAGACGCTGCTGAGTTACCCGGGAAGATGGCTGAAAACCACCACACACATGAAGCATTTGAAGGGAGCCACGTACATCTATGCAGCAACTCTGGGCTGCTCTTCAAAGTTACCAGGGAAAGGAACTTCTTCAAGCTTTCCTTAAAAAAAAAAAAATTCCTTAGTCTTCATAAATGTCGTTTAAGATTGATGCAGATAAAAGGTCAAGTAGGATGATGAGGCAGGGAGGAATAGAGAATATGGAAGAAGGGGACACTGAGTTCAGATTTTCACCTGAGGTGGCAAGGGAAGAACAAGGTATAGGTAAAGTCGATCCTAAAGCGACAAGTGGTTTAGGAAGCAGCATAATGTACTCAGCAAACATTCACTGGTTTTTGATGGGAAAAGAACAGTTGCAAGTACATCTCATGTAACCTTTTCTAAAAGGAAAAGTAGGGTTGATTCAGCAAAGCCTAACTTAGGCAAAAGGCCAGAGGAAAGTGAGCCTACTTCCCAATGGTGTAGTAAGATGTACAGTGCAAGAGCAGACAAAGCTGCCTCACGTGTGGTAAACACGTCCTAGGCACAAGACATTGAAAGGAAGACAAAGAGGTCCTCAGTTCAAAGCGGTATTTTGTATTCAGACCTCTTAATCTAGTTGCCTAGTTCATGCTACACACTTGTATAAAACTGACAGATTTAGGGATGCTGACCTGTTGAAAAATACACAGCCACAATGGCCTGAACAGGTATATAGTTAATAAAACCACCACCATCCTTTACTTTTAACATAGCTTTTAGTAGAAAGGTCATAAAAAATGGACGTCAGAGCTAAAACGCAGGATTAATTCTCCTATCTGCTGACAACAGAAAAGAAGCAAACAGACATGATTCCTATGTAAATGCCCTGGATGGGATTATCATTTCCTAGTGGTGTTTGCTTTCAAACTGAGCCCACAGTGACACACACAAGCCATTCTAGTATCTGCCAACTTCAGTTTACAATCTGAGACTCTGCAGTGAATGGCTATTTACTTATATTTAAAGCAAAATCAACCTATTTGACACCCTATCATAGAGAAGGGTGAGAGACGAGCCATAACTGAAAT
This sequence comes from Hydrochoerus hydrochaeris, assembly GCA_004027455.1. NCBI lineage: Eukaryota > Metazoa > Chordata > Mammalia > Rodentia > Hydrochaeridae > Hydrochoerus > Hydrochoerus hydrochaeris. Next base: position 231,266 of record PVLA01000556.1, read on the forward strand.
CTTTTTAAGAGGCTCGAAGCAGCAATTAAGGAAAAACAAAAGCAGGAAAAGAAATTTATGAGACGCTTCCTCTGGATGCGATGGGAACCCAGTAAGTCTATGCGCATGACCCGGGCACCTGAGGTCGGGAGAGGCCTGAGACCACAGAGGGGAGCAGGCTCCACACAGGACCATTTGTGAGCTATAGTCACAAAGTCCTGGTGCTGCCCTTACTGGCCACAGCACTTAGAACGTTACCTTCTGGTTCCTGATCAAAAGCTGGGAATTCAAGGCTTGAAGGCCAGGGCCAGCAAATGGCACAACCCAAATCAGAAGGACAAAGGAACCTCAGGAAAGGAAAAATCAAGAGCTCTAGTAAGGTCTTCTAGAGGTGCTAAACACACACACATTTTATCCCAACCCCATCCCTGGAAAGAAAGCAAACTGAAAGAAAATGCACAGCAAATAGACATAATCTTGAAGATTTTTAAAGAATAAATATTTTTTGTAATTAAACATTATGCAAACACGTGCCACGCTTGCTTTGTCCATGCATATGCGCTATATACAATTTTGAAAAATACTGTGTTGTCCTCTTTATGTTTTAAAAGTCATATACAAAGTTTTTTTTCTTTTCTCATGTGTGTGTTGTTAAATCCTCTTTCTGCCTATCCCCTTCCCCATCCCGAGAGTTTTGACCTGGGACGTCTGTGTGTGGGTGTGTTCCTATGTGCGAGGGGGAGGGGAGGAGGTCCTTTACCCAAGTACAACAACAAATGGCTGGTTTGGACATGAAGAGCAGGAGCTATGTGGAATTTGTACTACACTCAGGAAAAAGAAAAAGAAGGAGTCAGCTTTGAGGATGAAGCTACGTTACAAGTTAAAGTTTGGAGGGCTTTTAGTGTGTCTGTCACACTTTTGTTGGCAGCCTAGAATACTGTTGTACAATGGTTTATCTACCTTTTTTATTACAATATAATTTACTTAAACTTTCTGTCAACAAAACAGAATCCTGGAACTACAGACCAGCAGTGTCAGAACAGGCTTGGTGCCTCTTTGTTTGTGTTTGTGTTTGTTTTGTTTTAATTGCATGAGCACTCTAGATGGTAAAGTTTTCAGAGTTCATTTTATGCAGGGCCATTCTCAGTCCTCAATGTACTCCCACAGATCTTTTTCATAGCCTTCATGCACATGCTGTAATAAAACCCTTCGTCGACTCTCACAGTATCTGAAATCAAAGAGAAGAAAAAGTGTTTCAGTCCCTAGTAATAAAAAAAGAGGCACTTTTTTCTTTTTTAAAGGCATTTCTACAGTTTATCCAGACTTGGAACCAAGGACCTTATCATTTTTTTTGGAGACAGGATCTTGCTTGCTATGTATTTCAGCCTGGTCCTTTTCACTGAATAGCCCAGGAAGGCCTCAAACCCACAGCATTCCTGCCTCAGCCTCCTGAGTGCTAGGATTACAGTTGTGCACCATCACACCCAGTAAGCAACTATTTTTAATTTTAATCAGTACTGGGGATCAAACTCACGACTAAATCCCCAGCCCAGCAACTATTTTTAATAAGCAAATTTTCAGGTCAAGATGTACAAACATATCAAACTGCTTCTAGTGATACAGGAGTATTTTTCTGAAATACTCCCCAGTCCTAGAAATTAATTTCTGAGTCATAAAATGTTACAAGTTTTGATGAGCATGAGCAATAGAAGCTATGATGCACACTTATAATCCAAATTACAGAAAGAAGTAATTTCATGGGTTATTCACAGCTACAAACTCTTTGTGAACTGTAAAAGGTGTGTAAACATAAATACTTGGCTAAAGTACGCGAAAAACATTAGTTAAGTCTTCCAAATTCTGTTTTCCATTATTATTAAAAAGATATTAGCAAGCTGGGGGGGGGGGTTCATACGCCTGTAATCATAGCACTATGGGAAGCTGAAGGAGGAATATTACAAGTTTGAGCTCAGCTTGGGAAATTTAGTGAGACCCTGTCTCATAACAAAACAAAAAACCAAAGCAATACAATACGATGGGAATGTGGCTCAGGGGAAAGACTTTGGGGGTTTAATCCTCAGCAAGGCAAAAACTGGACACTGTCACTTGCAAATAAAAAAAAAAAAAACATTAGGGGAAAGAGCTTTATGTTGAAGAATCAAACATTTGCATCTTTAGCAGAAGTAGTCTTCAAGTCTCATCTACTCTTAGATTCCCTGGATAAGACTTATGTCCTATTCTCAGCCTTTCATCCCAATGGTCACTTGTCCTCTTTAAGCTCTTTCTTCTCTACAAGGTAGCAGCTAAATAGTTATAGCTAAACCAAAGTAGATCAGCCAATAGGACCAATGGCTGTGCTCCTCCCACCCACTTCCCTATTACTACTCTCTGGCACTTGCTGCCCCATGGACCCAACAACCTGTGAGAAACACGGCAGCAGCAGTTACTGAACATACTAAATAAAGCAAGCTTCATCGCTAAGTCTTTCTAGACCAATTTTTGCCCAACAGCTGGTACAACCTCACCTGTACTTATCTTGTACTTTTTGCTTTATATCCTGCAGAGAATCTTGGGAAATATCTCGTTCAAGGTAGCCCGAAAGCACCTCTGTGGCATTCTCTAGATCTGCTTGGTTATTCTGCAAGAAAAAGAATACACAGTAAATTTTGGCAATAAAACAAAACAAAATAAACTAGAAGCCAAATTATTATAACTGGTTTATTGACTACAGACTATTCTGAACATTGATATCATAATTTCTCTAAGTGGTTTAACATTTCTTGTGAAGCTTTTTTTTTAAATGTCTTTCAGTGATAACAACTTGTTCTCCTTTTTCTAGAATAATTTTTAAAATGTTTAACAGTTAAAGATTCATCCAGTATCTCTGGAAGAACATAGACAGAAATTTCAAAGAACAAAAATCTTCTAGATCTGAGAGCTATTCTATGCTTAAAAACTCAAGAAAAAAAAAAAACTCAACAGGAAACTTGAAGAAAAAACAGAAACCTATTCTTGGTCACATCTGGCTGTAGCTATTTCATAAACCCAAATACAATATTTCAGAGAACAGTGAATAGCAATTTACAACATAATGCTGTTTTCTAGTAAGGATAGTTTTATATACATTACTCGTCTAAATTCCCTTCTCCAGGTCAGAACCACTGTCTGCGTATTTATGAGCACCAATATTTCAGACTTCCTTTTAGCCATTTCTATTCTACCAAAGGTGACCACCCTATTAACTTCAATATTACAGCTGAGTTTTGTCAAAATAAAAGCTTTTACCAGGGGACTATGTAAGTAATTAACACGAACTACCTCACCTAAATAAACCTTAATACTCTTGAAAGGTAATTAATACACGTATTTTATCTTTTTCTTTAAGGGCTAGGGATTTTCTTTAAGGGCTATCACTAAGTTATACCACCAGCTCATATATGTGTTTTAAAATAAAAAAATAAGACATAAGGTAATTACCTCCTAATCAACAGAGCTAAAAGGGATAAAGTCAAGATTCAAATCCAGGACTCATTTCACATACAACTGCTACCTAGGCAATTCACATTAATGTGAATGTAGTTTTTAGTACAAAAAATAAAAAATGTCTTGTATCTTCCTAATAAAATTAGTACAACGTTTACCGTTGTTTTCTGAACAGAGAGAACATTCAAGTCTCTGCATATTTTTACGTGAGAAAGATCTAGTGGTCCTATGAGACAAAATGGGCCTTTTCCCATCCAGGAACTGCTCCTACCTCAAAGATAATGGACTGGTTATTCTTTTTGAGGTAGAAAGCGAAGACGTAAGTATACATGAGTGTGGCACGGCACTGGCAGAGCACATCGACTGCTTTCTTCAGGAACTGAACCTCAATCCAGGACATGTTGTGCTGCTGCATCTCCTCCATTTTCTGCTTCACTTGAGCATAGAGTTTGTGCTCGAAGCGCAGACTCTGCATGTGATTCATATAGCGATTGCAGTAGAAAAGGTACCTCTGCAGGGCTGCCCTAGATCGCTGGCCAATTGGGAAAAATAAACGTCATATATTGACAAAGATATAACACACAACAGCTGGTATCAATTAAAAATTAAGGTACACCTCATACCTGTTCAGATCAGGACAATTTAGTGAGACCCTGCCTTAGATTAAAAAATAAAAACAGTGCTGAGCTATGTGTAACAACCCACCCTCTGTGAAGATCTCAGAAAGGGCTTCCACAGTCACCCAATAAAAATCAAATAAGATCAGGAATGACCCAACTACTTTCTCTGCTGGTGCTGTGGGTTAAATTTAGTTTGTCCCAAAAACTCATGCTGATGTCTAATGTGCCAGAGTGATGATAATGACATTATGGAGGTCGTCTTCAAAATGGCAAGTACGACGATGAATGAGATCATCATGTATATCTAAAATGTACCAATAAAATCTAATGTCCAAAAAAATGGCAAGTACTATCTCTGGCTACACACTACTCTTCTTTGGATAGGTAAAATTTAAAAATCCACTGTTACAATTAAGAAAAATACGAGGCAGAATTAAGATTTGCCTGTAGATTCAAATTATCAAAACTAGAAAATGCATGCTTTTTTTCTTCAGTAGGATTTTAAAAAATCATGGTACAGCTGTGAAATGGTTAGAATTGTCATCATACAGTCTTACTTTACACCACACTGGTTAATGAGAAAAAAGTGATAAATGAAAACAACAAAAAATTTGGGGCAAATCAAATCTTGAGGCACTGTATGAATGAATACTTGAAATAACAAAAAAAAAATCAACTGAAGAGAATAAATTATCATAACTGTGGTATAGTAAGAGAGAAAAATAATCAGCCACATACCAGTCTATCAACAGAAATTTCAGCATTATCTGTCAAATTAAATGTTAACGTTTCACTGATCATGTAGTTCTCCTCTTTGCTTCCATAGCTGTACATAAGCATAACAGTTTATAGCTAGCTTTATGTTTCCACATATGAGAATCATGTTTTAGATTATCTGAGTTTATATAGCATGACTCAAATTAATGAAAAGAAAGCAAGTAACAATGCTTTTGACAAGCATTTTGGGTATGATTTTCTAAGTGTATAGACACCTAGTAGTTACTGGGCATTCTTCTATAACCCTGGCAGAGCTGCCATCGGCTCACCCACTCCCAGGAACACACACGGCGCGGACCAATGTGCCACCACCCTTCACACGTGTGCTCACCTCCTGTGCATCTCTCGCTGCCTTGGCGTCATCCTCATTGTAGCGGTTACAGTTGTACCTGAAAGTAAATTAGAATTCCATAAAGCTGTAAATCGATAAAGAGAGAACACAGCACAGGATTTTAACCAGGATTCACAAGTTACCTTGAACCAACATTCCCTTTAATAACAGATAAAATTTCTCTTTAGAATACTGGTTATCTGCTAATAGAGACTTCCCCACTGTTAAATACAAATCAGCTCACCCATTACCATCAGAAAATATTCTCATTTCAGAACTTCCATTGACAGCCTTTAGTGCCTAACTCAATTTTTTTTTTTTTTTTGGAAGAGTCTCACTATGTATTCCAGATAGGTCTTAACTCACTATGTAGCCTGGCCTAGCCTACAACTTGGAACCACCTGCTTCAGCCACCTAAGTGCTTGAATTGCACGCATGTGCCACCACAACTCAGTTTTGTTTTGTTTTTTTTAAAGTTAAATTTATTTATCTATTTTATTTTATTGGTACCAGGCTGGATCGAACTCACAACCTCACACTTGCCAGGCAGGCACTGTGCTACTGAACTATATCCCCAGCCCCTTCAGTTTTTGAAGAAAGTGATCACCTTAAATTCTAGGCCATCTGATAACCAAGCCTAACATTCTCAATTTTCCAACTACTCATCTTATCTGCTCCTTTATATGGCAAACAGAATGAACAGCTGACAGCCTACTCTGTAACAGCAGATATGCTATATGCTTTACATACTATAATTTGTCAATGAAAAGTGAACAATAATCAGAATGGGAGAGAAGACACATGCCCGAAGAAGCCAGCTCAGAATGATGACTAAGACTGGCATTTTTTTTATTCTGGTTGCTGTCTTTTATGGGAGCCTAAATTCTGGGAGCAGCTATTTATTAAGTGCTTACTATATACCATGCTAAGAACTTTAAATGTACTGTACTGTTACATGTACAATAATACCCTCAAACACCTTCTAAAAAATGTACTTTATTGCCACTGAACTGATGAAGAATTATATTTAGAGAAGATAATACACATACGGAGGAACTTAAGGGGTACAAATGAAACTTATGCTTGCCACCCACCACCTGAGGCATGTGTTCCTAACCCACGAGTACATTACACTGCTCTGTGCGGTTGCATGTCTTCAGAATCTGCGAGCAGCCATGCTTTTAGAGCTAAATACATTTTACTTGGTTTTAAACCCTATCATTCCCTCCTAAAAGATTTTTTAATTTAATTACATAAATTGAGTAAATGTACTCCAAGAAATAATCCATCTAAACATCTCCACCTATACTCATTGCCAAGGCCCAATACAGCACAGTCTACAATGAGATATGTTACTGACATCTACAAAACACTCCATAACCCATCCTCCTACAAATACTGCTAATTCTGCGACTTTACAGCAGAGAAAAATCACATTTTGCAATTCAGATGTAGTTTGTGGAACCAAATCACAAAATTTGGAGAGCCACAATTGCATTTTATCTGCTTCCAGTCTTTGGAACTTCTTTCCTTTCCATCATTACTCAGCAACAGCCAACAACTGATGTCATCTTCAAGTTTTTAAAGTAACATCTGGATTAGGACATTTAATATTAATAATATCCCTCCTTTGAGATTATAATTTTCTCAAGGAATACAGTATTAAACCTATTCCAAAAACCACTCCCTGTGACCTATACTGATAAACATCTCTTCCTGATCATTATTTCTTACTCTCACCACAAGCTGGGCTTTACTTTGTCAACATTATCTAGTATTTTAAGACTAAGAAAGCAAGTATTTTGATTTGCCTACAACTCAATTGACAAGTGCTACTTGGAATGCTACTTTGACAATTCTGATAATAATTTTAATTATTAGGATTATTAGGATTTTTGGAGGGGAGTGCAGTAGAGGGCCTCATAGATGCTAGGCAGGTGGTTTACTAGTGTGCTAACCTGCCAGTCCTGACTGGCTCTTGCTAAATTGCCCCTCTGAGAACTTGTGACCTCTCCCTGCCTCGGTGTCCCCAGCAGCAGGGATTACAGGCATGCTCCAGGACACCTGGGCTGTAGTATATAGTACTTTAGAATATAATAAGAAAACATCATGATTCACGTGCAATGTCGGCATGCATAGAAGCAAGACACAAGCAGCATTTTGGATACCACAGCCTTGTCCAAGCCATTATTTATTCTTCTACATCTATCTTTTGTTTCGTACCATATTCAGGATTCAGTGCAACCAATGACAAACTAGCCACCATCAGAGGCATCATTACAAAAACACACAAATGTCTACCTGTTTACCTCCTCCCCATCTTTGCCCCCTCCCCTGCATTAGGCTTGTTTATAAAAGCATAAGGTAAGTTTTAGTTTCTGAGAATACTCTAATCCTCTAGTTCAGTGATAGTGAACCTTTTAGAGCTTTTAATAATAGCACCAACAGTCCACTGTGGCCTGTATGCCACAGCACAGGTTTACCACTAATCTAATGTGTTGTAAAACCTACAAAACTACCTGGTTAAATCCCAAACACCCTTCTCCTCCTCTATCCTTTAACCTGGAATTTTCTTCCTCTCATTTTTCTCTACAGACTGCCAAAATTAGAAGAAAATGTATGTAAAGAACACAATACAGAATATTTTCATTTAAATAATGGCTCTAACCACTTTATTCCCACTTAAAAACTGTAAGATAATACTCAAACTACTTTAGGCCCTTGACTATTTCCTAACTTTGCCTAGTCCCCACAATTCACTGGGGGGGGGGGTCACAAATTCAAATGCCAACAGGGGACAGGTAATAAAAATTAATAAACCTGCATGTTATAACAGTGAAAAACATTTTCAATTTTTATCAGGAAATGTATTAAGTTCCATTTTTCTCAAAACTCGAAACACATTTAAGCCTAATTGGCATTTTCCTAAACAGGAAATATTGTACACATGGAAAAAAAGGTATGTCTTCTTACTCAATGAGAAAAAAGGAGTCAAAGCTTACAGTCAGCCTGCTTTATCTGTTAGGCATCCATGGATTCAAGCAATCACAGATCAAAAATTTATGAAGTGTGCATGTGTGTGTGTACACATGAATGTACATCTGTTCTGTCCACATCCAGACTTTTCCTTCTCATTATTCCCCAAATGGGTGTAACAACTATTCACACAGCACTTACATCTACTAGGTACCATAAGTAACCCTAGAGAAGATTTAAAATACACGGGAGGATGGGTATAGGTTACACACAACTACTACACCATTGTAATAAAATATCTAAGCATCCTCAAATTTTGGTGTCTGCAAGGGGTCCTGGAATTTATCTTGTGAAAGCCAAAGGACAACTATATATGGAGCTAACACTGCCAGTCTTGAAGGAAACAACACACTGAAAAGTAAAGGTCCATAAGTTGTAGGTAATTGTTGTCAAATAAGAATACAGTCTTTTTCTAAGAGAAGTTAAAAAGAGGGACTTTTACTGAGCAATCTCCTGATTTTTAAAGTTTGGGATAAAATTTTTGTCTAATGATATATTTACTGAGTAATAAAAACACACCTGGAGGTTGGGTTTTGCCAAAAGCTTCTTTAGTTTACCACCCTGTCTAGAGACAGAATGGACAACTCGACCCTGAAAAGTCATCACTTTTCACATTCCTCCACATCTGCTTATGTTGCTTGTTCTGCCCTCAATGTATATTCATATGACCTTTTAGTTTTTTTTTAAGAGTAGGAAAATTAGAGAAAAGGAATGGGGAATCAGAATAGCCCCTGAGAGACCAGAGGGTCCCGAATGGGCAGCCCTTTACTATTTTTCCAACTAATGAACTGTTAGTCCTTTTAAGAGCTCACCTCAGTTGTTTCCTCATTCCCTCTTCTGTAAAACATGCCTAATTAAATCCTTAGTGGATATTCAGCATAAACTTCTAACATTGAGTACACACTATTTTTATGGATCTCCCCTGTTGGATAGTAATGTCAGAGAGGTAGCAATATCACTCATAATCTGTGTTACACATCACATCTTATGTGAACATATTCGTCCGTTCCCCCAACCTACCAGGCAGATCCATGTGGTTCCCAAGGGCCAAGACACACCCAGCAAAACTCTGCTTTACAGTTCTGGTTACGACAGACCATGTGATTACAACCGCCATCCTTCTCAATTGTGACATGGCATTTGGGACATTCCTATGAAGAGAAACTATAAAGTTGGTGTCAATGCTACACTAGGTTGTATTACTACCACTGAGTACAAACCAGTTGTAGATTTTGCTTATTTATTGTTGTTAATACATGTAAAGCACTTAGAAAGGTGTCAAACATTTAATAAATATAAAAATGAACTGTTAACATTAGCACTAGCTTTTAAGTAATATAATTTAAGACTTTTTCAAATTAAGTGGCATTGAGGAACAAAACTGTTTTAAGTACTTTTATCATGCAAATAGTTTTATGGAAGATAAAACATCTGCTCATATATATATACACACTCTACTGTCATCTAGAAATAAAGAGCATTTTCTACAATGCATGCATTATTCTCAGTGCTTCATATGCATCAACTCACAACCCTTACAGTGGTACTATTTGCATTCCCATTTCTTAGATGAAAATTACAAGAAACCAGGACAACAAAGAACTAGTTTTACATCACAGGGGGGTAGACATGGCAGGAAAAGGATCTATACTAAGCAACCTGGCACAACGAATTAAGCAAGTAGAAAATCAAGCTGTGATTAGCAAACTCATATTAATCTTCCCAATTTTTTCAGTCAAATATGTTTTTACATTCTTTTCATTGTAGTTCATTAATAACTATACTACAGAAATTTTAGACTGCTTTTACAAGTCTGTATCATTTTCTCAGTGGCTATTAAGCCAAAGCTTCTGCCTTGAAGGTTCTTTTTGCTTTTGAAAAAAAAAAAATCTAGAAAAATCAACGGTACCAATTTTATTAAAATACTAAGTAAGACATAAAGCCTTTATTTTCTGCTGTTTGTAGTATTAGTATTTGATGTCTGTAATTTCACAAAGGAGTTTGCTATTATTTGCACAGACTGCACTGACCACAATCTACACTAACTTTAAATAGGTTATATGACAACCTACTATATATGATCATTACATTTTAAAAATCACTCAACTTTTACATATTTGTAAAGAAGAAAGTTTCAGGCACAAAATTAGATTCGTTCTACATTTCTTGATTATAATTAAATTATTAATGTTAGGAGACCATGGGCCATCTGTAAATCTACTTAAGAGCCAATGACAATGATAGAATCTTCTAAAATGTAAGAGAAAAACTTCGGTTTCTTCTCAAAATTACCAAGTAACTAAATTTACAATGAACTGCCATTCTTTGCTGAGTATCTTCTAAACATGCAAAACATGCCCATTCTCTCCAATATAAACTTCCTAGGGGCTTAGGGTATTTTTCTAAATGTGCAAAGAAGCCTGAAGTCTAATCAAACAGCTTAGTGAAAATATAACTGCCCTTTTCAAAACACCATTATTAATATTTCCTGAAGTATTAGTGAACATTAAAAGAGAGAAGTTTTCTCTCTCTCTTTTTTTTTTTTTCCCCTTTTGGTACCAGGGATCAAACCCTTGACCTTGCACTTACCAGGCAAGTGCTTGAGCCACTGAGCTAAATCCCTGACCCAAGGAAGGAAGTTTTCTGTCAAAAAAGAATGTCTGGCTAGGAAATTTTTATGAAATAGCAACAGAAGCAAGTACTTCCTGACATTACAGTATACTGAGCAATATTTTGAGTGACGTCTGTTATGCTTTTCATGATTAGAGAAAGCACAAAAATAGCCATTTCTATCATATTTCTTAAAGATTCAGTCATTTATTTTATATGACAGGATTGATTCATTCATTGTTTCGCTGCTGATATTTTCTAAAAAAGAGAAATAAATGTTTCTGTCTTACACACAAGTATATAACATGTATACTTAAAATCATGTGTTGGCTATTGTTGAAGTATAGAATAAAGGTGTAACTAGTATTAGTCAAAAAAACTCAGCATTCTTTAAATTATCACATGAGAAAGACAGTACTAAAAATGAACAGTTCACGAATCATCCTCCCATTCATTACCCCACACTACTTACTATGGGTGTAAGATAGAACTGAATGTAGGATGGGTATTTATACAACTTTCTATTCAGAAACTAGCTGTGCACATTTGGGACTGTTAATGGCTTAGTAAGAGAAAAAGGGCGCTCAAAATTATTTCCACTTGGAATTAAAGAAGTGGTTCATGATTATATGGAATGAATTTTAGTATCGTGAGCGATGTACTTCAAAACAAAAAATTAAAACTGGAAACCTATGAGATAAACATATTAGCCCAGAATGCCTATTTCTCAGAGTCATATTTCTTAGTAAGTCATATTTTAGATGTTAACTCAAAGTAGGCTTAGAGAAATTGTTTTGTTAAGGATACATCAATAACAGTAAAAACTTCATAGCTGTCCAATTAATTACTCTACTCAAATCTTATCCAGACAAAAAAACTATGAAAAACTAAAGCTCAGGGCATTTAAAGAATGTAAATTACCTTAAAATAATTAAAATAGGGAGTATACCTCACATTTGAATTCTAAAAGGCAATTTTAAAAAACTACTAGTTTTTCTAACTAAGAAACAAGTTTTTACAATGCAAGACAAACTAAAGCACAGTACTGTGTGCACTGCTGTACAGGGCTCAGTATTTTTCAATAAATTCAAATAGTAAAATAAAGGAAGATCATGAATAAGTAATCTTCCTGGTGAAGAATGAGAAAAGAACAGAGACAACAGTAACATGAGGCCCCTAACTTTGTAAACATTACTTTTCCAACAGTGATTCATCTAACTGCAGCTTCATCACCAAGAGTTTTGAAGGAAATACCAACCTTTGTGTTGGCTGCAATCCAATTGGAGGTTTCACTGTCATCGTCACACTTTTTAATCCACTTCTTTAACCACTGTTTGACAAAAACAATGTTAGTTTAACAAAAGGCTTTAAAAAGATAGCAAATTATTTCAACACTCAGATACAGTTAAGTTTAAATGCAAAAGCCAAGCAAGATTATTACTAGATTTATTTCCTCTTGAATAAGGGAAATTTACTAACTACAGTATACAAAAAAAAATCAACAAAACAAGGATTTTCTCTGGCTGAAGCTGAGTTGGGAGCTTGAGGTTGAAAAGATGAGCTACTAGGCATGCTATTCTCCTACTAACAAAGCCTTCCCCCCTGCAGACTTTGTGCCTTAACCACGGTCATCCTAATAGTAATCAGAAGTCAACTTGTTTTATCCTAAGAACAACTCCCTGAACACTGCAATGACTGCCTGAAATGAAAATGCCAAATGAAATCTTCCATATTACTAGTAGAAAGATTACAAAGTTATCAGCTATTATTTTTACTCAAGTCTTAGAAATGGACCATCACATTTCTTAAAAATGGAAAAGTAGCTGGGTGTAATCATAGCACTTGGGAGGCTGAGGCAGGAGGATTGTTGTGAGTTCAAGACCAGCCTGGGCTACAAAGTGAGCTCAAGGCCAGCCTGAACTGCATAGAGAGACCCTGTCTCAAAAAGACAGAGAAGAGAAGAGAAGAGAAGAGAAGAGAAGAGAAGAGAAGAGAAGAGAAGAGAAGAGAAGAGAAGAGAAGAGAAGAGAAGAGAAGAGGTCAAACTCACCTTACACTTAACAGGATCATGCCAATTTTCTCCACAGTTAAAGCTGTAAAGGGACACAGAGTTAAAAGAATTAAGTCCTACCTGCTCTAAGTAAAGAAACCTACCAACCATTCATGCTGTACAGTTTCTCAGTACTGTCACCAGCTTCCAGTGACTGGCAAACACAAGAGCTAGAACCATGTCTGTTTTACTGTACCACAAACTACTTATCACTCAGCCTGTGTTAGAAGTAGCATGTAGTGGGAAATTACTGTGTATGAAACAAAGAATGATTTAAGCATGAAGACATGTTTTGATGACAATTTCATAATACTGGCACTGTATGAAAAGCTGCCACTAACAAAACTTATGCTTCATCAGTGCATAACTCTTCTAGTTTGTATCCCAACAGAAGAGCAAAAATTTCATTCTGTAGGCTAATTATGTAATATAATAATCACATGCAGTAACAATACACAGGAAGCACCAGGTTCATCCTTGCATAATTTAAACAAATTAACCTCTACCTTGTGGAGAGAAATGGTACGACCAAGGTGTAAGACAAAATAGTCTCCAAAGATTTAACAACTTTCTGTAAAAACCTGTGTGCTCTTAATTCCCAGTCTAAATAGGAAATAAATCATTTTCAAGTAGAGAGTCATAAGTGACAAAACATAAATTGAACAAAATAATCAAAATGAGAATAAATTCTTTTCTTAAATCTTTAAGTTTGATCCCACATAAGATACTGTGCAGCATAAAGGAAAATGTGATTACGCTGCCTCCTTTTCTTTCCATTTTTTTTAAAATTAGAAACTGAATCTAGAGACATCACAGTGAGCAACATCCCAGGACTTTTTTTTTTTTTTTTGATTGTCCAGGTTGCCCTACAACTTATGATTCCTCTGTCTCAGCTCAGAGGGCTACAGTGGCTTGCTTGATTTATTTTTGGTAGTGGGGATCAAACAAACGACCTCAGGCTTGCCAGGCAGGCGCTTAGACTGCTGAGCTAAATCCCTGGCTATAGCTGCAATTTTAAATTAACCACCAAGGAAGGAAAAGGAAAAAAAAAAAATCACTTTAGAACTTTTTCATCTAGTTATTTAAAAGAAATACCATTTTAAACAAACTTCATCTTTCTTTCTCAAGCAATTTTTTTTTTTTTTGCATTTTTACTAAGAAAAATACATTAAAAAAAAAAAGTGGGGCTGGGCATTTAGCTCAGCAGCATAAGCGCCTGCCTGGCAAGCTCGAGGTTGTGAGTTTGATCCCTGATACAAAAAAAAAAGTGATGTGCACTGTACCCATTGAAGAAATCACTAGCTTACCAAAACTGGCGCCCACATTTGCAGCGAACAGGTTTAGCATCAGGATATTGGACTTTAACAACATGATGACAATCAGGGGCAGGACACCACTTTAACAGTCGATTGCACTGAAACACAAGCTCAGAATTAAAATGATAGCAAATGACATTCTCACCTAAGATTTCCCAAAACACCTGGGGAGGGGCAGGGGATAGATGATACAAACACACAAAATCCTGCTGTGGTCTTTCATAGCAATGCTTGGGACCACTGTTTTTCACTTTACGTCTTCATTGTTTCTTTGTTTTTGTTTTTATTGGTACCGGGGATCAAACTCACGACCATGCACTTGCAAGGTGGGTGCTTATGCCGCTGAGCTAAATCCCCAGCCCCATTGTGTTTTTTTGAGACAGTCTAACTACATAGTTCTGGCGGGTCTTGAATTTGTAACGAACCTCCTGCCTTAGCCTCCCAAGTGCTGGGATTATAGGCATGTGCCACCACACTGGTTAAGACAGTTATACAAAATGTATGAATTATCTCTTGTTCTGTCTAAAATACCACAGGGAAATTTTAAAATTGCCTAATATGTGATCAGTAGCAAACAACAATTTATGGTTCTACTTCAGGGCAATTTTTCTATGAAGAAAATAGATATTTTCTCCCTTTCTCCCTCCCTCCCTCCCTTCTTCCTTTCTTTCTTTGTACCAGGGATCGAACTCACAACCTTGTGCTTGCCAGGCAGGCACTTATACCACTGAGTTAAATTCCTGGCCCACATAGATATACTTCTAACTTAGGGAGGATGTTGAGACAATGCAGAATAGTTTAAGATAAGCTAACAGATGTGTGTGTGTGCATTTTCTCCCACTGACAATAAAAACAGTAAAACCAGTTCCTAAACCATATAGAAAGATGCATTCTGGTTCCACAAAAGGAAATGTTAAGTTTTCAAATATTTTTATTATGGAACAAAATATGACTCAAGTTAACATTATGTACCAGACTTCATCAAAACTACACTGACCATTTGAGAAAGTATACTGTTTCTAAACTCTGAATTTAAGCTGGAACAAATATAAAAACTATTTTCTAAAATTAAACACATTAAACAATGTTCCTGTAAGGCAGCTGGCAAACTATTTCTATAAAAAGCTATTTTGTTTATATAAAAAACAAAAAGATTTTGTTTCATAGACTGTAATATTCCCTGCCACTGAAGCACAAGAGCAGTCATAGAATACCCAGGCGGGGCATGTTCTAAGAAGTATGTACAAAAACAGGCACCCTATAATTTCCCAACCTCAGCTATGATATAAATAAATGATAAAATAACTACAGTGGGCCAGGGATATAGCTCAGCAGCACAGTGTCTGCCTGGCAAGCATTGAGGCCCTGAGTTCAATTCCTGGTACCAAGGGGAGAAAAAAAAAACTGAGCCAGAAACAAAAAAACAACAGCACTTTTTATTGCTTTTACTATCAAGATTTACTGGTCATGGAATCTAAAATAACTAGAAAAAGTAGTGGAGTTAGAACCCCAAACAAGACCAACATAATACGGACATGATTAACAATCATTACAATTCTTTGTGAGGGGCAGATAGGGGTAAAAAAAAGAATACTATAAAAAGTAATTTTTATTGCCAGGTGTGGTAGCGCACACCTGTGATCTCGGTGCTCAGGAGGTTGACTATGTATAGTGAGTTCAAGGACAGCCTGAATGACAGAGGGAAATCCTGTATCTGTCTCGAAAAGACAAGTGTGAGGGGAAGGAGGTTGATCAATTCTATTAACAAAGTTCCAGATCTAATGAGACAGTGCATTAACTGGTTTCTCAAATTCCTTTCAGAATGAAAGAGTGTGGTATACTTCATTAAAATTGTAAGCACAAAATTATGTGCCTACAATTTATAAGTTTGCAAGTTTTTAAAAGTATTTGCATGAAAAGAGTTCCTTTTATTAAAAGAAAAATCTCAGTCACTTACCTCCACAAAGCTATTTGTTATTAAATGCTGATACTTTAATTTAACTTTTGAATCTGTGATCAAACGCCTGAAACCAAAAATAAAAATATTAATAGTTTTTAGTCAAGAGTATTTTCCACATTGATGAAACATAATTTCAAAAGTCGTTAACGCAATACAGCTGTAAAAACTGCCCTACAGTGTCTGAGCATGGTAGTCACACACCTGCAATTCTAACAGAGGCCACCGAGGAGAGGACAGCAAGTATGAGGCTGGCCTGGGTTACACAGTGAGATCCTGTCTCCAAAGACAGAAAAAGTATGGCAAAAACAAAACAAAACAAAAAACTAACCTGTGTTGAAAATACCGAAACACACAGGCTATTAACAAATCTGATTACTAATCCAAACAATAATTTTCAAGTCTCTGTCATTTCATTTTCCTTATGTTTCTTCTATTCTAAACATTCTCTTTTTACCTAGTTTATATTACAGCCTAAAAACTTAGCAACTATTGTGAAGCATAAACTGCCTTCAGTCTCTGGACTCTAACACCTTGAGACAGCAATTCTTGGCTACCCTCCTTTAGCCCCACACAAAATCAGCGTGGAAGTGAGAATGATGTTGACAGAAATATCAGGGATGGATCGAGGTTTTGTAATATCCAAAGTATATAATTTTGAGAGTCTTATTCATTTAAGAAGTCTTGGTAATTTAATGGAAGTGGTGATCTTAATGTGATTTCCTTTGTTCACACAGAGCACTACAATTCACAACGATTTCTATAACTTACCACAGGAGGTCACGAAAGTGAAGAATCCTAAAGGTTAACTTTTCTTATATGTTTGTTATAAACACTTCTGAATGTGTTTTAAGAAAATGGAGTATGGGGTGGGGGAGATAACCAAGGACAGTGCCAAGAAGAATTAGACCAAACACGCAACACAGTTCAAACCCAGAAGTAGTTTTTTTTTTTTAGACAACAAGAGACTTTCCTGTGATGCAGCTGCACCTCATTCTTGAGCCTCATCCCCACCCAGTCTGCTGTGAGTCTCTGTCTATCCTATGCCTGCTCAGCGTACTCCTATCACCCAATGCTCCTGCACAGCCCGAGAAAGGAAGCACTCTCCTTCCTCAGAAGTGCTGCATGTGACTGCCTCCCTTGGAAGTGAAACAGGACAAGGTCACCAGGGGCTCTGAGTGAACAGACTAGTTCTGAAAATGCTCTTCACAACTTAGTAGCAATGAATGGAGATTAATATTCTGTTCTTTAGGTTACTAGTCAGCAAAACTGCCGAAAGAGAAAATTGTGTGACTAGAATAGTGCCTGGCAAGTAGCAAACACTCAATAAATATCAAATGTTATATGATTATACTACTTCAACCAGCTAAAATGTACTTAAGGAAGGCTTCCCTGACAATTACTCACATCCTTCTAGCTCCCCACTCAGTTTGCATGACTCCCTAACACACCTCCTTCCCAGAATTTACCACAATTTTAATTAAAATTGTCTGGATAATCACTTTCTTAATACTTAGCTTCCTGTTCATCTATCTCTGAACAATAAGCTCCAAGAAATAATCGGCATCTAGTAAATGCCTAGCTGGCAGAAAAGTGTTTAGTATCTATTTTTTTAAATGAGCAAACCTTAGTTCTCACAGATGATTAAACTAAGATCTAAAAATAATCAGTGCATTTGGTAGTTCAATCAAAAACTCAAACAGGGCTGGGGATTTAGCTCAGTGGCATAAGCGCCTGCCTGGCAAGCGTGAGGTCATGAGTTCAATCCCCAGCAGAGCAAAAAAAAAAAAAAAAAAGTGTATAAAGATTCAAACATGACATTAACATGATTGGCCAACTACCTTCGTATATTCAAGAGAATTAAAACCAGGTATTCAATACACTTGTACACAGTGTTGATAAGTTTATGTAACACCACAAATACTTCCTGAAAAAAGTACCAACATCCACATAAACATTATTCAGCAATAAAAAAAAGTGATGATTCATACCATAATATGGACAAACCCCCCAAACAAGTGAAAAGACAGTCACAAAAAAGCACATATTACAATTCCTTTTATAAGAATGCTTATGATAGGCAAATCCATAGAGATTGAAAACACAAGTGGTTGCCAGGGTCTGAGGAGAAAAGGCAATGGCTGAGAAATGGATGATGAAAATACTCTGGAATTTGGTAGTAACACATTGACTAATTAAAATGGTGAACACATCATGTGGATTGCATGACAATCAAAATAGAAAAAGCATATAACCCAAAAGCAGATGCTCTGCTTCCCAAACAAGCGTACCTTACACACTGATTGCCTCTGACACTTTTCTGTCAGAACAAAACAACAGCTGACCCTATCTGAGATGTTGCCAAACCTGGCAGGGCCCACCAGGCCTGGTGAGAGCAAAGGCCAGGCAGTTACCCAGCAACGGTTTCTACCTTAGCTTAGCATACGTCCCATCCTTGAGAATGGGTACTCTCAAGAAAACAAGTATTGTGGGGCCAGAGATTTAGCTCAGTGGTGTAAGTGCCTGCCTGGCAAGGGCGAGGTTGTTGAGTTTGATACCTGGCACTACCAAAAAAAAAAAAAACCCAAAACAAGTGTTCTGTCAATAATATGCTCACTGTCTTCACATCATTTACATCAAAAAGTGATGCCATCACTTTATCAAAAAGTCATTATGCCAACGTAAGTTGAAATACACACTGGATATACGTATATAAATATATGTATTGAAATGTGCTGGAAGGCAGCTCTCAGGTAAACAAAATGGCATCTACTAAAGACCACATGCTGAGTACAGCCTTGAGTTTGAGGCTAATACCCTACTTTAACAACGGTGTTAACAGAAAACTACAATTTAAAACCACATGACTACACAGGAAGTTTCAAAAGATTGCCAACTGCTAAATGAGGCCTTATGCTTGTTTAGCACCTCCAATAAATCTCCATTATATTGTAATTTATTTCCATTGATAAAAAGACTATTTTAAAATGATTTTCCTGCCAGGCATGGTGGCACATGCCTGTAATCCCAGCACTAGGAAGGCTGAGGCAAAAGAATGAGTTTAAGGCTAGCCTGGGCTACAAAGTGAGTTCAAGACCATCCTGAACCATACAGTGAAACCCTGCCTCAAAAAAGAACCCCTCATAAAGTTTCCTCAATAGAGAGCACCACTTATGTATACAAACATAAAGAAGAAAATTTTAAAAATCACCTGTAACTGTCAGTCACAAGAAATAACCACATGATATTCATATAAACCTGGGCTTTCTTCTTTTTGTAAATGTGTGATCATGTAAAATACATTTAAGGTTGCACCTCAGTTTTCCCAATAACATTATAGGCATTTTCCAGCATCATTAAAATAGTTTGCAATCCCACTTCGTTACTTTTTGCAGTGCTGGAGTTCAAACACTGGTCCTTGTGCATAAAGGTCACTTTAATGGAGGTATTGCATTCCATCTTCCACTGCTGGACATTTGGGTTGGAGGTGTTCTGATAATGTGATCAACATCTTTATTATAAACATTTGCTAGAATCTTATTATAGAAATTGAGATAACCTCTACTAACATCTGAATTTATATGAGCACAATCAAAAGCTAAAATGATCTTGTAGTCAGTCATTCCTGTTTAATTCCCTTTTTTACCTAGATAGGGTCTCACTATGTAGTGTAGATTGACTTTTGAACTTGCTCATGTAGCTCAGGCTGATGAACTCATGGTGACTCCTGCCTCAGTTTCCCAATTGCTGGGATTACAGGTGTGCAACCAGCACACCCAGCTTCTCATTCCCTTTTTATACCTTTCCAAGTGATTCCAACTTGGAAATATCCGAAAATTAAAAAAGAAGGGCCCCTGAGATTCGGTCACAGCCATGCTGGAACCCAGGCAGCTGCACAAAGAAGCAATGTTGCTAAGTTACTGTTGGATTGCTGAACAGAACTGTTTGCAGCCTCACTGTTTGAATGTCCACTTTGTATGCTTTAATTTTGTAACTTGAACAACTATATCTAAGAAGACAGTGTGTAATTTACCAACCAGTGATTTCTTATTGTTTATTTTTTTGAAATTCTGTATTGTTTCTTCCCTTTTTTGTTTTCTCTTTAAATAATTTTTTTTAAATTAAAAAAGAAAGAAAAAAGAAAATATACCCAAAATCCAAACAGTTCTCATTATGTCCTTAGCTACCATCCTGATCCAAACCACCACCATCTCCTAACCCAGACTGCTACATTAATCTCCCAACTGAAAGGTCTTTAGTTTTGTTTTAAATATCAGCAGTCAAAAGTAATCCTCTGCTCAAATAAGCAGAATAAAAGCCAAAGGCTATGTAATGGCCACGAGCACCTTCCAACTCTGCTTCAGGCACCCTCTTTTTTCACCTCCCTTCAGTCTCTATGTTAGTATTCATAATTCAGTAATGTTTTCAAGTTTAAATTATTAACGGTTACCAGTAATCTAATTCCTGCCTATATATTTAACCTTATTAACAAGCCAAACTGGAAAAATTGTTTAACTGCACATTTCAACAAAACTACAAAATGACTTCAGTGTGAACTTGAGTTCTGATCCCTTAGGCCTACATTCTAAAACAGTAATAATATATAGCTTTTGTGCTAAATTTCCTACTTAGCATTTTTTTTTTGCGGGGGGGACAGGGTCTCACTCAGGCTGGCCTTAAACTCACTATGCAGCCCAGGCTGCCCTTGCACTTGCAAGTGATCTTCCTGTCTGAGCCTCCCAAATGCTGGGATTACAGGCATGCGCCACCACACCTGGCCCTGTTGAGGTCTGTTTTTTCTGTTTCCTTGTGGAGAAATAACTGGCATTGAATGCATTTCACTATGAGACAAGCAACACTGTATAAAGTCACAAGTTATCAAATCATTCTCCATAAATTCTGTGCCTAAAAAATAAAAAAAATCAGCTAAAAGACATATAGAATACTTTTTATAGGTTTTTCATGCTAGCCCAACCAAACAAACCAGCCAAATAACTCCAAGTCTGCTTGAAATACTGTATGGTAACTATGAAAAATGAAACACAAACAACATGCATATATCTCAATTACCCTAAATAGCAGAAGATGCATACTGATTGGAAAGGCATACAAGGATGCTTTTTCTGGGTATTAGGAAAATTCTATGCCTTGAACTGAACTGGGTGGCAATAAAGCAAACATACTTTTGGCTTAATGTATTTTAGGACTAAATAAGACATGAAATATCAATGTACAGCAAATTGGGCCGGTCCTTATTCAGTGTTTTCTCATTGTAATGTGATTTACATACATACTGAAATAGTTTGTCCCTTTCCTCAGATGGCACAAACTACACAATCTCACTTAATTACTAAGAGTCAGTCAAGCATGAGGGTACACGGCTATGATTCCAGCACTGGGGAGGCTGAAGCAAATGGCCAGTGAGTTTCAGGACAGCCTGGGCTACATGGTGAGTCCAAGGCTGGCCTGTACTACATAGTGAAACTCTGTCTCAAAATAAATAAATACACAGATAAACAGAATGGCAATGAATTTATGCCATTATTTCTTTCTAAAAATTGTATGTGAAAATAAATTACATTTTTTTAAGGAACACTTCATAGGATGTTGAATTAGATCACCACAATTCTAGGTTTATACTAACACTATCACTCAAGATGAGACAAATATATCACTTGGAAGTCTTTAAACTTTGCTGATACTGTAGAAGGTTCTTTTATGTTCCTTAAGACTATTAGAGGAGCTATATATAAAGAAACTTAACTTCTAGACAAATAAATGGGGAAAAAACCCAATTACCAAATGATGAATAGAAACTTTTATTTGGTGACAAGTGATATATAAGTTAGAGAAATAATTTTTATTAGTTTCAAGAAAGTATCAAGGAAAAATCTGTTAGTACTCAAAACACACAGTTTCATTCATTCCTGTAGAAGGATAGCTACCAGAGGCCATGGCATAGAGAAATCCTGCCAAGTACAACAGCCTTGATTGAATTAAAACACAAATAAAAAATACTTTGTTTATGAAAGCAAGGGAGAAAATATATTCAGTTATTTATTCAAGGATACATGCCTATTAAATGTCAGTTGCTAAGGAATTAAAAAAAGAATCCACTCAATTACCATGATGAAGAATTGAAGATCTGGGCAGCTGTTGCAGCTCAGAGTAGACTATACTTAGCATACACATGTCCCAAGGTTCAATATCCAGCACCATCAACAATAATAAAAGGAAATTAAAAATTCTTTAAAAAGCACTGAGAGATCTAAATACTTTAGTGTAGTTATTCCAAGCTTAAGCCACTGAATGTTTAAATACACAAAGGTTTTAGTTACCATAAATATGGTAACAAAGGTCACACAGCCTGCTCATAGCTTAAGAAGAAATATGAGTATTATTAAGTGAAATGGGGAGGAAGGGTTATATGTATATAAACAGAACGTCTGACCAAACCAAAATTTAAACTCAGGCCTAGATAATGACTAGCATAACGACGATGAACAAGCAAAAACATCCCGCTAAAAAAACCCAACAAACAGAAGAGAGTAATGCAGTGTTATATGAGAGAAAGTCAGGGAGCAGTACAATATGTTAAGGAAACCAAGGTCTACATGGCTCTAACATAAAATGTGAGAAAACACAAAGCAACAGATGAAGCTGCTTGGGACAGTGAAGGACGGTGGAAAGCACTTTGTGGAGAACTGGAAGGTCATGAAACAAGGTCTGAGGGAACTACTTAGGCATCAGCAGCAAACTTCCACCTAAGAAACACCTGGTCTAGGTGGTCTAGGTCATGTTAATGACAATGAGAGAGAGAAATGGATGGATTTAAGAGGAATTAGGATGTGGAGACATGGAACCTACAGAATTTGGTGCAAGGGTCATTCTGGGAGATGCAGGAGAAAAGTCAATCAGGCATATTACCAAAAGCTGTAACTCAGGAAAATCTCTAACCCCTAGTATTGCTCGCTCTATACTGAGAAGGAAGAGAGTGTGCATTTGATTGTGGAAGAAGCAGTAAGCAGGGATGGAGAAGATCAAGCTGAGGAATATATACATGGAGGTGCCAGAGAGGCAGTAACATGGAGATACAAATCTGAGTATTTCCAACAAACACCTATGATGGCAAACCTTCTAGAGACCAAGTGCCTAAACTGCAACCTCAAGCCCACTTCTTTATGGCAAAGTGCCAACACTGCAATTAAACCTGAATGCTTGGCTGCTGGGATGGTGTTGGGCCAACTTGTCTTGCATGCTGCCGCAGCAGTGCACATTCCACAGGTTTGCCACCACTAGCTTAGAGCAAGCTGTGCAGGGGAAAAGGAGTCCACCAAACACTCAAAGCCAAGGGAGATTTGAGGACTGGCTCCAACTTTAAATGCATTCCCAGCCTTTCTCAAAAAGCCAAAAAAAAAAAAAAAAAAACCTCAATAAAAATTTACAGAAAAGACATGAAAAGAAAAATACTCAAAAGTAAAAGCAGTCATAAGAACTTTGAGGTAGCCAAGTATTTGGAGTTAACAAAGACCTCTCAGCTATTACAAGTATGTTCAAAGAATTAAAGAAATTATGTTGATTTAAAGAAAAATTAGTGATGCAATCAATACAGAATCTCAGACTGGAATGGTGGTATGTGCTACAGTCTCAGCTACTCAGAAAGCTAGGGCAGAAAAATCACAAGTCTGAGACCAGCCCGCACAATATAATGAACACAGAAATACATTCTCCCCTCTTTTTTGGGGTCTTTTTGAGATGGGGTCTTGCTGTGTAGTTCAGACTGGCCTTAGGCTCATTTTTGTAGCCCAGGGTGGTCTCGAACTTACAACGATCCTCCTGTCTCAGCCTCTGGAGTGCTGGGATTACAGGAGTGTGCCACCATGCCCAGCTTTTGAGCACAGCAATTTTAACAGCTAAGACAAACTAAAAAGTACCAACCTCTCTTGTCATCTCTCCTAACCTCATACTTTGAGTTCTAGTACCACAGAAAAGCTCATGACCCCTAATAAATACTAAGGCTCTTTTAATATTACTTTCACTCCTTTAACCCAATTTTTTACTCCTTTTGTTACAAAGTCTCCTTACACTCTTCACATAATAATTGCTCCTGATCAGCAGTGTTTTTATATATATATAAAAATAATTTTTGTATTTGGTACTGGGAATCAAACTCACAATCTTGTGCTTGCCAGGCAGGCACTTACACTGCAGAGCTATATCCCCAGCCTTTTACTTAAATTCTTGTATTATAACTGTGAACCTCTTGGGGCAAGGCATTATATTTTAATTTGTTGTTTCCCCGTGCATATGCGCTAGAAAACAAGCTCCCAATAAATGTCTGTAGAATGAATGAAAGGATCCAATGACCCGAATTAATTAAATGATAAAACTGTGTCATTTATACATGCAGTTTAGGCTAGTTAGGTAGGTCTTCAACTTGCAGTGATCCTCCTGCCTTAGTCTCCTGAGTTCTGGGATTGCAGTTATGTACACCATGACACCCTCCCCCTAATACGTATATATATATTTGCTGTGGTTGGTTTTTGTTTTTGTTTTTTGAGACAAGGTCTTGCTATACAGTTCAGGTTGGCCTTCAGCTCACAGCAGAGCAGGATGGCCTTGAACTCATGTTAATCCTTCTGCCTCACCCTTCCAGTGCTGGGATTACAGGTATGTACCACCATACTCGGCAAAATTGTAAAACTGAAAGAACTGTAGTACAAGATGATATGTGACTTGCTTCGCTAGCCTAAACACTTTCAGAGAGACAGTAAGGAATAATGCAGAGATGGTAACAACAATAAGTACGTTCCAAAGATGCCAAAGGAGACTAAGGCTAAGAAAGTGGAACTAGTGATTTTTATAAAAACCTGAATTGATCAAGTTACTTTATTAGGTTAAGAATTTACTTATAAAAGTCCATGGCTACTTGAATTTTAGTATCTTTCACTGCAGATGTACCTTACTGTGTAGGCAATTGTCTAGGACTAAATTCATTTCTGGATCATCATAATTTCAGTTTCTCTTCCTGGAATGAAGTCAGTGAGGTAACCTGAAGTTACAGAAACAGTGTTGACCAGAATCTAAGCATGCTGAGATTTTACTCCAGGTTCTGGAATTCATTATGTATTTTCCTCTCCCAAGTATCTTTCCCTTCAAAAGAGGAACTGTGCACACAGAGTGTATAGTTGGATGATGGCCTCCAGCTGCAGTGCCTATGAGTTCCAACATAGATCACACTCTTTCTGGCTAGTCCCAGCAAGTGAACACAGCAAAAGGCCCACGATTCCGGGTGTACTACATCCCTCTACAGGAAATCTGAGTCCTAAAGTTCCTATGAGCTGCACAGCTATACAAAGTTTCCAGTCTCTTTGAGATTTTCTTCTTTCCTTTACCAGGGAGCAGACCTATACTGTTCCTCCCCCTAGGCCTGCACAGGTACTCATTTTAAAAAAATCTCTGCACCTTCCCTTTTAATCTGTCTCTTTCCTTTATAATCCTAGGGACCTCAAGTATCCCACTGACATACCACATTCTTTCATTTGCAGGGTTACCCAAATCTAGCTATCATGTGTAGCCAAATTTACCAGAATAGTGACTAGGCTTTTAACCAAGTTACAAACTTGGTTTTGTGCTACAAAAAAAAATATACATTGGAAAGTCTCTTCAGACTTCTAAAAGGTCACCTCTTTTAGGTGTTTAGAAAAAGTTAACTTGGTTTAAGCAGCTCACCAATGTTCGACATGCAGAATCTATCAAAAATACTTACATAACCGTGTTGTCATCCACTAAGATATCACAACCATGAGCAGGACACGAAATAGTCTGAAAAAGATTGAAATTTAAACCATGTCTTCATTCAAAGAGTATTGACCATATGCTTACCACTGCCAGGCACTTTGCTAGGTTCTGGGATGTGTTAAGTTTATAGGATCTCAATCCTTCCCTTTCTATTTAAGGCGTATGTGTTTGTGTGTATATGCACATGCATTTGGATATATATAGTGGTAGTAGTAGAATTGCTGGTTGGAGTAATTGTTGTTTTAACAGAAAATGTGAAAGGTAAAAGCAAAATATAACAAGTTTAGCCTGATAAACACCAATATCACTGCCTGCTAAGAAAACAAGATTGAATCTTTAAACGGAACATCATACTGTAAACAGAAAAAAAACCTAGTTATCTTTTAGTAGTTTTAATGTAGAAAATGTTGTTCATGCAATTCATTATCCAGAAAAGTTTCACCTGTTTATATTTACAAGGGTCGAAACGCTGTAGGAAATTCAACAAAAACAGAAAATCAGATTGACATCCTTACCTGTCCCATGCCTTCCTCCATTATTTTAGTAGTTAAATATTCACTCCAGCACTGCATACAAAACTTATGTCCACATTCAAGGCCAGTGAAATACTGCAATGGAAGTAAAACACGAACATTAACAAAAACATTATCAGAAAAATCACCATGCACTGTGGCTCAAGGTTTTATTAAGTCACTTTCTCATAGTGGCTGAAATAGTCAATCTGACAAAAACAAATGGACTTCTAGCAAGAGCTTCTAAGGGAAGAAATTTACAGATGCAAATACCCTGAATACCAAACTAATGAGAAATACATCTGTGGTGGATATTTACAAATTGCAGGAAAGGCAGATAACAATGAATGAAGCGTTTGTGTTAAATGTACAGATGCTCAGCATCATTCATCACCATGGAAATATAAATCAACCCTACAATGAGAAACCATCTCACACTCGTAAGGCAGCCATTAAAAAAGAAACCCAAGATAATAACAAGTATAAGTCATGTTGTAGAAAAAGTAAAGCCATGTACATATGCTGCTGTTAGAAATGTAACATGGTACATTAACTCTGGGAATCAGGAAGTGCCTCAAAATAAATATTAAACATAAGAGTGACCATCTGATGTAGAAATTCTATTCCTAGGTATACATACCCAAACGAACAGAAAACACACCAAAAAAAAAAAACCCCAAAAAACAAAAAACAACAACAAAAAAAACACTTTACCTAAGTGTTCATAGTAGGACCTATCATAATAGCCAAAAAAGAGAAGTAACAGAGGCCTGTGAACTGAAAAATGAATGTGTAAGATGTGGGTCTGGGTAAGATCCAACAGAGCAGCATTAGTCACAGAAAGGAATGGAGCACTGACACCTCATGGACAAACTTGAAACTGTGATGCTAAGTGCAAGTTAAACACACATTGTTTGACTCCACTTACACAAGAAGTCCAGATCAGGCAAACTCTTTGGGAAAGAAAAAATATGAATGGCCTAGGCCTGGGCAGTGGTAGGACTAGGGGAGAGTGGAGTATATGAGAAATGAGAAGTCGACATAAGCAGCTGAACTTCCTTGGGGTCTCAGAAAAATATTCTAAGGTTAACTGTGAAAGTTGCAGAACTGGGAACACAATAAAACCCTCTAAATGGGTGACATGCATAGTACATGAATTAGAACTCAATGAACTGGTCATTTAGAACATGTCATGCAAATAAAGACGTGCAAGGAAGGATGTAGCTAATATAGAAAACACAGTACATCAAGAATAAGAGTAATTTTGGTCCTAGTCTTAAGATTACTTGATTTGAACTGTTAAGACCTTGAGAGATGGTCAAATAAAGGTAAAAGGTTATTGTGTATGGGGATATTTAAAAATTCAAGTCTGGTGAATTACATCTTTTTTAAAAAGATTCAAGTAATCGCTGCCTTGTTTTGGTTGAAGAATATTTTACAAAACTCATTACCTTATTTTTAATTGAATAAATAATATAGGTTCATGACTAAGACCTGTTAACAAAGGCAGGGGCAGCGGCACATGCTTTCAGTCCTAACCACTTGGGAGGCTGAGCCAGAAAGATCACTTAAGCCCAGGAGTGGGGTCTGCAGCACCCCGGGGGGAAATCCACACTCAGAATCAGCAGTGGGTCAGTGCCTCCGAATTTCCACTGGGCTTCAGCCTGGGCAACACAGCTTCCACCTCCTAAGAACTTAGGAAAGAGTTCTTTCTTTCTTTTCCTTCTGTCTGTCTTCTTCGTCTTTGTCGTCGTCTTTGTCATCTTCTTTTAGTGGCCCTGTTTCATCCACCCTGTCTCATTTCTTATACATTATTTCCAAGGATGCTACAATGTACACATACAGTAGAAGAGTTGTGTGGTCTCTTCTGTATCTTGTTTTGGTTTTTTTTTTTTGCAAATGTAACAGACTGGTGGCTCCACAGTGGTACCCAGGTAACTGTCTCTTTTCAGAGTTTCAAGGACGGCACCAAAGGTTATTTAAAGCATCTACTATTAACAGGCACCAAGACTTTTTCATTACAATTCTCCTTCATCTGCTGCATACATACCTTTGTGATAACGTGCCTATTCCTAAGAACAGAAGTGTAGAAGCGACATTACAGATACTCATTTTTGATCTGTTAGACACTACCAGGCTTCCCTCAAAAGAGGTGGCAGTAATGTGTATTATGCAAGGCCACTTGGCTTCTTATTCCTATGCCACTGCAGTATATGATCCAACTCCTTGATCTTTACCAATCTTAACAAACGAATTGAACCAACTTCATTAATTTTGATCTCAATTTCTCTTATTTGTTTGGGTTTTTTAAAATTGTTGTTTTGTTTGTCTTTTTGATACAGAGTCTTACCAAGCAGTTCAGGCTGGCCTTGAACTCACAGCAATCCCCCTGCCTCAGCCTCCCAGGTGCTGGAATTGCAGGCATATGCCACCAGGTCCAGCTGTTGTTTTGTTTTTTTCAGACCGAGTCTTACTATGTAGCCCAGGCTGGCCTCACATTCACAGTGATCCTCCTACCTCGGTCTCCTGAGTGCTGGAATTACAGGCATGTGACACCAGGCCTGGCTCTGACTTTCTCTTATATTGAGAGAAGTTTCAATTTGAAAAAACTCTTGAAGCTATTTCATCTACTATACACTCAGCTCATACATTTTGCTCATTTCCTGCCAGTTTTTTTTACCTCAACAATCTAGAATGACTTTTTACTAAGAAACTGACCATTTGTAAGAACGGAAAACATTCTCTCAACTTCATTCTGGATGTTCAAACTGCTGCCATACAAAAGCACTTTACTTATGTATGAGTAACTGTGATCTGAGGAGCTAGCAAGAAGCTAACTTTATACCCTAAGTAGCTACTAGGTTGTCCCACTGAAAAGGCTGCCTTCTCTACAATACATACATTAAGTCTTGCTAAGCAGGATTCATCCTCACCTTGCTCTCCCCAGGCCCCACCTCGGCCCTGGGGAATGAACTCAGGGCCCTGCACTGAGCTACATCCCCAGCTCTTTACTTTGAAGCTCCTGCCTCCACCTCCCAGCACTTGTTGAGCCACTGTGCCTGGCTCTGTCTACTCTTCTATCTTTACAAATATCCAAGTCACCCTTTTATCTCTCAGAATTTAATATTTCTTTCCACACTGATCTTTCACATTTCCTGCCAAGTTTATTCTAAGCTCTTTAACTCTCTGTGGCTCTCATAATTGATCATTTTTATTCTGCAACGTTTCTGACTGGTTAAAATTTGACATATGCTTATGAGATTTCAAGTATTAGTCTTTTAACCTTATATTCAAAAATGTCAGGATAACTGAGTATGGTGGCACATGCCTATTATCCCAGCACTTGGGGAGACTGAAGCAGAAGGATCACTGTGAGTTCAAGGCTAGCCCAGGCTACACAAGAGAGTTCAAAGCCAACCTGTACTACACAGCGAGGCCCTGAGTATTTCTAAGTATCGTCCCTCTTTGTCTTTTGACATGGTTGTTCCCTTACTATCTTGTGCTCACTTACACAGCTCCTGGGATTTCCCCCTACCTCAGGGAAATGGATTATTCACTCATTAATGCCACAGAATCATAAATAAAACTGATCAAAAAAGCGCACATTAGCCAGGGTGGTGGTGCACACCAGAAATCCCAGCACTTAGGAAGCTGAGGCAGGAGGATCACTTCAACTGCAAGGACAGCAGTGAGTGAGTTCAAGGCCAGTCTGAACTGAACGACATACATAATGAGATCTTGTCTCAAAACAAAACAGAATGAAACCCTAAAACTGGAGCAGATAATCTAGCTATCAGTTGTCTCACACAAAATGGAATTAATTTAAAAGGTAGGCTGGATCTAGATCAGATTATTTGCACTTTCCTAGTAACACCAGGATTCCACAGAAGGGCTTCAAGGTGAGGGACGGGACACTCCCCCTTTATAATCATTTACTCTGCCTTTACCTAATTAACATCTTAGTCTTAGAATATAAAAATCATTTACTTCATAAATATGACATACAGAGGTAGTCCAAGCTATATTTATTTCTTAGAATGATAAGTTAGTGCAGCTAATCTTAAACTACTTTGAATCAAAACATTATGAGTAATAGTTGCCAGGTTTAAAAGAAACATGTGAGAGAATAACAGAGTGAGTGAGGCACCGTGTGTGTGTGTGCATGTGTTCCCATATGTGAAGGAACAGGAATTTATGAAGCACTCCAAAGTCTTAGAAAATTCAAGGTAGAAATACTCTAGGACAGGTAACTCAAAGTACTATAACTATCAAAAGCATTTACTCAGCTGGGCATGGTGGCACCCACCTGTTTTGCCAGCACTTGTGAGGCTGAGGCAGAAAGAATGCCACAGGTTCAAGGCCAGCCTGAATTACACAGGGAGATCTATAACCCAACCACTGCAAAGACAACAGTAGCATTTATTTAACAACCTATTTTCACGTGGCACAGTATAATGCTGAAATTTTCTACAAGGATAAAGATACTAAGCATATAAGTAACTAAAAGGAAATTATAAATGGAGAATACTAAAAATGAAACATCAGAGTTACTAAGTAATCACTCATCCAACTAATAAAGTAAAGCTTCATGAAGAATTTTAGGTGGCAGTTACACCTGGAATTGAAGTGGTTACAGGCTGAGGAGGTAGAGCTCAGTGGCAGGACACAGGCAACGGCTCTGGGTTTGATTTCCAGCACCAAAACCAAACCAAACCAGCCAAGCTTGGTGGCACGTGCCTGTTATCCTAGCACTTGGGAGGCTGAGGCAGGATCACTGTGAGTTCAAGGCCAGCTTGAATTGCATATTGAAACTTTCTCAAAAAAGCAAAAACAAAAACCTAGAAAACCAAATCAAATAAAAAGTTAAAACTCTTTCTGTATCCATGAAAAAGTTGTGAGAAAAAGAAGTTCTAGTTCTTTCCTAATACACTGCATGGTTTCTATAACTCTGACTTACTTGTCAAACAACACTGCTCCTTTTGTCATCTTATCCTGCCATGCACTCACCAGGATGCCTTTAAAAGAGTAGCCTGTTCACATGTTTTGCTACACTACTGACTCCCATGCAATCTGATTTCTAATCCTGTCATGCTCCTTAAAATATTCCCAAAGTCCTCAGTAAACTTCTGGCTAATATCAAATTTACTTTTGAATTCTTTCTCTGAAGATTTGAGCACTAATTCACTTGTGAAAGCACGTTGCCTTTCTTTGTTTCAGTACTGTTCCATTTTCCTGGTTCCCCTAACTACCAAACAGGCTTCCTTCAGATACCGGTTTCTATGGGTAGTCCTGCCTGATCAGAAACTCAAATAGGTGTCCACCCTCCCTGGTCCCATCTATCATGTACTCAAATTAGAGTTAGGGATAAATGGTAAAATCTGAATTTAAACTGGGCATGGTGGCACACATCTGTGGCCCCAGCATTCAGGATGCTCATGCAGGAAGACTGCTGTGTGTCCCAGCCCAGCCTGGGCTACACGGTGAGTTCAAGGCAGCCTGAACTACATAGTAAAACCTTGTCTCAAAAAACCAAAAATAAATAAACAATCTGAATATATTTTAATAGTAATACTGATGCTTTCATAAACAAGTTAGGATTTGTAATTTAAGCAAAATACTGAGGCGTCAATAGATTATTATTACTGTGTGTGTGTGTGTGTGCACGCACGCGCGCGCCAGGAATTGAACTCAGGACCTCACACTTGCCAGGCAGGTGCTGCACCACTGAGCTAAATCCCTAACCCTTGCAATAGTTAAAAAGAACATTCTAATCAACTTATTTGAAAAGTAAGGCACTAAAACTCAAGTGTATGTAAATGGTTTACTTTTTCCCAAAGCCAAATACTCATTTGTTAGATTTATGACCAAAACATGAGAATTCAGAATTAAACCAACACTTTTTCTATTAAATTACTTTAACTCAACTATTATTCTATTTATTTAAGGGTAATTAAATTTCTTCTTTAAAAAATTTTGTTTCTAATCAATTATACAAGTGAACAAATCAATTCCATTCAAATAAACTTCTTTAGGGACATATATATAAAATGCCAGGATATAAAAGTGAAAAACCCTTTTAAAAGGTGAAAAACCTTTATAACCAATGAATACAGGTGCCAAAACCTAGCATAAGTAGTTATTGTGAAGAGCTAGCTATTAAATGAAGATATCAAACAAAACAGTTCCTATAAAATTAAATAATTTGTGATCCCTTGAAACATTTTTGAAGCTGCATTCCAAGTAACTAAACATTGTTATACCACAAATATAATCTTTCCAGTTGTTACCAATAACAATGTGTTCACAGGGAAACTGCCTATGTTTAAAATTTCTTACTAAAACTACAGAATAAACTATTTTAAATCAAAAATTTTAAAGTGCGTATTTCGTTAAGTATCTTTTCTAATGTCATAATTTTCATAAAAATCCCTATTAGAATAGATTTGTGTAACTGAAAAATTTTTTATGGTAATTCCTGAAAGCTGACTAGCAAACAGTATTAAAACATTTTAGCAGAGAGTAGTGGGGTATACACCTATAATCCCAACACTTGGGAGGCTGAGGCAGAAAGATCACAAGTTTGAGGTCAGCCTACACTACACAGTGAATTCAAGGCCAGCCCAAACTACATAGCTAGACCCTAACTCAAAAAACCAATTAAAAAAAGTTGGTAAGCATTTTGGGTATTCAAAAGGAAATTTGAAGTTTTAAAACTATTTCAATTCGGACAAATAATTATTCATAGTTTACTTACTGTCTACCTATCACACAATTATCCCCACTGTGGTGGGAAACTGTAGAAAGACTTAGGGATGCGGTAAGAACTTCTAGAAGTTAATTTAAAAGGGGTGTGAGGTGTGGCAGTTGGGGGAATCGGTTCTTTTTTCTCTTCCTTTCCTTATCCTTAATACGCAGCTGGATTATTGGTTATAAATTACTGCTCCCCAGTTCCCAGGTTTTCTTTTGTCTAAAAAATGAAACTGAGTCAGTGCTAGCCTTAAACTACCAGATACTCACCGAGTTAGGGTAGTTCAGGTAGCAGATCTGACAAGGCATATCCTGTGCTGATGACCTTGTATTCATCTGGCGTGTTCGAGACTTTTTACTTGGATTAATTACATGACACTCAGCAAAGAGCTTCTCCAGGTTTCCATCAAAGTACCTGCATTGTTTAAACAGAAAGGATGAGAGCCCAGCAACAGCACAGTTAGAGCTCTCCAAAACCCTCATTTTCTTAAAAAAAAAAGCAATGAATTGAAATAAACCAAGAGTCTCACCCTTCTGTGCACAGAAGAGGACTGCAATAGTTACATGTCAGGCAGCAGTGGCTGTGTCTATGAATTTGTACGTGTGTGTGAAGCACACTGAGTTTCTGCTACTCTTTTAATTTTTTAAAAATTTATTTTTAAGCAAGTCTTGGAAGGTAAGAGTACTACAAATGAATGTTGTGCTGGTTGCGCTACTGCTACTGTTATCTATGAAGACTAATGGTATTTTAAAAAACTAGGCAATAATTTATATAAATGAGTCCATCTTATTAAGAATTTTAACTGCTTTAAATATATTAGCTTTAATAAGCCACTAACACAGTGTACCCTGCCCAAAACGATTTTAAAAATAATTGACATATGTCTCATTCCTACACAATAGATTTGTTCTCTATATAATCTTTCAAAAAATTTAATATACTGAGAAAAAAACAAAAAATTTGTATTTTAAAGTATTTTTATATTAAGGGCTGGAGATATACCTCAATGGTATAGAACACTTGCCTAGCATCTGGGTTCAATCCCCATTATGACCAAAAACAACAAAAACCAACCACATTCCCACAAATTTCTTATACCAAATAAATACACTACTTCCTCATAAAACGCAACCCTAAATACAGACATGTAGTTCACATTTGAAACATCAAGAATATGTTATGTCAAGTACTAGTTACAGTTTTAGCAAAACCTTAAACCTTTTGACAAAAAAAAAAAAGTCTCTAGCACAATGCTTCTCAGGAATTCAAGTGAGACATGGCTCCTGACACCTGAAATAGCTTAATATTCTAAAGATTTGAAAAGCTATTGATTTTCCATCTGCAAATCAATACATATTGCTAATATTAACGTAAAATTTGTCCAAATTTTAGTTTTACCAGAAGTTTCAATAGCTAGAATGTTCTTTATTTTTGTTTTGTTTAGAGACAGTCTCACTATGCAGTTCAGGCAGGCCTTGAACTCACAGTAATCCTGCTTCAGCCTCCCAAGTGCTGGGATTATAGGTGTGTACCACTACGCATGGCAGGATGTTCTTTATATACAAACAAGGAGTTCCCAATTTTAATAAACACTCAAAAAGAGATTTCCAATATTTGTAATCAAGGTATTATTATTCAAGGTGTGTGTTGAAGCTCTTAAGTTGTTCCCTGTGCAAATGATTAGAATATATTACTGCAAAAACCCACAAATTTTATCCAATTTTAAGAGACCAAAAGACCAGGTATGGTGGTCCATGCCTGAAATCCCAGCACTCAGGAGGCTGAGACAGGAGGATCATGGCAAGTCTGAGGCCAGATGAGAGTTACATCTGAGACCAACCTGAACCTCACAGGGAGACTCTATCTCAAAATACCAAAAATAAGCAAATAAGTAAATAAATAAGACTAACAATATCAATTCATAAGCTAATTAACCACTTTATCGAATAAAAATATTCATCCTCATAAGAAAAGAGTAACTTCCATCATCCAAAATGTCACTACCTGAAAACAATGACTCCTCAAACTCTGGTTAGCATTCTAGCCTGCATTTTATGCAAACAAAGATTCATAAACATGTGTACAAATTCACATAATACCATAATCTCAAATTCATAACCTACTATCTTCACTAATATCCAATACACATCTATCAATAAAAATATCCACACCATTTTTCATTTTGCACAGTATTTCACTGTAGTATGTATTAGAATGCAACTTTACACAGGGCTGGGGGTGGGGGTGGTGCCTGAGCTTGTTCCATGGATAAAACTTTTGGTGCAACTGACTGGGCAGAGTATCTGGATGTGGGCTGCATTTATTAGCAAAGAAAAATGCACATTTTTGTAAAAATCTTACTCCCCACTGAGAGTTCAGTGTGTGAACAGGAAGTGTAACCCTCTGCATCCAGGGAAGTGTAACCCTCTGCATCCAGAACAGCTGTCTTTCCTATTTACCAGTCTTTCAATGCATGTAACAGTGTTTAAAAAGTACTTTTCATTTCTATGTAAGCAAATTTATCAAACAATCCAATTGTGATTTCTAGATTCATACTGACACTTCTATACAACCAGATTTTTTTTTTCACACCAAGATAGGGTGGCCTTGAGGTTACTTTGTAGCCTAGGCCAGTCTCAAACATGCAGTGATCCTCCTGCCTCAGCCTCCCAAGTAAGTGCTGGGATTACAGGTGTGTGCCACCATGCCTGGCTATTACTAGATTTTTTAAAAACATTCATTAATGATTAGATTTTTCTTCAGATTGTTTCCATAACTGTTGATTTGCTGGAATTTATTTTGGTGTAATCAGGAATAAAATTAAGCTTTTATTTCAATTTATTCCAAATAGTTATTTACTGGAGGTTGGTTAATCTCTATGAACTACTTTTTCCACCTCTGGATTTTGCTTTCTCAAATGCACCTTCTACGAGGCGCACACTAGTCTCGGAAGGATCCTTTGCATTACTGTTTTGCTGCACTTACATGTTACTAACTCTAATAACTGCTTTATCTGGGGGACTTTTGTGTCCCCCCCCCTTCCCAGTTTTTTGAGATAGTCTCTCACTATGTCATTCAGGCTGGCCTTCCTTGAACTCACAGCAATCCTCCTGCCTCAGCCTCCCAAGTGCTGGGATTATAGGCATGCACTACCATACCTGTCTTATTTTGGATTTTTTCACAAATAGGCTACAAAGACCTATTGTGTTGTTGCTGTAGCCCTACTGTATATAAGTTCTATATGTGTGTGTGCTGGAGATTAAACCCTGGCTGGGCTTCTCACATAAGCAGTATACACTCTACCACTGAGCTGCATCCACAGCCATAGAAGTATTTTATTATGTCCACTCAACATCTCCTTAAACAGTACATGACTGCTCTTCCAACTGATAAAACATTCTCTGCACCATACACTAAATCTCTGTGTTCAGTAACTTTATTCATACACTTGACAATCTATTTGAAGAGTCTCATCATTTCTGAGGGTTTCTAATATTTGATGAGGTCCCTTTAAGACTTTTTACTTACAGAATTTTCATGGATAATTCATCTATATTTTTTAAGGTCATGTATAAATCCTTTTGTTAAATCCAGCTGCAAAAAAAAAATTCTGAGAACTTTTATCACAAAAGTATAGAAAGCCTTTGCAGCCAAGAATAAAGTACCTTTTTAAATTTACTTAATTCTTATTCTGTCTCAATAGTCCCCATTCTCAGGTATTTTAGGGTCTTTCACTTCAGATTCCATCATTTCAGTTATATGTATTTTCTCTCCCTCTTTTTTTTAAACCAGGAATCAAACTGAGGACCTTGCACTTACCAGGCAGGCACTATGCCACTAAGCCACAGTCCCAGTCCTATATTTCTTAATGATATGACACACTGGCATGTTATAGCTTTTTGATCCATTTTAGAAGCCACCAAAGACCTTTAAAACAATGCTCAGTGAAATGGTGAGAATGAATTTGCTCAGAGTAGGCCTAGAAATCTTTTTCTTTTATTAAGCTTAACTTATAAGAAATGTAATTTTAAAACTTTTGCTTTCATTTGTTTTCAATGGCCTGTCTACCCCCAACTCACACTAGTTATTTGGCAGATATTAAAATCTAATTTAGGTTCGTTAGCGACTGCTTATGTAATGTTTAACTTACTCATTTTATCAACTTTAAATGGTGTACTATGTGTCCCTATAATATAAAATGCTCCACTTAACTCTATGGTTTTGAATGGAATTTCCTAGAGCTTTTCCTAGTGGACTATTATTGCATTTTACATTTTACATTAGGCATGTTCTGCTTGTTTTTGTGGTATCAGGTTGTACTCTGTGTTGATATGTTCCACTCTAAAAACTGGTTTTCGCAGCTGGGTCTGGTGGTGCACACCTGTAATCCCAGTACTGGGGAGACTGAGGCAGGAGTTTCACTGCAAATTCGAGACCAGCCTGGGCTAACAAAATGAGCTCAAGGCCAGCCTGAACTGCATAGTGAGATCCTGTCTCAAAAAAGACCAAAACCCCCCCCCTGATTTTTATTTCCTAAATTTGACTGCTCCCATTGACACAGACATAGCCTAATGTTTAAATGCAATCAAATGCTCAAACTGGCTGGCTTCTTTAACCACCTCAGTCTTTATATAGACAGTCTTCTATTTTCTCTAGTTACTTGTTATTGAACAAGTCTCTGACCAAAATAAGTATTAGTTTTTAATTGAAAAAATTTTTTTTCTGGTGTATACAGCAGTGGGAGTGGAGTAGGGGTTTTCTTTCTTTCTACTAGAAATGTAGCTCTTCTACTAAGGCTTATCCTTAGCATTTAACTATCTTTTTTTCCCTTTTTTTCTTTTTGAGGCAGGGTCTCACTGTGCAGTTTAGGCTGACCTTGAGCTCACTTTGTAGCCAAGCTGGTCTCGAACTTGCAAGATCCTCCTATCTCAGCCTCCTAAGTGCTGGGATTACAGGGGAGCGCCACCACACCTGGCTTTTTTTTCTGTCTTCTAGAGCTCAACTTGCCATGGTGCCTGTTTTATTTATTGCCACTGCCAATATGGTCTCAAGTTCTGCAAGAGTACTGTTTGTGCCTTCATTTTTTTCCTTAGCTCTGTCAGTTTTCTTTTCACATTATTTTATCAGTTTATCTTTGATTCCTCATCTTAGAGTACAAAGGAACTGTTTTCTTCCAATGATAATCATTTTATTTAAGACTACTATGCCCAAGAATATGGATGGATTTCTAACACATCATCTTTCAGGGAACTATTAGAAAGTTCCTACAGTTCACACTTTTATGTAAATTTATTTGGGGGGGGAGGCTGTTTTGTTTTGAGATAGGGTCTCATTGTATAGTTTAGGCTGCCCCTGAACTCACTATATGTAACCCAGGCTGGCCTCAAACTCATGGCAGTCCTCCTGCTTCAGCCTCACTAGTGTTGGGATTGCAGGCATGAGCCGCTATGCTCGGTTTATTTACACTCTTCGTGAAAAATGAAAAGGGACCAGGCTTGCTGTGAAACACTGCATCTCAGACTCCAGGTTTACTGAGTTAACACATACTGTACTTTTTTCTGTTTCACTGGTTTTGCAAAACAGCTACAAAGCTTATCCCAAGACTCTGCTTCTCTCCATTCTGGCAACCTTGCCCATCCTTTCGTGGAAATCACATTGATGTGGCAATATGGCTTCTGTTTCTGCCCAGCCTTTCCTTAAGGGGGATAGGGCACTCTCCAGTGCCACAGGCTGGATTTTTCTAGACAGTTCACATATAAAATTTTTGTCCATTTTAAAAAAGGACTGTTAAAGACTTTGATGGCTTACAGCATTGTAACTGTCTCTATTCCATTTATTCAGTGTGTCTATACAACTAGAATTAAACAAATGGGCACTTAATCAGGTAACTTTCCAGAACAGATAGCTTTATTTTTCACTGTGCTTGACTGCTACACAGAAACATACCAAATAATGTGAGGTAAATTTCTAGGTAAGAGTTACAGCCCAGAAACTTGCCAGATCAGACTGTGAAGAGGCTAGGGCCACAGGGAACACTACCCAGGGTCAGCATTTCTGGGTTCTGAGTGACGAGGCATCACTTTTGCCACTAGAAGCTTACCCTTAAAAGCCACTAGACACTACTGTTAAGTACTTTTACTCAGAATGAGAAAAGCAAGAAATGCTAAGTCATTTTGATATAGAAAGATTTTATACATTTGCTTATTATTTTTGTTTATCTTTTTGAGACAAGGTCTCCCTATGTAGTGTGTGTGGGTTGTCCTTGAACTCACCTTGTAGCCCAGGCTGGCCTTAAACTCACAGTGATCCTCCTGCCTTAGCCTCCAGACTGCTGGGATCCTAGGTACATGCCACCATCCAGCTATACCTGTCTGTAACACTCCCATCACACATTTACAAGTCATCTGTTGCTATAAAATCTTGAGAAGGACCCAACATAAAAAAAGCACAAATATGAACACTCTTACAAAACGCATTAGGTATTCCCATTTACAAACATACATATCCAGATTCATTTAAATAACTCTCACTTAACATTAACATTTTCATGTGGTAATTTAATGGTTTTGTACCATTGGCACTCGGGCGCCTGAGGCAGGAGGACTGCCACAGTTCAAGGCCGGCCTGGGTAGCACAATGAGTTCAAGGCCAGTCTGAAGTGAGACCCTGTCTCCAAATCAGTAACCAAAATCAAACGAACAAAAAGAATACTGTATCAGACTTCAATTACAAAAGGCTACAAAAGAGTCACAATTATTCTATACCTCAAACACTGTTCTGACAAAGCTATGGAAAAGATCCACAATACTAATATCCCTTCCAAGAATTGTCATTTTAACTCCTCCTTGCTACAGTGGCCTGCTTCTTCCCACTTTGAGAAAATATATATGTAAGCAACAATGTTAAATGAGCAAAGGATTACCAAAACAGATTCCACAACCTTCAAGGACTTCCCAATACACAGGAAAAACATCTAAGTCAATTTATTTAGAATTCAAGGACCTCCATAAAAGTTACTATTAACACTTTCAACCATCTCCCCTTCTGTTCTTCATGTACTCTAGCCACTAACTCTCATTATTAGTCAACTGTTCTTCTCATTATTCTTCTCTCAACTTGGTTCTGCTTACTGAACCTGAGATGCCCCAAGTTCTCACATCCCCTCCCACCCTTTCTTGAACAATTAGATGCCAACCTATCATTAAGTCTTTCCCCACTGCAAGTCATAATTGGACTTTTCTATGTTCCCCAGTACTACAGTGACACGCAGATGGGAAACTACATGATGACACAGTGGTACTGTGTACCTCCTCACCGCCAGTATACTACAATGTGATGGGACATGTGACTATTTCCATACACTACTCCCTAATAGTATCTAAATTAGTTAAACAAGCCAGGCACAGCGGCACATGCCTATAATCCCAGCACTAGGGGGGCTGATGAGGCTAGCCAGGAATTCCAGGCCAACCTATGCTCACAGTGAGTTCAAGGCCATTCAAGGCCAGGGTGCACCACAAAGCAAGATCCTGTCTCAAAAAACCCAAAAAATAAAGCCAGGTGTGGAGGTGCATACCTGTAATCCCAACACTCAGGAGGCTGAGGCAGGAAGATCATTATGAATTCGAGGCCAGCCTGAACTACATATACATAGTGAGACCTTGTCTTGAAAAGACAAAACAAAACAAAAAAACACAAAAAACAACCAATAAAACGAACAAAAAGTTAAATTGGAAAAAAGTCCACTATTGTAAAATTAGATTCACTTTCATAGCCTTGAAATGATGTTATTACTAACACAGGCAAGAAAATTCCATGTTATCATATGCAAGCACAACTTTAGTATTGCTCATTAAATGAGTATTAATGCTTTATAATTGAAACCATAAAGCTATTTACAACATACTGCAGGAAAGACTAAATAATTCTATTTAGAATCTTTGATTATATGGGTAAATTATTTCCCTTCACCCTGAACATACCAGTTAACTCACTAAAACTTTATACATACCAACTAAAATGGTTTAAGTTTAAAAATGTATCAAAGTAGACCTACAAAAAAAACCAAGATTTTTTAAAACTTTATATTGACTTGAGGTCCTGCTCCTCAATCTTGTCAAAATCTGACACACATTTGTGTCACAATTTCAAAAAATTCTACTGTAGAAAAGAGAACCTAGAACGGTTTAGTTTGATTACTGAGAATTGTGTAAGGTATAGGGATGCAAGACACTTTCTGTGCAAAGAAACTCAACAGAACTGATAAAATATTAAAGCAAAAATGCAGTAAGTAAGATACAGTGGATATAGTGCTTAAACATCTTGGGAGGCAAATGCACAGGCTATCTTAGCACAGGCTTTAAAGGACAACTAGGAAAGTAAGGAAAACAAATCAGGACAGGGCAAGTGAGAGTACAGCTCCAAAGACACTGCTTACAGCTACACAGTTCAACAGCTTATATTGATGTCCGTAAGAGTCCTGTGTCAACGAAAACATAAAGATGATGCAGCACAAAAATGAATTTGGTGACCACCTTGAAGATTTTATATTTCTAAAGTACAGTATTAGAAATAATACAGAGATAAAGAGAAATGCCAGAAAGACAGAAGACAGGTTTTGCAGAGCGCTGCCATTCAAATTTACCAGCCTCCTACCAGTCTCCCAAGTAAGATAGGATTATAGGCACACTTGAAGAATGGAAAGAGTGTCACTGACACTAAGTCTACTTATATTCCACATTCTTTGCACTTTCTGGTGATACGAGGGAGAGAGGAAGGAGTGAAGAGGGGCCTAGGCACTTGGCCTTTTCAGTTCACAGGATTCTACTGGGTAATCGTTTTAAAGGTTTAGGAGCTTATTCTCTAGGGTTTCTTAAACAGTTAATTGTGTCATTTACATATAAATGTCCTCCTTTCTCATCTTTATGCCACTTGTCCTGGTTTACATCTAAAATGTTTCTTAAAAGTCTAATTGAGGGACTGGGGGTTTAGCTCAGAGGCACAAGTGCCTGCCTGGCAAGTACAAGGTCATGAGTTCAATCCCTGGTACCCAACCCCCAAAAGTCTAATTGAATCATGGGGGTGCTGAGTGTGTGGCTAGGAGGTGGTGTTTGGGAGGTACAGGCAAATCACTGGGGATGTGATATGGAAGGGAATATTCTTGTCCTGGCTCCTCCCTCTGCCTCCTGGTCATATACTCACTAAAGCTTCTGAAAACGTGAGCTGAAATAAACTTCTCCTTTAAGTTGCCAGTAATGTGTATTTTTCCCACCAATGAGGAAGTGACTAACACTCCACTGATTTATCATATTTTTATTTATCACAACATGCAACACAGCCAAATGGTGTTGCCAGTCATTTATCCTTGTTGGATTTTGCTGTGTTACCCAAGGTGGCCTTGAAACTCCTGGGTTCAAGTGACCCTTGTCTGATCTAACCAAGCTGTGCTTCTAATATTTCAATATTAAGTATAATTTTGCTGTAGAGTATTAGTTGCTACCATGCAGTAAACAGTTTTACTCTTACAAAAACAAACCTAAGTGCACAATTTTATTATGTGTACAACTGGCATTTATTATTAAGGTACAGATGAAAAATTTCCTCCAGTGATGATCTAATTCTATTCCTATGAGAAACAGTATTTTACCATTCATTCCACCAAATTATTTCATTTACATATTTAACAGCTAAGTTTATAATAAAATGGTTTTCTCAAGTTACTTTTGTCAAATTTTGGGACCAGGTTGCCCATTCTTGGCTAATATGCAATAATTATGCCCTATCTTTTTCTACATTCTTAGATAATTTTCAATATACACTGGCAGATCCTTGGAGGTTTATGAGGATTGAACTTTGCCATACAATCATCTAGTGCTTTTTGATAAAGACTCTTTTACTGCCCTGGTGATGCTGTAATCCCAGCACTCAAGAGGCTGAAGCAGAAGGATTCCTATGAATTAAAGGCCAGGCTGTAACTACATAGTGAGATCTTCTCTCAAAAAAAAAAACCAAAAAAACACTTTCATACATATACTACAGTTTTTTTCTTTCTACTTTGGGGTATTTTAGTAAATTTCTATTTTTAAGCTGTCCAATGCTGAGAAAAACTGGCATACAGTACTGATTTATAATTGTGGAACACTTTTTCTATCTTTTTACTTCTCCTTGTTCTTTCCCCTAATAACCATTTCCCCATCTATACGAAGTTTCTATCCCTTGTTTCTTATCTTTTTTTCTATTCTTTAAGTTATTTAGACTTTGGATTTCTCAAGTAAGAGAAACCATGCAATATTTAAGCTTATATATTTGATTTACTTCACTTAACATTATGGTCCCAAGTTATATTTATTTTCCTACTAACAACTCATTTCTCTGTCTCTCTCTCTCTTTGTGGTACCGGGGATCAAACTCATGACCTTGCACTTGCCAAGCAGGCACTTATGCTACTGAGCTAAATCCCCAGTCCCTAACTTTGTCTTTTTATGGCAGAACAATACTTCATTGTATGGAAATACATTTTTAAAAAAATCCATTCATCTGCTGATGGACATACAGGCCCCTTTCAAGATATAGCTATTATAAATTATGCTACTATATAAACAAGGGTATGCATGTATCACTGTACTATGATGTTTTTAACTCTTTGGGGAGTATAGCTAGAAGGGAAATAGCTGGGTCAAATGCAATTTCTAGTTTCAGTTTTTTGAGAAGTCTCCATTCTGGCATCTACAGTGGTTTGACTA
The DNA here is from genome assembly GCA_004027455.1 of Hydrochoerus hydrochaeris. NCBI lineage: Eukaryota > Metazoa > Chordata > Mammalia > Rodentia > Hydrochaeridae > Hydrochoerus > Hydrochoerus hydrochaeris. Next base: position 275,228 of record PVLA01000556.1, read on the forward strand.
ATTCACATTCCCATTAATGGATCAATTGCTTTTTAAAATTATCAACTATTTGTTCACACTGTCTACAAAAGCCTTACCTAAAACCAAATAACCTAGGAACACTATTTTAAAAATGGAAAATATTTGGATCAAATCAAATGCTCAAGGAAAACAAAAGTGTGGCAGTGCTAATATTAGATAACACAGAATATAGTGTGAAAATGAGAAAAAAAAAGATGCTATGGACTGATGGGGAGGAGAGACAGCATGGTGGGCCTTTGTGTGCACTCAGCAAGTGTCTTACCGCTGAGCTCAGCAGTAGCACTGCATAATGATTTGGGGGGGGGATCTTTTTGAGACAGGGTTTCATTATGTAGTTCAGGTTGGCCTTGCACTCGCTTTATACCCCAGGGTGGCCTTGACATAGTGATCCTCCTGCCTCAGCCTCAGCCTCAGCCTCAGCCTCAGACTCAGACTCCTGAGTGCTGGGATTACAGGCATGCATCACCATACCTAGCTTGAGACAGTGTCTGGCTATATAATTCAGACTGACTTGGAATTCACTATGTAGCCCAGGTTTGGCTTGAACTTGTGGAGACCCTCCTGCCATAAGTTTTAGTTTTCCTATCAATTAAATAGGGATAATAGTTTCTAGCCCCATAAAACCATCCAAGGGATAAAATCAAATACCACCTTATACAGAATACTCAATGATTTATGGTTATTATTGTTACTGATAAACTATATCACAGGAGGGGTACAATGTGTATAAATAGGTTAATATTCTTGGTATTAATATGTTGTATAAAGCAATCTCTGAACCTTAACATCAAATATAGAGTATTTGCCATTTATTTCTCACAAATCTGAGTTCTCAGTTCTTAACTATTAGTTTTAATTTTTTATAATTAAGATTATTAGTGGAATAAGGTTGTTACACAATGAAAAGATGATTAAGGACAGCATAAATATTAATAATCTCCAGTATCACCAATTTTTGTCTTTCAGAACTAGAAAAGTTTTCATAAGGAGAACATGTGAACTATCAAACAAAATAGAATCCAGCCCTGAAACTGGCTCAAAATCACTTGTTTGGTGCCCAGGAAACCAATGAGCAGCTTCTCAATTTTGTTTTCACTGATATATACACCTAATATAAATTTAAAGGCATGTAAAACAAGAAATCTTTTTAAAGAATTAATGAACAATCTTACTTGTTTGTATGCTCTAAGAGTGTATATACTGCTTCTTAACCTAACTTTAGTTCTTGGTATTCAAGCGGATGTGTGTACAAGACGCTGAAGCACAGTATCCACTTCCCCTTCTAAATCAAATGAGGAACATTAAACCTGATTCCCTACCACTAAATTCATTATAAAATCTACAAATGAAGAATACAGAAACTTAAAGCAGTTATAACTTAGCACATTGGTTTATTCAGACACAGATACACGTACACTCTCACACATCCCTTACTTGCTTTGTACACACTCAGTTCAACAAACTTTATATAGTTTCTTACCTTTCCATTAGCTTCTCTTTATCCCAATTGAAGTGGCTAAGAAGTATTCTTGTGATAGTTGCTGGGTTCTAAAGGAGAGCAAAAAAAGTTGTCATAAAGTAATTGTATTTCACTGACATTTAATGAGCTTCTAGGTTCAATTTAAGTTTCCATAATAACCCACCCAAATACACAAAATTTTCCTTGTAAGATCTGAACTATTTAAAAAGTTTGTCATACTAATGTCTATAGGATTCAAATAATCCAAAAATATCAAATGATAAACTATTATAGTAACAAAAAATTACTGTACTAAATCAGGCACTAATTAATTTTTCAGAAATAAGATTTTAACAGATGGCAAAAGAAAATTAACACTGGTGCATCAGCCCACTAAACGTAATCAATAAAATTTCTAAGATTTTATGTTGCAAACAGTTCCAATGAGTTCAAACCACATTTAATTATAGACATGTCCATAGGTATTTCACCAAAATGACAAAGCACCTGTACTGTGTAATAATATGAAGTTTTACTCACCTTAGGTTGCTATTTCATTTCTAGAAGGAAAAGCTAACACTAGGAAATAAATCCAGAATATACTGCCCTATCACTCAATGCTGTCACAAATATCCCCATTTCCCATAAAATTAATCAGCTTACTATTTGGTCACAGAAGTTTAACTAACAAGGCAATAGGACCTAAAAGATTAGCAAACCCTGACTCAGTCAAAGATACTTGTGTGAATAACAATTTTGGAAGTGGAACTCAAATCTGGATCTGTTTCATTAATGTTATTAATCATGAGGGTATCTCTAGATGTGCTCGCTTCTGCAGCATGTATACAAAAAAGATCTCTAGAGAGTTAGGAATGAAGCTCAGTAGTAGAGCATTTTCCTAGCATGTCTGAAGTCCTCAGGTTTGATCCCCAGCACCATGACCACCACCACCAAAAAAAGAGTGGTCAAGTGAAGTAAAAGGTCTTGGGAATTGGGGTGCAGGCAAGGAATCAGAGGAGGAAAGAGAAGGGTAGAATGTGTGGAGATGGAAGGAGGATCCTGGAAAACTGCTGCCTGGAGTATGTAAAGGAGAGCCCGTCCCAGGAGAGGAACCACGATCAGTGAACAAGAGAGCAACTGAAGGGTGTTATCATGTCAGGATGCAAAGGCTGGCTGTCAACTCCCACTACCAACACTGTAGGTTCCGAGAACACTGACAAAGTGGATGTAAGCTGAGTGGAGGGGGATGTGAGGAGAAAGGAGACAGACTTACCCTCAAACACAAGTTACCCTGGACTCTTACAAGGTGATGGGCTGAGGATGCAAGAGCCATGGGCCCTGTCAGTCCTCAGCTAGCAGAACAAGTCCCATTTGGTCAGCATGGCAGGGCATCAAAGTGGATGGCCCCATCCTCATTTTACAATTGGGACAGTCCATCTTCCAGGGTCCTTGAAGCCCACGCATGAGGTAGGATTTAGGGAAGAGGAGTCACAGATTTGGACATTGTCTTGCCAAGTGCTGCACCAAAAGCAACACCCAGAATGTTTGGACTCATATCTGCATAACTTTCTTGGCCAGAGAAGCCAGAGTGTGGATTTATTGAAGGATTCTTAATTCAAGTTTTCAGTTTGGGCAGCCTCAGCAGACAGCAGTCATGAGTTCGGGCATAGGAGTTAAGAACCATCTTTGAATTTTCTGAACTTTGTCCTGAGATCAGGGGCTGAAAATTGATGGACTTATTGGAGGTCCTCTCTGTCTAGACCAGTGAGAATGTATTGGATAAAGTCTTAGCATTTTTTCCAATCTCTGTGATCAGGCTCGTGGCTCCACCTAGGGTCCTATAGAGGAACAGCAATTGGCCCAGTTGATTTGAGTGTGGGCCTCATACATAGGTTATATGGGCAGTCATCCTCATTCACTGTTTCCATTTAATTCATTCCTTTGTTTCTTTTTGAGACAGATTCTTGGGTTTTTTTAAGACAGGGTGTTGCTCTATAATTCAGTCTAGTCACTATGTAGCCCAGGCTGGCCTCAAACTTGTGATGATCCTCCTGCCTCAGCCTCCTAAGTGCTGGGATTATAGGCTTGTACCACTGTGCCTGACTCAAGAAAAAAAAAATTTTTTTTTTAAAATGAACAGTTGGGCACTGAGGTACATGCCTATAATCCCAGCTACTAGAGGGAAGGCAGGAGGACTGCAAGTCTGAGGCCAGCCTGGGCATCGAAATGAGACCTGTCCCAAAAACAAACAAAAATCAGGAGTAGGGATATAGCTCAGTAACAGAGGCCTGACCTAGCATAAGCAAGCTCCTGGATCTAATTCCCAGTATCACCAAAACAATAATACTAAAGTCTCCCAGGGCCCTCTAAGTGTCAACCAAGGCTCTACATTCTGTGAAAGTATTAATTCAAGAGTAAAGACTTTCTCAGACAAAAGGAAGAAAACTCGAAGCCAGCAGACATGCATTTTAAAAAAAGCTAAAAGAAGTTCTTAGAGGTAAAACAGAAATAATACTAGAGGGAACTACAGACAAGACAGAAGAACAGCAGGAATAGTAAACACATGGGTAAATATTACAGCCTGTATTTCTTCTGTTAAGTTCTTGAGAACAAACATTCTTGGAAAAAAAAAAAAAAACTACATGTCACCAGGCACGGTGGCACATATCCATAACCCCAGCACTCAGGAGGCTGACAGGCAGGAGAATAATCATGGACTACAGAGTGAGTTCAAGGCCAGCCTGAACTAAATAGTGAGATCCTGACCAAAGCAAATAAATAAAACACAAATTTTAAAAAAGTATGGGAAGGATTTGTATACCCAAAACTGCCATATTCTGATAAAACAAATAATAGATCCACCAGATTTGTACACTGAGACACAACACGGTTACAATGCTTATTTTTCCCACTCATTACCCATCAAAATCCCAGTAGAATTTTTTGGTGATTGTCAAAGTGACTCTAAAATTTACATGGAATAGCAAAAGAACTAAAATAGACAAATTTTGAAAAAATAAACATCTGGAAACTTCATGGTATTGGCAAAATGATGGATACATAAAACCAAATGAACAGAATGGAGGTCAGAAACAAATCCACATACACATCAAATTACTTTCTATGAAGGTGATAAAAACAGTTCAACGGGGGGAAAACACCCTTTTCAATAAAAGTGCTGCAATAATCAAGAGACTCATATTAAAAGGCCTACTTTAACTATACTTCACTTTCTACACAAAGGTCACAACAGGTTAGGACTATGTATCACTGAGTGAAGAAAAGCAAGCTACTGAGCAGTACACAGTAATCTCTTTCTGTAAGGTAAGTAACTGATTATGATATATTAACATACAGGGGAAAAGTTGAGAATATACATTAGCACTGTTCTTGATAGTTACCCCTGAGAACTGAATAGGGGACACGGTATAAGGAGGTAGGGTCTTCTAACTTCTCCATAAACAGGTAAAATACTACCTTTATAATAATTAAACCATAAACAATGCGTAGTCAATAGCTACTGAGACTATGCCCCACAAAACTGCAGCCACCTGAGAGTATATCATAAATGCAGAATCCTAGGTCACAGCCCACATCTACTGACTTCATTTCTGAACCCTCAAGCTCCTGGCGTGATCTGTGCACATTTTAAAGTGTGAGGAGCTACAGCAGTAACACCATTGTGACAGTTAAAGCAACTGTAAAAGGTTTCATTTCCTAATATTTTTCAGATTTGACTTGATTTCCTTCTGTGAAACTACATGTAACTACTGAGGTATAACTTTTCTTCCCTTTAAAGGTACATGTAAATAGAGAATTTTACATAAATGGTCAGTAAAAGACTATATAATTGATGCTTAATCAGTGACATACTATAGAATAGATTCTGAATATATTTGGGTAGTTTTGTTTGTTGGGGGAAGGGACTGACACAGACAGGGTCTTAGGTAATTCAGGCTGGTCTTGAACTCCCTATATAGCACAGGCTGGCCTCAAACATTCAGCAATCCTCCTGCCTCAGCCTAAAAGTGTTAAGATTATAGGTGTGTACCACCATACCCAATTTGAATTCCGGATATATTTGAATTCACACAGTACCACTTAAAAAGGAAGTAACATCTTGTGACCAAAAGATGCTCTTGAGTTTGGTCAATCAGGACTCAGTGGATGGAATAAAACTACTAGAGTCGGGCGTGGCTCACACCTGTAATCCCAGCACTCTGGAAGCTGAGACAGGAGGATCACTGCAAATTCCAGACCAGCCTAGGATACAAAGTGAGCTCAAGGCCAGCGAGAATTGCATAGAGATGCTGTCTCAAAAAGACAAAAAAAGAAAAAGAAAGAAACCACTAGATACTTTCAGAAATGGGAGGTTAACAGAAAGAATGACTCTCTTTATGACTGGAAAGGCTGAAAGGGCTTTAAGGCTATGTGTGTTCAGGAGTAATTACCAGAACACTACAGAACTAAACACTAAACACTACAGAACTAAAGCTACCAATGGAATCACTAAATTCAACAATACAGGGCAGATAACTGTGATCCAAGGATTAGAAAGCCAAAATCAGGAGATCACCATTGCTACAAACCGCCTCTAGTGATTCAAAAACGTTGGTGGAGACACACAATGAAACAAGAATTTGGCTGCAGCTTTCACCACCAACCCCTCTTGGTAACTCAGGAAGCTGAAAACACTGCTCCATGAAGCAAGGCTTCCCAGCCTGACAGCGTGAGAAGCCACTTTGAAGAACTAAGAGAAAATTCACGGGCTGCCTGGACAGCTTAAAGTTAACAAAGCATTTTAAAAGAATTTACAACTGAACCATCCTAATTACCAGATAGTGTTCTTGGGATCGTCTCAGAGCACTTTCATTTCCTAAACTTAGAGATGATTTAAAATAAAACTAAACCAGACTAGAGGCACATGTCTGTAATTCCAGCACCTGGAAGTCTGAGAAGACCCAAAGTCCCAGTCCTACTAAAAACAAAGAAGCCAGGCATGAAGGCTCCCCAGCACTCTTGAGGCTGAGGTAAGATCATCACCAAAAACTGGACATGATCCTCAGCTACACAATAAGACCCTGCCTTAAAAAAAAAAAACCTTTAAAATCTTTAGAGATACAACTCAGTAACAGAGTGCTTGTATAGCATGCACAAAGTCCTTAGTTCCATTCCAGTACTACCAAAAATAAATATAGACAAATAAAAATAAATACTAAAAAGCTAGGGATACAGTTCAGTAAGCAAGTTCTGGGCTCATTCCCCATCCCCAATAAAAATCACACTCTCCAGCCTCATCAGCTACCTGAAATCCCCTGGTAGGTCCGCAACAATATGAAAATTTGCTGAAGTAAACACTTCAACTACAAACCTAATCCTGATGTACAAACACACTTATGAATACATGCACCTATCCAACAACTCACTGCAGATTTACAGTTCTTCAACTATCCCTTACATTTTTCTTTCTCATACTGTGGGTACTGAACCTAGGGCCCGTACATGTATCTTTAGCCCTTTTTTCATTGAACATTCTGAGACAAGGTCTCGTGAAGCTGCTGAATCGCCATCCTCCCGCTTCAGCCTCCCAGAGTGTGGCAATTACAGGTGTGCACCACCATGCCAGGCTTGCACAAGTATCTTATCAAGGAAGTTACTTCCACGTCATCTCAAATCTGGAATGTCATAAAAACCTCACCTCTAGAAAATGTCATGAATTTAGTCATTATTTAATAAAATGTTTGTGTAAGTGGCAGGATGGATCCATCAATACACAATGATTTTTTTTTCTGTGAAAATTTAACTGCACATGGCAGGGAGGGGGTTGGGGGAATAACAGGATACATTTATATAAACAGAAACAAAATGTAAGATACATTTTTACATCAGAAACACAAACATCAGATTTTAAATAGCATTTCTATGCTTTAGCATCAAAGCCAAGTCATCTCTGACAAACATAACCCTACTTTTGAACCTACACCATTACATGAGGCCCTATCCAACAAGATTTTCTGGGTTACAGTTTCCTAATTGGCTATTCCTTGCCAGGAGGGTGGGAAGGGTACCTGGAAGTAAAAAGATTAAGAAGTAAAAATAAGAGGGCAACCCCGCTCAGGACCCCCTTCTCTCTTCAGATAGAAGCTTTCTCTCAATAAATACATTCTTCTACTCTTCAAAAAGGGGGAAAAAAAAAAAAAAGAACTAAAAATAAGCCCAAGAACCAAGTAATTCCAATTCCAAACCGTCCTGGCACCATAAGACCAATATAGAACAAACAGATAACCTCACACTACTACAACTTTAACAATAGCTGAACAAGTATTTTCTCATACAAGCATATTTCTTTCCCTTCGCATTGTACAATCGAAACTTCTATTGATAGATGGTATTCATGGGTCCAATGGTGTACACTTGGGATCCCACTAGGACTAGAGAAGCAGAGGCAGGAAGGCCACTATAAGTTCAAGACCAGCCTGAAATACATAGTAAGATGCAGTCTAAAAAACAACAAAAAAGTAGAATTTTGATTAGCAATTCACTGACTGCTTCTTATTCATACTATATGTGAGTCAGTCAACACGTTTGTACAATGACAAATATAAGATTACAAAATCATAGTACTTAAGAAGTGTGAGGTCTGAAGTAAATTTGTTACTTTTAAAACAAATCACCGGGGCTGAGGATTTAGCTCAGCGGCATAAGCACCGGCCTTGCAAGCACAAGTCGTGAGTTCGATCCCTGGTACCAAAAAAAAAAAAAAAAGACAAACACATAAAACAAATCATCACATGCAGCAGCACACATCTATAATCCTCACACCTAGCCGACTGAGACTGGAGGATCACCACGAGTTCAAGGCCAGACCCTGTGTCACAAAACAACAATAAAAAAGCTATGGGCAAATTAATAAGGCTTGGTTATAAGCACAAGAGAGGGAGTTTGATTAAACTATACAAAGTGGATTTTCAAAGATGGAAGGGGAAAAAAGGAGAAAAGTGATAATGTCAAAAGATGATGAAAAAAAACATACAGAAAAGTTATGGGGCCAGGGATACAGTTCAGTGGCACAGTGCCTGCCTGGCAAGTGCGAGGTTGTGACCTTGATTCCCAGAACCAAAAAAAGTTATGACGCAATCATTAACTTACTGAATCTGGTGGCACATACCTGTAAGTAATCCCTCCACTGCAGGAAACTGAGGATCACTAGTTACACCCACCCTGGGCAACTTGGCAAGCCCCTGACTCAAAACAAGAGGGCACTGGTATGGTGGTCCATGCCTATAATCCCAGCACTCAGGAGGCTGAGACAGGACTGCCATGAGTTTAAGGCCACCTGAACTGCATACAAGACCCTGTCTCTAAATAAGTAAATAAATAAATAACATAGGGTTGAGGATGCAGCTCAGTACCAAAGACCTGGATTCAATCCCTAGCCAAAAGGGGAAAAAAATCCAAACATAAAACTCTTTCATTTATTAGTAGTCATGTATCACTCCTTCCCCACCACACACACACCAGACTGGAGGAAAAAATTTTTTTGCATTTAAACATTTTTTTGAGGGTACATTTTAGGTATACATAATGATCACATTCATCACAGGGAATCTGTACCTGTACATGACATATCTTGATCCTTCTCTTCCCATTCTCCTCCCTTCCCCACAACCCCTGTTCCTCTTCTTATTTACAAAAGCTTTTTTCCTTCTATTTTTTTCTTGTCCCTTCTTTCCTCTCCCCCTCCCTGTTCCCTTTTTCATTTGAAAATTTTCTTCCCATTTTGCAGTATCTATTATACATTTCAGTTTCTCACACCAGAGAAACATCATGGTATTTAAACACGTGCCCAATTTATTTCACTTAAGACTATGGTCTCAAGATACATCCATTTACGTAGAAATGTCTCAAGTTTATCCATCTTTAGGGCAGAGTAGTATATTCCATTGTTTCAAAAACCATCTTCTTCATCCACATACTGGAAAAATTTTTAAAAATAGCCATGATATTGTAAAAACTCACTAAGAAAATGTATAAAGGAGATGACGAGGTGTCAGAGAAATGTAAACAACCAGCTAATATTTTATCAGACTAAAATGTGAAGCTTCTTAACAGCTAACAGTAAAGGTACAGAAAAATTGACAGTTCACATATTATCAGATTAAAACCAAATTTACAATATTTTTGGAAAACATATAGCCTCATTTTAAACCATAAGAAAATAGAAAGGTCAGGTGTGATGACACATACCCTGTACCTGGGAGGCTGAGGCAGAAGGACCACCACAACTTTGAGGCCAGCCTTGGCTACATAGTGAATTCAAGGCCAGCCTGTGTTACATCTCAAGATCCTGTCCTGTCTACCCTTTACCCCCCCACCAAAAAAAAAAAAAAAGGAGAGGAGGAGGAGAATAAAAAGTTATATGATAAATGAACTCAATGACCAACAACAAGCAGGGAAAACAAACTGATGCAGATGTATGAGAAAATACTGTACAGCTATTAAATTCATAATAAACTGTTGGAGGAAGAAAACAGCCACTTATAGAATTAAAGTACAATTAGAGCAGGAAGTGGGAATAAGCACAAATATGACTCATTTTTCATCTAAAAAATATTCAACTGTAGTGTCAGGCATGGTGGCACACACCTATAATCCCAGTACTTGGAAGGCTGAGGCAGGAGGATCGCTGCAATTTCGAGACCAGCATGGGCTACAAAGTGAGCTCAAGGCCAGCCTGAACTGCAGAGTAAGACCCTGTCTCAAACGTAAATAAAATAAATTTTCAGCTGTAGATTAAAGTTTATGACATAACAAAGTACTACTTTAAAATCAAATGATTCAGCAATTACTTAGATCTAGTTAATTCTAAGACTCTTTCCAACATTGTAACATTTGATTCAAAATACTTGTGTACTATGAAACTTCCAAAATATGCCCACACTAGAGATACGGCACAATAGGGTTCCTAGATCTTGTACACTGCACAGAGCTTTCAAAGCAGTTGTCACCTTCTGAGCCAAAATACAGGTGGCAGACGCCCAAGAGATTAGATTGTCACCTCAAAATTCCATCAGTCTTCACTACGACTAAGCCCAACTTTTATCTGCCTGAGAAACCCTTGAGAAACAATAAAACTCTGCAGCACTCTTTTCAGAAGAGTAACAGTGCAGAGGGGAAAAAAGATACATAAATAGCTGCATTGCTCGGCTCTTTCTAGTCCCTCACTTCACTAGTCCCTCACTGCAGTCAATACTAACATGATACAAGCAACCGAACACTTAACCTTATAATATAAACCTCCTATATCTTTGTTTTTGAGTATTTGTACTGGAGGCCAGGTATATGGCCCAGTGGCAAAGTGATTGCTTGAATATTTGTACTGTATAACCTAACATTATTTTTGCTTTTTTTGTTTTGCAATACGGAGTCCAAACTACAGGCCCTCAACATGCTAGGTAATTGCTCTACACTGAGCTACGTACATTCCCAGTCCCAGTTAAAGTTGTTAAAGCTCATTTGTAGTTTAGCTTTTAGAATTCAATATAAAAATGCTACTGCTCTCCTATTCTAGTATTTTTTAAAAAGGGGGGGAAAGCAACAATAGCACCAAGAACTGGTTCAAATGTTTAAACATAAATCTGTAAAACTTCTTTATAGTAAAACATAACCTAGAAACTAGACATGGTGGCACATGCTGCTGAGTAACCCAGCTACTCAGATGGCTAAGGCAGGAGGATCACAAGTTCAAGACCAGCTAGAACAAATCACCAACATCCTGTGTCAAAATAAAATCAAAAACTACAAAGGGCCAGGGATGTAGCTCAACGGCAGAGCACTTGTCTCGTACGCATAAGGTCCTAAATTCAATCTCCCATTCAGGCAGATTGGAAAATTTCGATTATTTTCATCAAAATATTCCAGAATCAGAAATATAGCCAGGCATTCTGGAAGGCTGAAGCACAGGCAGCCTAGGCAGCTCACCAACTTAGGAAAACTGCCTCAAATTAAAAAATAAAAATTGAAGATGTAACTCTGTGGACAGGCTTCAGAGTCAATCCTTGGTACCAGGAAGGAAGGAAGGAAGGAAGGAAGGAAGGGAGGGAGGGAGGGAGGGAGGGAGGGAGGGACAGGCACAAGGAAGGGAAGGGAGGAGAGGGGAAGGAAGCTGAGGGGACAGGCAGGCAGACAAACAAATATTAACATATAAATATGCACACATAAACTGGTCAATTTAGCTTTCTTTTTTTTACAACAGGGTCTCATTACCCAGTGCAGGCTGGCTTTGAACTTGCTTACGTAGCCCAAGCTAGCCTTGAACTCATGACAATCCTCCTGCCTCAGCCTCCCAAGTGCTGGGATTACAGGTGTGTACCATCACACCTGAATTTAACTTTTTGTTTCTCCTCCCTCAATGTATAAAATGAGATCCTTTGTCACCACAGTTTCCCAAAAGCTGGGTCTACAAATCAAACCACTATCATTTATGTGTACCATTTAATAATTTCTTCTAAAATTCAAAATTTTAAGCAAAGACAATGGAGCAAATGGCAATTTGCTTGGTTGCCAAGTAGGTTTCTGTTCTAAAAAAAAAATAAGGTTGGAGGAACAGCTCAGTGGTAGAGTTCTTGCCTAGCATGCATGAGGCTGGGGTCAGACCTCCAGCATCATTTACGGGTCTGTCAAACGTGTGTGCCAGAGCAGGTCTCCTAGGGCCAGAGGTTTAGCTCAGCGGCACAAGCGCCAGAAACAAGTTGGAAAGTGCAAAGTCTTGAGTTCAATCCCCGGTACCGCCCCCCAAAAATAGGTCTCCTGTGAAGATGCACAGAAAGAAGTGTGCCTTAAAAGAACAAGACGCGTGCTACCCACAGGTGCCCATAGAAGTGTGATGTTTAGCGTCCTTCCGAGACTTATCTTCCAAGTGACTCTGTCCTACCTTTGCTGCTGCTGCCCGCCTGTCCTTGCATCACTGAATTCATACTTCTGGAAGTACCCAATATGCACTGTAACAGACAGATGGACAGATCAATGGGCCACAGCGGCAAAGGCCAGAAAGACTTGATAAAAACTCAAATCAAGGCATACTGGGGGAGGGGGTCCAGAACACAATTAATGGTCATATACTCTACAGGAAGCACCTGGAGTTGGTGTCCGCAACCCTCCCATGCACATACACCAAAATAAACTATTTTTTGATTACATATTGTTTCCTTCTTGTAAGTATAGTATGGAGTACCGCTGCAAAAGGCTGAATAAATTCAACCGTTTACTTAAACCGTTTACGTTTAAGTTTGTTTTGCCTTGCTGTCTAGTCCAAGCTGGCCCTGAAATCACTACAGAACCCAGACTGGCCTTGAACTTGCAGTGATCCTCCTCCACTCTCAGCCTCCCAGGTGCTGGAGGCTGCCATGCCTGGCTTTCCATCAGTATTTTTATACCAATGAGTGTCAACAAATTTAGCATGCAAGTTTGTAACCCTATCAGTTTTTTCAATAGTAGTACCTCTTTCATACACAACAATCTATCACATCTGTGAACTTTATATGCCAAAATTAGAACAGTGATTAATTATTACATGCAGAAACTGCTGTAACATTAATGTCTGTGTAATTACGGTATGGTTGGGATCACTAAATAAAACTTGTATTTCAGCATTCTATCATTCTATGTTTTTCCTTACTATGTAAAAATGGCTGTGAGCACTACATCCAGATGTCAACTCTAGGAACCTAAATATAAGCCAAGTGTGGTGGTGTATATATCCCACAACCTGGGAGGCTAAAGCAGGAGGACTGCTGCAAATAGGCCAGCCTGGGCCATTTAGTGAGTTCAAAGCCAGCCTCAACTACACAGTGAGATCCTGTCTCAAAAAGAAAAGAAAAGAAAAGAAAAGAAAAGAAAAGAAAAGAAAAGAAAAGAAAAGAAAAGAAAAGAAAAGGAGTGTGCATTATATGCATGTGTATGTGTTTTAAAAAAGTTGGGGTTGGCATTGTAGCTCAGAAATAAAACACACACCTACAAAGCATGAGGCCTTGAGTTTGATTCCCAGCAAACTCTCTAAAAGAAGTTAATAGTATGTCCACCCAAACACAACATACACACTAAAATAGTGCCACTGAAGACAATTACCATATTATACGGAAATATTGATACACTTAACTATCAGCAATACCTTAAAAATCTGCGTAGCATTCTCCTGCAACTTCAAATTGATTCAAATGATTTATAGCACTTCAAGAAGCATCTACAAGTTAAAACTTATTAACATCTCAAAATGTTGTACTTTGGCAGAGAAATCTTTAAAGATATTATCCTAGAGCTGGGCGTGGTAATATATGCCTGTGATCTCAGCACTGGGGAGGGCTGAGGTGGGAGAATCATTGAGAGTCACGACCAGTCTAGGCTACAAAGCGAGCTTCAGGCCAGCCTGAACTGCACAGCAAGACAATGTCTCAAAAAGACAAAAAGAAAGATATTACCCTAATACTTGTTTTACTCATCTTCAACAAAAACTCACATCTATGCAAAAGTAATTTTAATTTAATCAAATATTTGGTTTTGCACAGACTTAAAACAGAAGCTGGGCATTGTACCATACACCTGTAATCCTAGCATTCAGGACACTGAAGCAGGAGGATTTCAAGTTTTGAGGCCACCTTGGTCTATACAGCAAGACCTATCTCAAAAATACTTGTTAAAAAATACATCCACATATTTTTTTCTCCCACTCTTTCATTTTTGCATATGTAGCTGGTTAAAACATCAGTGAATTTCCAGGCCCAGTTCAGGTAACAGAAGAGCTAAGTACTTTATATGACAGAAGGCAAGGTATGCTGCAAACAGTCTTAAATAAAAGGGGAAATAACATCTTTCTAAAAAGGCATGGATACTCTAATCCAGTAGGTTAAGATGTTTCCTTTTTCTGGTTGCAGGGCTGATTGATACCTGGCTGCTAGGACACCATTCAATGTATAGCCAGGAAAGCAGGATATTGACCACCAAAAACTAAACCAGCCTGTGTCATGATATAGGTTTCACAAGTCAAATCACCTGTACTCAGAGGTAACCTTACAAAACTCATGTAAGAGGCATCTGCTGACCAGGTGTGGTATCACATATCTCTAATCCCAACACTCAGGAAGCTGAGGCAGGAGGATCACTGTGATCTTGAAGCCAAGCCTCGTCTATGAAGAGAGTTCAAGACCAGCCTGAAATGCAGTGAAACCTTGTCTCAAAACGACAAGGGGGAAAACAAAAAGAGATATTTGCTGACAAAAACGGGATCACCACTGTTGGTAAGCCAGCACTACAGGAGCCTACGTCACATGCAAGGTGTACCAAAAAAGACTCTGCTATCAGACCACAGCATTAAGTCCAATATATGCTGGTCCATGTTCAAGTAGACTCCTGTCTGCTTTTGAACTTGATTAATTATTCTGCCTATCGCAATTAAGTTTTCCTTGATAATATCAACTAGTTTATAATTTTCCATCTTAAGCCTTTGACTTGCCTCTTGCATTCTTCCTCCACTACACTGTGGTTTATTGTAAGCTTCGTTCTACTCATCAGGGTGCAGCCATCTTTGGCTTATGCTACATGTTTTAAGAAAGGAAAAATATTTCCCCTTATATTTCCAGAGAATCTTAACCATCTATTCGATCCTTATTATTGAACCCATCAAAAATATGAGCCATGATAACCAAATGCAATCATGATCCTTGACTAAAAGAAAAAAAAAACTATTAAAAGATATATTGGAAAAATAAATAAAATTAAAAAAATAAAAAGATATACTGGAGCCAGGCACAGTGGCACACACCTATAACCCCCACACACTGGGAGTCTGAGGCAAGAGGATCCCAAATTCAAGACCAGTCTGGTCAACTCAGTGAGACCCTCTCAAAATAAAAAAGGGCTAGAGATGCAGCTTAATGCAAAAGCCCTGGGGTTCAACCCTCAGTACCACACCAAGGGGTTTAAAAAAGGAATTTTTATGTGGGATACCTATATCTAGTTAAGTATCTGTACACAGAACAACGCAGCAATGAGCTATATCCATAGCCCCTTTTATCTTTCTTAAAACAGGTTGTCACTAAATTGCTCAGGATGGACTCAACATTGGGATACTTCTGCCTCAGTTTCTCATTGTGGCGGGACTACATCACACCTGGCTAGCTCTCATTTTTATGACAATGCTGAGGTACAAATCATATACTACAAAATTAACTCTTAAAGTGGTTCAGTGGTTTTGATTACAATCCCAGTCCTGTCAATCATTAATTTTAGAACATTTCTTCACTTTGAAAAAAGAACCCTATTCTTACTAACCAGCATTCTTCATTCTTCCATCCAGCGGAGGCAGGTAATGAATGATCCACTTTCTAAATCCATGGACTTGCCCACTGTGTACCCTACATATAAACACAGGATGCAGCCTACATGTCTGGTTAATTTTGCCATTTAGTTTACTCTTTTAGGAAAACCAACAAGCTAAGAGCTTGCCATGGACACCAAATGGGTCTTTTTTACTGAGGAAATTTAGACAACAGTTTTTTGAGACAAGGTCTTTCTATGTAGTCCAGGCTGTCTTTGAACTCACTATGTAGGCCAGGCTGACCTCAAACTCATGGTGATACTCCTGCCTCAGCCTCCCTAGTGCTGGGACTACCATCATGTACCATCACAACCAACTGAAATCTTAACGCTCTTTACATATGAGGTAAAAGAACCTACTTAAATTAAATAACTGATACAAAGTCCCACAAATTGGTAAAAGGCAAACTGGAACTGAATTCAGGTTTCTATAGTGCCACAGGTTTAATCACTACATTATTTTGTCTCATTTTACACTGATAGCACCACTTCTCACTAATTTACTTCCTGACATGAATGCCTTTCATCTCTGTGCCAGCCTTGCTAATCTCACCACTTCCTTCTTGCCTGAATTACTCTCACAGGTTTTCTCCTCCTCCTTCTCCCAGTTTCCTCCTACCTAAATGAGTGTTAAGATAGTAGCTTTAAGCTGAGTATATGGTGGTGCACAAGTCCCAGCCCTGGGGAGGCTGAGGCTGGAAGGTCACTATGAGTTTGAGGCCAGCCTGGGCTACACAGTAAATTCAAGGCTGACCTGAACTACACAGCAAGATCCTATCTCATCTGTTCTCTACAGTCACAGCAGGGTGGTCTTTCTCAACGCTGATTCCATTTTGATGTAAGGTATGAAAGTATGAAGTTGTTTCACGTAGCCCAAAGGGTAAGTCTATTTCAACAGCACTACCCTATAGCCTTTTTAAAACTATCACAACTGCCTTTCTGTCTAGCCCCAGAGCCTATCACTCTATTCCCAATAATCTTTCAATATTCAACTCCACACTGTTCACCTAAGAGTGTCAATAATTGCTGCCTTTGTATATTTTATCCCTCCTCTATAAAGCTCATTTTTCAAAATTCAGCTTCCAACTCTTCCATGAGGATTTACAAGCCCTCAGAAAACAGGATTAAATATTCCTTCTCTGACCTGAACCTTCTACTGTCAAACTTATCATATAATTTACCTATTCATGCCTCCTTCGAGGGTCACCAATATCAGTCTTCAGCTGGCCCAATGTAGCTGCTAAAGAACTATCAGCAGGTAAAAATCAAATACTCAATTTTTGCACTCTTAATTAAACCTGACTTTTATGGGGAGGGATCTCTTTACCTCAGAAATCTAGAAAATCATAACATGACATTTAAGAAGTATCAAGATACTAGGGCTGGGGATTTAGCTCAGTAGCTTAAGCACCTGCCTGGCAAGTCCAGGGTCATTAATTCCATCCCTGGTACCAAAAAAAAAAAAAAAAAAAAAGATATTAATACCACTGGTTGACTAAGGGCATGCCTCAGTGGGAAAGTACAGTGGGAAGAATGTTTGAGATCCTGGATTCATTTCTCAGCATGCTAATGGTAATGAATAATAACTGCCTTTTGAGGGGAAATGATATAAACAAATTTTTCATCTATTTTCAGGATTTACAGCCAGTAAAACATATAGTCTCACAACAGAAAATTTAAAACCCAAAAGAAGTCTAGCAGCAGTCTACCTTAGAACAAGAAGGCTGTTTTTATTTTTAAATCAGAGTTTACTTCTGTATTTTGTGTTAGTTACACAGGGAAAAAACAAAAACAAGCGTGATTCACAAAGATAATTTTCCACTACAATTTAAATATTCACTTAAACCACCCAGGAATGCTGGGCGTGGTAGCGCATGCCTGTAATCTCTGTCATCTCAGTACTCCAGAGACAGAGGCTGGACAATCACTACAAGTTCAAAAAAGGCCAGCCTGGGCTACATAGTGAACTCAAGGCCACCTGAACTACACAGCAAAACCTTGTCCCAAAAGAAAAATACATACATACATACCAGGGATAAAACATTTTATTCAGACCTATCTAATTAACACTAGCGATTGCTTTTTATTTTCATAAATTCAGAGTCAGAGAAGTACATAGAATTCAGAATTACTAGCACATTACTGTGTCAAGGTGAGCTGGCTACCTATTACTTGGAAACCCAGCAGCATCAGAGGCTGGCACTGAACTGAACATAACACATAGGTGCCATAGCAGTGCTCTACCTTTACACATTCATGCCCAGGCGACATGCACAGGCCTGGCTCAAACAGCAATATAGAAAATCTTAACCAATAATCCATAGGATGCAAAGCAGAAGCTTTACTCTGGATTCTGCACACACACATAAAAATCTGGTATTCTCTTAACATGTCTTTAAAATTATAGAAATGTCATAGGAAGGGTTAGAAGCAAGTTCAAGATAAAAAAATACAAGAAGATAAATATTAGTATATGGGAAACTATCAGATTTATGAAATGTGCTCACTTTTACAAGAGGCTGTAGAGGCTCCTCTCACAAAGGAGGCTCAGGCCTGGCATAATGGCTGGCACACACTTGTAGTCCCAGCACTTGAGAGGCTGAGGCAGGAGGATCACTGTGAATTCAAGGTCAGGCTGGGCTGTATAGTGATTCCCTATTTTAAAAGACCAAAAAAAGGTTAAAAATAGGTTTGGAAAGCTGCACATAGCAGTACATGCCTGCAATTGCTGTGTTCACAAGGTCTGGGCTATATAGCCTGGGCTATGTAGATTTCAAGACTGACCTGCACTGCACAGCCAGAATGCCTCAGAAAAATAGAAAGTTCTGTCCTCACTACTTGGGCTTTAGTTGGGTGGAATAAAACATCACAAGTGAAATTTCAAATACCGTTGTCTATCCCAAGGATCTGGCTGGCCATACGATTTGTGTGTGTGTGTGTGTGTGTGTGTGTGTGTGTGTGTGAGTGTGCGCGCCGGGGATGGAACTCATAACCTCGCCTTTGCCAAGTAAGCACTCACACTGCTGAGCTAAACCCCTGGCCACTATACAACTATTTTAACGCAGTTGAAGTTAAGGTTTTTTTTTTTTTTTAAAGCAAATTTTGGGCTGGGGATTTAGCTCAGTGGAACAAGCACTCACTTAGCAAGCTTGAGGTTGTAAGTTCGATCCCTAGCACCAAAAAAAAAAAAAAAGTGCATCAAAAAAAGCAAATTATAGGGCTAGTGAAACAATTAATTCATTTACAAAACTAGTAACAACCACACCTGTAATCCCAGCACTTGAGAGGCTGAACCAGGAGGATCACTGTGAGTTCAAGGCCAGTCTGTACTATACAATGAGATGCTGTCTCAATAAAAAATAAAGGGCAACAATGAAAACCAGTAACAAATCAGTGAGTAAAATTAACCATGTACTTTGTTTTCAAAGGGCTTAGTAAATGACAAGCTAAGGCCTAATTAAGTTTTTCCCTTCTTGAAACCAGTTTTCCACTGGAGTGTCCTCAGGTCAGTGCAGATGAGGTGCTGAGAAACATACAGTTGTGCTTCCAAGCACTGGTGATGCCTATCTAATGAATAGCATGTTCATGGTTCTGTTTCTGGGCATATGGAATATAGGTCTGGCTTTCCCTGTTCCCTTTGTGGAGGTAGCAGGATGAATTCTGA
The DNA here is from genome assembly GCA_004027455.1 of Hydrochoerus hydrochaeris. Taxonomy (NCBI): domain Eukaryota; kingdom Metazoa; phylum Chordata; class Mammalia; order Rodentia; family Hydrochaeridae; genus Hydrochoerus; species Hydrochoerus hydrochaeris. The sequence continues at coordinate 294,742 of PVLA01000556.1, forward strand.
CAGTTCCAATCAAACTCAGGAGCTTGTTTCTGAGAACTACACGTCTCTGCCTGTGGCTGATCTGGCTCCAGTGCAAAAGTTCTACATAGGGCTGGGGATTTAGTTCAGCAGCATAAGTGCCTGCTTGGCAAGCATGTGATCATGAGTTCAATCCCTGGTACCACACAAAAAAATTTTGTTCTGTAGAATCTTGGCATCATGGAGGCTGACGCAGGAAGATTACTGCCAAGTTCAAGGCCAGCTTGAACTACACAGCCCTGTCTCAAAAAAACAATAAATAAGTAAATCTTGATACACTATTCACATCAAAGATCAGTCTTAACATTCTTTGGTTCACATACTCTATCAAAGTGGCCCATACTGGTTCTAAAAGAGGTCAGTTTTAGAGTAAGTCTATCTAACTAGAAAGCTATTTACAGTATCATAAGACAACTTTAATTTGCTTTAATTTGCAAAAGTCTTTTTAAAATTTTGTTCTTTGACTATGGGAAACTGATGAACTGATTAGAAGAGATCAGGTAGTAAGTGATTACGAAAGGACACGAAAAACTGCTGAGTGATATTTACATCTTGCTTCATAATTGTTTTACATGTTGAGTTTAGTGGTGGTTGTATGACTACTCACTGTCAAACTTCACAATGAAAAAGGTGAATTTTACTGGGTGTAAATTCAGATTTTAAGAAACATGATTTTAAAAAGAGCTGAAGTGATGAATATGGGTTAAAATAAAAATATATTTTCTTATATTTGAAGGTAAATGGGATCAGTGATAATCTCATCTGAGAACTTCACTAAAAACTTACTATTGAGCAATAAGTAGTCAGCTGCCACCTGTGGTGATGCACACCTGTGATCCTATCACTCAGAACACTGAGACAGGGTGATTACTGTCAGTACAAGGTCTGCCTGTTTAAACCAGTGTCTCAAAAAAACAACAACAAGCAGGGCATGGTGGCACAAGCCTGCTATCCCAGCAGGAGGATGGCTATGAGTTCAAGTCATCCTGGGCTCCACAATGAGTTCAAGGACAGTCTGAACTACATAGCAAGACTCCATGTCACCAAAAAAACGCACCGAAAAGTTGGGTCAGTTAGGCTCCCTTTAAAACAAACACTTGAAGGCAGGGGGTTTAGCTCAGCCGTGTAAGTGCCTGCTTGGCAAATGTGAGGTCATGAGTTCAATCCCCAGCACCTGGGGGGGGCGGGCACCTTGAAAAAAAAAATAAAAAATAAACCACACACATATAGCTGGGTATGGTGGCACATACCTGTAATTCTAGCACTCTGTTCTCCAAAAGAAAAAAAATTGTCCACTAAGTCACAACTCAGTGATACATTTGCTTATCAAATGTGAGGCTATGGGTTCAATCTCTAACATTTGGGAAAAAAAAAAAAGAGAGGAAGTATTTGATATCAAATGCAGCCATAGCAATCTCACAATGCTATTCTCCCAAAATCTTTGGCACTTTCTTTCTTTCTTTTTTTTTTTTTTTTTTTTTTGCGGTACCAGGGATCTAACTCATGACCTCAAGCTTGCCAGGCAGGAGCTTATACCACTGAGCTAAATCCCTGGCCCTGGTACTTTCAATAGAAATGCTGGCTTTGTGGATCACTGGCCTGAGTTTGAATCTTCATATATAAATCATGAATAACCTTTCCACAATATATTTGTATTCTATAACTTTAGTAAAACAATAAAATTATTTTATATAAAGTTTTATGCTTTTAAATGACTCCACCAGACTAGTAACTATCTCAGCAGTTTTGGCTTACAGTGCTAAGGATGTGGCCCAGTGTTAACAGCTCCTGCTTAGCACAAACAAAGCCCCAGATCCCATTCCCTGGTCCTGGGGGGTGGGGTGGGGGGGGTGAAATCAGCATGTGTTGAAACCACTTAATGGCCTGCACTCTAATTCCTGAGTGTGCACAGTGCACCTTTAAATTTCTACCTATTAAGTTTCTGCATGACTCTTACCAATGTATCCTGAATATTCTTTCTCTGTGATGGATGTCAGCTGACCTTCAACTTATTCCACAGGTAAGGCTTAGGTTCTCCCATCTCTGCTTTGGGTACCTCCTCTGTCCTTGTCATTTCTCTGTCATTTTCTGTCCTGACATTTCCTCTCAGTGAGCCAGTGGCAGGAGGTAAAAGGAGGGCCATGACTGTGACTGTAACTATCAAAAGACAATGGTTCAAGCAAATGCCAACATCCCCACTGTAGCCATGTGCTACCAACCATGGGTAACTCCACTGTATTCTTCAACACTGCCACCAACTACAAACCCTTGGGCTTCCTCCCCTTCAAGTTGTTTGCTGACAAAGTTTGGAAGACAGCAGAAAAGTTTCAAGTTCTGAGCACTAGACAGAAAGGAATGGGTTTTAAGGGTTCCTGCTTTCACAGAATTATTCCAGGATTAATGTGCCAGGGTAGTGACGTCATATGCCACAAGGCACTTGGGGCAAGTCCATCTATGGGGAGAAATTTGACGATTAGAACTTTACCCTGAAGCACACAGATCCTGGCATCTTGTCCATGGTGAATGCTGGACCAAACACAAACAGCTCCCAGTTTTTCACCTGCACCACCTAAGACTGAGTGGTTGATGGCAAGTGCGTGGTCTTCAGGAAGGTCAAAGAGGACATGAACATCACAGAGGCCATGGAACACATGGCAAGACCAACAAGATCACCATCACAGACTGTGGATAACTCTAATGCATCTAACTTGTATGTATCAAAACCACCAGATAATTCCTCTGTAGATGTCTTGTTCATGACATCCCATCATTTCTGCTCTTATTGCAGTTCTTTGAGACCTACATTTTCCTTGCTCTCCTCCAAATATAGCTAGACTGCAGTGTTAAGTTTATGGCTAGGAATAAAAACAACAACAATAAAAGAGAATGGTTCAAAGCCTAGGTGCGGTGGCACATACTGGAAACTAAGCACTCAGGAGGCTGAGGAAGGATCACAGGGGTTCAAACCCAGCCTGGGTTACATAGTAAGTTCAAAGTCCATCTAAACTGCACAGTGAGATCCTATCTTTAAAAAACAAAACAAAACAAAAACAAAAAACAAGATAATGTTTCATCAAAACTCCTTTAGTGAGTCAAAGTGACTTTTGATCCCTGGCTAGGCTGGATCAGCATCCTCCTCCACATGAAGCAGTTATAAAATAGACTCCTGGTCTTTCTATACCACTTAAGAGTAATAAGCCTGGAGGAGCCAGGCGTGGTGGTGTATGCCTGTAATCCCAGCACTCAGGAGGCTGAGGCAGGAGGATTGCTGCAAGTTCCACACCAGCCTGGGCTACAAAGTGAGCTCAAGGCCAGCCTGAACTGCAGAGTGAAATCCTGAGGAGGAGGGGAGTAAGCCTGGGGGAAAGGATGAGTAGAATAGGAGAAATGAAAATACAGGAGACAAAAAAAAAGACAAGTATACTGGTAACTTAAATTATTATTATTATTACTTTGTATTGTTTTTTTGAAACAGGGTCTTGCTATATAATTCAAACTGGCCTTGAACTCACAGTGACTCTCCTGCCTCAGCCTCCTTTGTGCTGGAATTAACAGGTACATGTCATTGTACTCAGCTCTGAAGTTTTTCAATATTAAAAAGCTGTTAGATTCACACTGGCCCATAACATTTTCCACATTCTATTTTTCACACACAAAAAACTCGAATTCTGTCACCAAATCAGCTATAATATGCCGTTTTCCTCTAAATAACAGATATACTCTACTCATTTCAAGAAACATCCTATGTTTGCATACATCTAAATAACCAGTTTGCCAGTCATTCTTTCAAGTAATAATGGTGCCTCATCAAGGCTCAACAGAAGTCTGAAGTGAGCACAATTGTTTCCTCTTGGAAGCAATCACCATGTCAGCATGCAGATGTACTTTCTCATGTTAACTCCTCTCATCTTGTAATAGGCTGAGATGTGTTCTTTAAAGAAGTAAACTAACACCTTTTACTGCCTTGTTTAAAATAAGTGAAACTGGTATGGCTTACTTCGCGCATACAGCAAAGAACACAATGACACAGTGCAGTCAAATCCACTGGCTTGGGCCAGATATTTAGCTCAGTGGCTTAAGCATCTGACTGGCAAATGCAAGGTTGTGAGTTCGATCCCTGGTACAAAAAAAAAAAAAAAAAAAACCCACTGGCTTGATTCATGCTAAGATGCTAGTGGTTTCTACCTCCCCATTACTATGCACTATCGATAAAAATGTCTGTACATTTTGAAAGACAATTATCCTCTGAATAGTATCAAAGGGTGGGCCATCCTTTGGAAACTACTGTATTAAAGTGAATCAACATTACAGAGTCAGTTTGCTTATCCTGACAGGGAACTACACACAAATAATAAAATGTTTCGTCATGGGTTGTGGTGGCGCGTGCCTGTTATTCCAGCATTCAGGAGGCTGAGACAGGAGGATCGTTCCTTGAGTTTAAGGCCAGCCTGGGCTACATAGTTCCTGACTCAAAAACAGAAACAAAAATAAAATGTTTCATTTAAAGGGGTGCTGAATAAATGAATAAATAAATAGGCTAGAGCCAGGGATACAGCTCAACAGCATAGCGCCAGCCTGCCAACTGTGAGGTCATAAATTCAATCCACGGTACCTAAAATAAAATAAAACGACTACTGAAAAAAAAAAAAGGCTGCTGTATATATTCAGAGTTCTTCAACAGCTTGTGCTCTTGGAACTTAAACATTTTTCGTGTTATCTTATACTATGATACTGACATTACCTAGCAATCATGAAGTAACTCAGCAGTACTGACAGAAAATCTGGTCTGGCTATCTTTAGTTTACATATTACAAAAAAATGCAGGCAAGCAAGCATTTAACAAGCAAGGCAAAATTTCACTTTATTAGGTTTGTTTGGTTTTTTTTTTTTTTTTTTTGTCTTTTTGAGACAGGGTCTCCCTATGCAATTCGGGCAGGCCTTGAGCTCACTTTTGTAGCCCAGGCTGGTCTCAAACTTGCAATGATCCTCCAGCCTCAGCCTCCTGAGTGCTGGGATTACAGGTGTGAGCCACCACACCTGGCCACTTTATTAGTTTTTATTGTCAGAGACAGTATTAATGTTCTGTATGCTGTAAACACAAAAACAAGACATTTCGGTTCTCATCCTGAAAACTCTCACATCCGGCTACTTATAGATTTAGGTACAAGGAACTGCCACACTCCAAACTCTTGTGAACCACGCACCAAATGCTGTATCCATATGAAGTGCTATGCATGCCCAGCAAGAAAGCACTAGAGAGCAGAGAAGTACGACCTGGAGAGAGATGAGGTATTATCCAAGCAGGTTCTGAACAGGTACACTAGGTAAGAGAAAGGGTGTCAGGAGAAGAGGGACTAGCATGAACAAATATGGGAAAGCGCACACTCAGTCTCCCAAGTGCTGGGATTACAGGTGTGCACCACCAGGCCCAGCTCACATTGATGCATTATACGCAGTACAATTAGAGGTAGTAGGGGATGAGAGACAATAGCAGATGAGGCTGAAAAAACATTAGCTGACATTGAGATGGAAGATCCATATTAACACTGCTTAAAGAAAAATGGATCAGACTTTTGATAGGATGTCTCTTTTTAGCAGAAAAATCACCATTAGTTTTGTGTATGATAGCAGTACGACAAAGTGGAAGCCTAGTGATTGAGACACAGGATACAAAGGTCCAATATCAGGATCTTTACAACATGAAACAAAACTTCAGAGGTAACATGATCGGGGCTACTTACACATGAGAAATTCAGGAAAAGAATCAAGGATAAAAGCCAAGCATGGTGGTACACACCTGTAATCCTAGCACATGGAGGCAGGAGAATGACAAGTTTAAGACCAGCCGGGGCTACATAAAGCATAAAGAGACCATGTGGGAAGGGAGGGAGGGCAAAAGATGTAGCTCAAGGGTACAGTATTAGATTCATTTGTATGAAGCCCTAACAATGATGACTGAAATTCCTCCCCATGAAGAATAAAATTATCTGTCCAAAATATCACAAATTCCAAAACAAGTGCTTGTATTAAAGGCTTTTAGTTATAAATATTTGTTTAAAAAAATCAGAAAATAACTTCTATCTCTAATTTGTATTTAATTCCTAAAGCCTTGTATGACTATAACTAACAGGACATATTACCAAGTAACTGGTATCTGTAATATCTGAATCAAAAGCGTAACTGTTTCATAAGACAGGAAAGCAAGCTGAAGAAAAGTGTCTGGGATTATTGCTATTCTTAGCATTGTCTAAATAAATGGCTAAGTAATAAGGAAATGTTACATAATACTTCATGATCTGCTATACTTTTTGCCAAAATGTATTAAGTGTCAGGTCACTTCTGACACTTCTTTTAAACAAACACAGGAGAAAAAAAGAAAAGAAAAAGACAGACAAAAGGTGTCATTGAATATTTACCTGAAAAAAAAAAATTACCTTGGACAATGCCAAAAACACTACTTGCCATTTCTCATTTAAATCCTCGAAAACTTTAGGTCCTAATATAAGGATTCTTTTTCTTTGAGACTTGATCTCGCTATGAAGCCCAGGCTGGCCTTGAACCCATTATGTAGTGCAAGCTGGCCTCAAATGCACTTGAGTCCTTCTGCTTCAGTCTCCAGAATGCTGAGATTATACGTGTGTGCCACCATAACCAACACCCAGCTATATTTTTTTAAAAAGTTCTTTCAGCACTAAACATTCTAGATTATTCTAGCTTCCACTGTTTCTATTGGTAGGTAAAAACAAGTTAGGAAGAAATAAATTCTCATTCTATCTATCACATCACTTAACAGGAGGAATTAAGCTACTTATAAAACTACATAATGTCTAGACCAAAGGATGGGCTTTATATATATTGTCAAGGATTTAGGAAGTGATAGGTTCTGATGCTGTGTCTCTGCAAAAGAAAAAAAAAAATGGGTTGAGGTATAACCATGTCCTGTACCAAAAAAGGAAGCAAGAGGAAGGGAAGAAAACAACATGGACCTGTCATCTCTCCCATGAACACCTCTTAGCATTCATTTAGCACTTGATTAATTACTTACTGACCACAGGCTTTGAGTGGCTTATAGTCTGTCTGCCTCAACACTGTGTATCTTATGAGCCTGTGCATTTACAATATTCAGAGCCTTATAGTCCTTCCAGTATATATACATTTTTTGTCTTTTTGAAACAAGGTCTCATTATACAGTTCAGATTGGCCTTGAGATCACTTTGTAGCCCAAGCTGGTCTGGAACACTAAACATCCTCCTGCCTCAGCTTCCTGAGTGCTGGGATTACAGGCATGAGCCACCATGCCCAGTTCCTTCCAGTGTATTGATAAGGAAACTCAACTCTTTACAATAAAATCTAAGGAAAAGGGAGAAAGGAAAGGAAAACTAAGTGCTGCTTTCTAGAATGCCAGATTATTGATAGCCTGGTTTCCACATTTGACAGACCTGAGTAAAGACCATCTAACGTGACCTGGGAATGGTGGTGCATGCCATGACCAGCACTGAGGTACATGAGTTCAAGACCAGCTTGAACTGCATAGCAAGGGCCTGTCTTTAAAAAAAAAAAAAAAAAAAGACAATTTTATGTAAAGCACAGTAATCCTATATTTACCCTATGTGTTATCCAGGCTCTCAAATTTTTCTTTTTAGTAGTCTTCTTAAACACCTTAACTTCCACCACTAGCCCAACTCTGTAGTAAATTAGGACTAGACATAACATGCAGACAAACACTGATGTCAATTTCAACTAGATCAAGTTTCAAACTTTTGTCTACATCACCACCACCTGGAAGGCTTGTTTAATTGGAGGAAGACCCCAAGCCTTAGCGTTTGAGTCAGGACTACTGCCATAGCAATTCAGTCTTAATGTAGTTTAAGACTTAAGGGCAAGGAGATCAGCTGGGAAAAGAAAAATTCAAGGGGATTAAATCTAAACCATACCAAACACTTTGGTAACTCCAAAACACTCCCTCTACTTGTCTCCCAGTTAATAAATTAGGCTACTCTTGATATGCACACTTGAATTTCTTATAAATAATGAATGCTTCCAATTAAAGGATAGTAGACCAAAATAAAAGGTTGATAAACCAAAATATACAAGAGCCTAATCTAGTAATCTAGCTCTCATTTTCACCTTCTAGATTAAAACAAAACAAAGGCCAAGGATTTAGCTCAATAGCATAAGCACCTGCCTGGCAAGTGTGAGGTCATGAGTTTGATTCCTGGTACCAAAATAAATAAACAAACAAACAAACAAAACAAAATCAGGCATGGTGGCACATTATTGAAGGCCAAAGCTAGAGGATCACAGTTCAAAGCCAGCTTGAGCTACAAAGCAAGACTCTGTCTTTAAAAAAAAAAAAAAAAGCTTGAAATGGTAATGCCTATAAATGCATGTAAGCTCAGCACTTGGGAAGCAGAGGCAGGACAGAAAATCCTAGCTCAGACTAGGGAACTTAGCAACATTGGGTGGGGGAGTACTTTTTTTTACAGCTCCTCTCTGACCACTCACATGCAAGAACCCCAGATCCTCTTCCTCAGCACATCCTTCAATGTGGTCCTCCCAATGAATGCTGTTCTCTACTCAATCTCCCTGAGTTAAAATCAAAATCAAGACAGCAGAGGAAACATCACTATTCCTGTGGTTCAGAACCGCTACTAAACTAAAATACAGATGCTCAAGCTCTACTTGAGGCTTCACTAATGAGTAAGAATCTCTGGACTCCAAGCCCAGGGACTTCTATGTTTGCAGCCTCTGTGTTCCTCAGGCAGGAACCTTATCTTCTGTTCAATACTGAACCGGGGTAAGGCACAATTCATATGTACTGAACAACGCTATAGAAATAAGTTTAAACATTCCCCAACTGCAGGCAGGTATGGCTAGTTTTAATAAATTAAATAGCTACTTGCGTAGTTACATTAGGAAACCACTTTTTAATTTTGGTACTGAGAACTGAACCCATGGCCTTATGCTTGCCAGGCAGGCGCCATGCAGCTGAGCTACATCCCCTGGCCCTAGAAAACCACTTAAAAAAAAAAAAAAAAAAGCACAGGGGATAAACCCAAGGCTTCCTGTATGTTAGGCAAGTGCTCTACCATTGAGGTATACCTCCTGACCCAGAAAGCCTTTCTTTTTTAGGGGAAGAAGGGGACTGAACCCAGGGCCTTTGCACTAAGCCACATCCCCAGCTGTCTTAATGTGGTTGTAGAAAAGCCGTGATAATGAGCAAATTCTTTGACCCTTCAATTCTACTTATCCCAATGAAATAAGAAAGCACTCAAACATTGATCTTTGGGAATATTCTCAGTGATGAATATAAAAGCTAGAAACTAGAAAATAAAAGGACCCAGTAACAAATTGATTAGGTTTAAAAAGGTTTAATCTGTAATCACTAAACTTATGAAAAATAGTTACTTATTGACAGGATAAAGTGATTCAGAGGTTTTTTTCTGGTTTTGTAACCTCCCTTCTTTCCACTGAAAATGTAAACAGAACCATGCAATACAATTCTATTATCTTATAAAATGTGTATAGTGTCATAACACGGTGGCACAGTTTTATAATCTCAACTGACGCAGGATTCAAATTCAAAAGCAACTGCCTGGAGAAATTTTTTAAAATCTTACGGCAGACGTGGTGGCACATGCCTGCAATCCCAGCACTTCGAAGGCTGAGCAGGAGGGTCACTGCAAATTGGAGGCCAGTCTGGACTACATAATTTAAGCGCAGCCTGAACTACACAGTGAAACCCTGTCCCAAACAAAAAATCTTTAAAATAACAACCTGCAACATAACCAAAGCCTAGTTTAAATTTGATAAACACACTATTTGGAGAAAGATGGTCTAAAATACATTCTATCCTTTAATTTAGAATTATCAATTCTAAATATGAACTTTCAACAAGGGATACATAATGATATAGACTAGAAAAAGCTTTTCAGAAATGAGGCATGCAAACACTGTAAGATACGTTTTTAAAAAAATCTACATTTTGTATCCCATTAGCATTTATTCACTCTCACCTAAACTGAGAAAGCAGATATCATATGCATCAGCTGCATTTCTATTCCAGAATGATACAAAGACCTTTTGGGGGGTCTTGACACAAGCCTGTAATCCCAGTATGTTTAAAGCCAATCAGATCTACATAGTGACAGTCTAAAAAACAAAAAAATAAACAAAAACTTGCTTTTGTTGCCAGTAATCAACACAAAATGAAGAGTGGAGAAAATTGGATGACATTGAACTATAGGGAAAAAAATTTACAAATAAGTGAAAAAAGATTATCAATTGAGTTAAGAATATAAAGTTTTAGATATGGATACAACAAAAAAGAAGTCAAAGTTTCACTGCAATTCTTAAAAGTTCTCTTTAAAAAAAGACAAAAATCTCAAGACTTAAGAATTTTGTAATCCCAGCACTTGGGACACTGAGGCAGGAAAATCGTTAGAACTTTGTAATCCCAGCACTTAGGAGGCTGAGGCAAGAGAATCCTTTGGAAGTTCAAGACGAGCCTAGGCTACAAACCCAGCCTGAACTGCACAGTGAGACCCTGTCTCAGAAAGACAAAAACAAAACGAACAAAAAACTGATGCTTTATCAGATAATACTACAAGTATCTATTAATAATGCAAGGCCAACAAGTAGGCAAGTAACAAATTGCTAACTCATCAGACAGTATTTAGCATACCAATTTTAAAGAATTAAAATGTGGCATGCTACAAAAACTCAAGAGTAACTTGCTATGCTCATTTTTTGTACAGAGTTTCCCTCCCCCTAACTTGTGTTTTCTAAAAGTTGCACTGAATCAAGACTTCATTTTTCGGTCACATACATGATTCTTCACACTACTTTTTTCCCCAAACGTAAATTTGTTCTCAGTAGTCCAAAAACCCAAAATCTGACTCTCTGAGGCTCAATGAGATGTGGTTGGCAACTTAAGGTAAGCCTAACTTATTGAGCACGAAATAGGAACTGTCAGCGAAAAGAGTTCAAAAGCAGAAAGCCTCTGCTTTCTAACTCACAATAGAGTTTTGTCCACTAGACAACACTGCGTTTTGTTAACAGCTTCAAGCAAGTTACACGCTAGAACTGGAAGTAGCAGCAGTTAGGTCCCAAACAGCAAAGACACAAAAGAAACGTAAGCAGAGCCTTACCATTGGAAAACAGGTCCCATCAGCACCTCTTACAAAAACAGTTCCCTTCCCCCACCTTTAAATAGGCACTTAAGACTGCCAAGCAGATCCATTTCTTTATTAACTGGTGCCCACTTGGGGCAATCGTACACCAAGTGGCTCTTAGGTCTACCTTTAATCCCTACCAGAAGTGTTCCAGAGACCGGAGGCCAGCACCCTCGTGGGGGGCCCAATTCTCCGTGGCTCCTATTCCCATCCACCGCCCTTCGCAGCCTCTGGAGACGATCCTCCAGCCAAAGGAAGGACACCCGGTCCGGGACCCTTCACGAACGGTCCACAAGAAAAGGCTTAGGCGGCCACCGGCCTCCGCCACGGTAAGACCCGGGAAGCACCGCCCCCAGCGCTCCTTCCAGCACCCGGCTAACCGGCGAACCTCTGCTCCAACACCCCTCTCTAGTCTCAGCAGAGGCAGTACAAGAGACTGGGCCGGTAGGCTGCGGACCGAGCTGCACGCACCAGGCCCAGGCCTGCCTCCTGGGGCCTCGCGGCCCGGCCGGGTGCAGCCGGCACGGCGGCGCCCCTCACCTGGATGACCTCGTTGACCTCCCGGATGCATTCCACCATGTGCTGGAGAATCTGCTCGGCCGTGAGCACCTCGTAGCGGTAATCCTCCTCCTGCTCGTGTCCCGGGCCGCCACCACCGCCGCCGCCACCGCCGCCGCCGCCGCCGCCCCCGGGCCCCAGGGCGCTGCCGCCGCCGCCGCCGCCCGTCTCCCCGCACAGCAGTCCGTCCCGCTCCCCGCCGACGCCCAGCCCAGGCTCCACCAGCTCCACCTCGCCCAGGTCCAGGTTATCATCGTCCGGCTCGTCCTCCTCCTCGTCCTCCTCCTCTTCGGCGCCGCTGTCCTCCTCGCTGCACTCCTCGTCCTCGTCGAACTCGTAGTTGTAGCCCTCGTCCGAGTCCATGGCGCGACGCGCTGAGGCCCGGCGGACGCTGGCCGAGGCGGGCAGAGGGCGGGGACGCCAGGCTCCGGCTCCGGGGAACGTCCGGACGCAGGCCTGGCTTCGGCCCCGCGGGCCGCGGCTCCTCCCTAGGCGCGGCGGCGGCCGGCGGGCGGCGGCCGGGAGGGCGCAGCAAGGGACGGAGGAAACGAGGAGTCTGCCTGCTGTTCGCCTCAGTCAGACACGGCTCCACTCCGGCCTCAGGGAGAAAACAGTCCCCAGCGCCACCTCCACTGCCGCTGCTACCGCTACTGAGCCAACAAAGGGGCGTGCGTCACCGCGTCGCGCTGCGTCGTCGCGTCACGCCTCCGTGCGTCACTGCGCCCGCCCCGCCGCCCCTGCCTGCGGAGTGGGAGACCCCACAACTCGGCCCTCAGGGACCCGGGAGCTTGGCGGCGCGGGAACAGCTTTCGCCGTTCGGTCCGCGGTAGTTTTGGGCCTAACGGCGACCCGTAGAACTCTTTACGAAAAGCCGCTGTGGCCTCCTGGTCACCGAGACCCGGATTCCGTAGGTGGGAGTTTCGCCGCAAGCCCTGGGAGCTGGCCTACTCAGGCTTTCCGCGAGGAAGGAGGCCTTCCTACGCTACTTGGAAGGCACCGCCCTCCGGCCCGCGCGAGGGTCATCCTGGGGACCCCAACTTTTGAGCTAAAATTCGTGTTGCCCAACCTCCGGAAGCGAAGTCATCTGCACGCGGAGCCTCTGAACCGGGCGACAGGTGAATCCGCGTCGGGTAGTCGGCGCTCTGCTGTCCGCCGGGACGGACCTACTCCGGTTCCCAGGTCTCTAGTGACGTCATCAAAAGTGGTCCCTGTTCTCTGCTGTCCCGGGGATTCTTAAGGGCCGGAACCCTGTGAACTGCGCGTCTCGGTAGAGCCGAGCTCAGTCCCCGGGCTTCCAGGGTTAGTTCTGCCTCTTACAGCTCCAGCATCTGTGCAGTTTGCACCTGAGCACCCGTGATTCCGGGAGAGAAAGGAGCTGGGCTAGAGTTCAGTGGTAGAGTGTTTGCCTAGCACCGAAAGGGCTAGCGTGCCGTACCCAGACTGCACCACACAGCGAGTGAGACTAATGTCACATACTTGATACAGAATGGCCTAAAACATCCATCTTAAAAATGTTTCATGACAGCCGGGCGTGGTGGCTCATGCCTGTAATCCCAGCACTCACAAGGCTGAGGCAGGATGATCGTTGCGAGTTCGAGACCAGCCTGGGCTACAAAGTGAGCTCAAGGCCAGCCTGAACTGCATAGCGAGACCCTGTCTCAAAAAGACAAAGAAAAAAAAGAAATATTTCATGATATATATAAAGTGTGTGTGTACACACACAGTATATATTGTACATACTATATATGTACTATATAAAATGTATGTTACAGCAACACAATACAGGCAGTAATAGCAATATCTGCAAGGATGTCCCAAAACATAACCGTAAAAATGCCTTCATGCTAGCTGTCGTTGCATACATCTGTAATCCCAGTACTTGGGAAGCTGAGGCAGGATTGCCATGAGTTCAAGGCCAGGATGGGTTACATACCGAGACTCTGGCTCAAAAAACAAAAACAAAACAAACACCATACCATACACTACAGTATACATAAAGTGTATTACACCACAGCACAAAACAGGTAGTAGTACAAATATCTACAAAGATACACTGAAACATCAAATCATAAAAGTACTACACGGTACACTTTATGATACATCGTGATACAACCACACAATATAGCCAGTAGTGGAAGTATCTACAACTATGCCCTAAAACATGAATCAAAAATACTTTCATGATTCATAACATGTGTTATACCTATAGAGTATATAAGATGCATTATACCATAACAAAATAGGAACACAAATATCTACAATGATGCACTAAAACATCCATGATAGAAGTGCTTCATGATATATAACATGTATCATATACTACATAGTATGTAAAATGCAATATACTACAACACAGTACAAGCAATAATACAAATATCTACAATGATACCCTAAAACAAAAATGGTTTGTGAGCCGGGTGGCATATATCTGTAGTCCCAGCACCCCCGTGCCTCAGGAAGCTGAGGCAGTAGGATTGCTGACAGTTTGAGGCCAGCCTGGGGTTACATAGCCAGACCCTTCTCAAAAAAATAAAAACTTTGTGAGCCAGGTGTAGTGGTGCTTATCTGCAGTCCCAGCACTCAGGACGCTGAGGCAGGAGGATTATTGGAAGTTCAAAACCATGCTAGGCTACAAAGTGAGCTCCAGGCCAGACTGAACTGCATAGTAACACTCTGTCTCAAAAAACCCCCCCAAAAAGCTTTATGATGCATACCACATATTATAAATCATATGGCATATAAAATGCTTTATACTTCAACAGTGCTGGGCAATAACAAATATCCACAAGGACCAAGCAGGAGAAATGGGGCTTGCCTCTTATCTAGAAGTATACTATATAAAATACTATATATGTACTGGCCTTGAACTCACTCAGAAGTGACCTGGTGATCACACGCGTTGGCCATTCATGCAGAGTGTGAGCTGAGGGTGTATGGTGGCATGGAGTTCAACAGAGAAGAGAGGGCTGGGGATTTAGCTCAGCGGCATAAGCGCCTGCCTTGCAAGCACATAGTCGTCGTGAGTTCAATCCCTGGTACCGATAAAAAAAAAAATATATCTATAAACAGAGAAGAGAGTGAAGTTGGTCTAGCAGCTGGAGTCCAGCCTGAGAGAGCAACAGAAGCAAAAACCCAAAACTAAGGCTGTTAATAATGCAGGGAGCCTAAAAGGAAAGATGGTAAATGGCACATATTAGGCAAATGAGTCAGGGGTCACTTTGATAAGGGCAATACCATTCTCAGAGTGGACTTATTTCTTTATACATAGGACAGGAGACCCAGACAGATGTACTGAAGGAAGAAGGGCATAATAAGGCTTCTTCAGGTACCTGGAAAGACTGGTCAGACTGGAATCTTTTCAAATGAGTCTCCAATTTATTATTCGTAAATCTGTTTATCTTTTATTTATTTATTTATTTATTGCCTTTTTAAGACAGGGTCTCGCTATGTGGTTCAGGCTGGCCTTGGGCTCCCTTTGTAGCCCAGCCTGGTCTTGAACTCACAACGATCCTCCTACTTCAGCCTCCCTTCTGAGTGCTAGGATTACAGGAGTGCTCCACCATGCCTGGCTTTGACTGTTTTAACACACAAATTCCCTTTGAAAAAATTTCGAAAAATAAAAATGTAGCATCTCTAACCCCAGTGCTCTGGAAGTCTGAGGCAAGAGAATGATAAGTTTGAGCCCAAAGTGAGCAGTTTAGCAGTTCAACAAGAACATGTCTCGAGGGTTGGGTTTTTTGTTTGGTTTGGTTTGGTTGGTTTTTGTTTTTATTTGGGATTTTTTTTTTTGGTTGCTGTTGTTGTTATTGTTTTGGTGTTGGATTTGGTGTTGCTGTGTAATTAAGGCTGGCTTTGAACTCACTTTGTAGCCCAGACTGACCTTGAACTCACAATAGTTCTCTTGCCTCAGCCTCCTGTGTGCTGGGATTATAGGCATGCACCATCTCACTGACCTGTTTTGAAATTTTAAAAAAAAGATCTGGGATTGTAGCTCAGTGTCAAGGCCGTAGGTTCAATCCCCAGTGCCACAAGAAAGGAAAGAAGAAAAGAGACGGGCTGGGGATTTAGCTCAGTGGCTTAAGTGCATGCCTTGCAAGCACAAGGTCATGAGTTTGATCCCCGGTACCAAAAAAAAAAAAAAAAAACAAGAAGAAAAGAGAAAAAGTAACATAAATTTGCCCATACTGAGAATTAAATCTAGGTCCTTATAGGTACAAATTCCCTTTAATGAATGTCTTTGATATGTCTGATAAATATGTACTAATAAACCCACTTCCTTCACACACTGAACCAGCCCCCAGCACTTTTTATTTTTATTTTATTTTTTGTTTTCTTGAGACAGGGTCCCAGTGTGTATACCAGGAAAGGTTTGCATTCACTGTGTAACGCAGGCTGGCCCAGAATTTGCAGTGATCCTACTGCCTCTGCCTCCTGAATGCTGGGATAATGGACATGTACCACCATAGCTGACTTTTTTTTTTTTTTTGTCTTTTTGAGACAGGGTCTCTCTATGCAGTTCAAGCTGGCCTTTAGCTCACTTTGTAGCCCAGGTTGGTCTTGAACTCGCAACGATCCTCCTGACTCAGCCTCCCGAGTGCTGGGATTACAGGTGTGAGCCACCACACCCGGCTCTGATTTATTTTTTGAAACAAGGTCTGGGCTAGAATTTGAGAGCCTCCTCAAATTCCAAAGTAGTTGAGATTACAGGTATGTAATCCTCTTTACCTGGCCCTGAAAGTGTACTAAGCAGAAGAGTGCAATCTGTGGTTTGGTTGTTTCTGTTTAGACAAGGTCTTGCTATGAAGCCCAGACTGGTCTGAAATTCCTGATCTTCCTGCCTCAGCCCACCAGATGCTGCAATTACAGGCTCAGGAGTGCGCACCATGCCTGGCTCTTCTGTGTTTTGTTGTTATTGTTACTTGTTTTCTGAGACAGGGTCTTGTCATGTAATTCAGACTGGCCGCCAACTCACTACATATCCTAGGCTGGTCTCAAACTCAAGGTGATCTTTCTGCCTCAGCCTCCAGAGCACTTGGATCACAGGCCTGTGCCACCAAGCCTGGCTTTATGACTTCTTTTTTGATCAATATTGTGAGTAGTATCACAGCACTTGTGAATGTTTGAGTCTCCTATTCATGACCAAACCTTCATCACCAGGTTCTTAGCAACATTAATTCCCCTCATATTTTAGGACCTGTCTTAGATTCAGGTTAGGTTATGGTACTATTTTAAGAAAACCAGCAGGACAGCTTCTTTCTGTCCCCAGATTGGCCCAGGGATGACCCATATACCTTGTTGGTGGTGGTGGTGTTTTAATGACCAGCTGTTCAAGCCATTGCCTGTTTACTGCTTTCTCAGGTACAGTAACTACTGAGGAGAACAGCAGTCTATAAACAACAGGACAAGGTTCTTGGGAAAGAAAATAGGTGAACTCATCCTCCTGCTGTGTGCAGAGGGCAGCACTGGGGATTGTGCCTGCACCTTGCACCCACATCTGAGAAGAGCAGGAAATACTAAACTGGGAAGAACAGGTGTACTTCTGGTCCTCTGAGCTACTCAGGAAGGAGGCTAAAGCATGAGGAGTGCCTGATCTCAGGAATTTGAAGGCAACCTAGACAGCATCACTTCTCTTTCCCTCTGTCTGTCTGTCTCTGTCTGTCTGTCTCTCACACACGCAAACAAAAGCAGAGTGTGGTGGAACATCTCTGCAATCCCATCTCTGGGGAGGCAGAGGCAAGAGAATTGCCTCAGATTTGAGGCCAGGCTGTATTCAAAACACAGAAGTATATGTGGGCATATTTACTAAATATCTACTCATGGAGCAAAACTCCATAAGTATGTATGTGCTTATCAGATGGTTATGAACTTAACACTGACAGGAAAAATACACAGGTACTTTTTAGATAAATTGAAATTGAAATAGCACCGAAAATTTTTTTTTCTTTTTTTTTTTGATTTGGTTTTTTTGTTTTCCATTTTTTGTTTTTGGAGACAGAGTCTTGTTATGTAGTTCAGACTAGCCTTGAACTCACTGTGTAGTCCAGACTGGCCTCAAACTTGTGAAGATCACCCTGCTTCAGCCTCCTGAATGCCGAGATTACAGACATGCGCCACCACCCCTAGCAACACTGGTCATTTTCTTAGAGCAGATAATGGAACTGTGAGCTCTGGAAAAGCCTCTTGCAGTGGGAGAACACTACTAGCATGCCAAACCACAAACCTGGTTCAGGATCCAGGTTTCCCGCAGTCTTGAATTTTCAGGGCTAAAACTGGGATGCTCTAAGTAAACTGAGATCACCCGGTCATCCTGTAGGCCCCCCCCCCCCCGCCAACAGTTCTTTATATAACTGCCTTTAAAACCAAGTAAAAATAAATTACTGTTTGTCACTGTTTTAAAAACTTGTTTCAGTGCAGCTATTTTTTGTTTTTGTTTTTAATGTCTAGGTCTTGCTGTGTTTTCCCAGGAAGAAGGTAAGAAAATTAAAGTTTAATTTTTATTTCCTATAAAAGCACATTTTGCCAGATGTGGTAGCACATGCCTGTAAATCCCAGCATTCTTGGAGATTGAGGCAGAAGGATAAGGAATTTGAACCCAGTTTGGGCAGTTCAGCAACTAAGGAAGAGCCTGTTTCAAATAAATAAGTAAGTAAATAAAAGGCTGGTGATACATCCTTTCCCACTGCCTCAGTCAGTCTAGCAATCAACACATGTGTGTACATTTTAGTAAGAGCACAGAGATACTGATAAGCTGAGTAGTTTGCACTTCTTTGAGAGCATCTGTGTATTTCGGACTTGGTAACACACACTTGTTAAGTGTTATATCATTGTTGAGAGGCAGACTTTATTTCCCAGTTCTAAATGATAAAAAGGCCACCTGCCAGAGTGGCTCAAGCCTCCGAGTCCCGTACCTGTGAGGCTGAAGCAGAAAGATCACAAATTCAAGCACCACCTGGGCGATTTGGTGAGGAAAATCTTTTTCTTGTCTGGAAAAGTAAATAAACCAAGTGTGGTAAATAAATTGAGGCAGGAAGATCCGCTGTGAGTTCAAGGGCAGCCTGGGGTAACTGGTGAGTTCAAAGCAAGTAAAAACTATATAGTGAAACAAAACCAATACATATTTAATATCCTGTTATATCAAAACACACTAAATCTTTGGCTGGGGGTTTTTTGTTTGTTTGTTTGTTGTTTTTTTGAGAGGGTCTCACTATGCAGTTCAGGCTGACCTTGAATTCACTTTGTAGCCAAGGCTGGTCTCCAACTCACAGAGATCCTCCTGCCTCAGCCTCTTGAGTGCTGGGATTACAAGCATGTGCATCCACACCCATCTCTTTTTGGTATTTTGTTCATTCCTTTGGTTTGGTTTTGTAAGACCAGAGTTTTGCTGTGTAGTTCCTGCCTGCCTTAAACTTATCATGTAGCCCAGGCTGGCTGCAGGTAGAAGAGATCTGTAAACAGGAAAGAAAGAAAAAAATAACAGTAACAGCCTCCCTAGGCTTTGTGGCAAATCCTGATTGGAAAGATTTAAAATTCTGCAGGGAGGAACAACCAAGAAGATGAGCAGGAGAGCTGGTGAGGGGGGCATGCAGAAGCCAGGCACACTAAACAAACTTACTGCTCCTCCCTGGCTGCACCACACTGGGAAGGAGACGAGGGGTAGCTACTCAGGAGACAGCTCTTACTCAGTATACACACGTGTACCCTGGTGCCTCGGTTCATGACTTTAACTCTCTCCACAGTTCTGGTCACTAACCAAATTGAATGAGAACCGAATTAAATTTCCCTCATGGAGTTTGATATTTTCTTATTCCCACTTTAGGGCCATTATATCATTGTACTGAATACACATGCATCCTTTTACTTACTAAATTGCTAACTATGCTAACTTCGTGTAACCTTGTATGTAGGGCTTCTCCTCCGTCAGCCTGTCCAGCCAGAGATAAATAAAGCCCTGAGGAGGACAGACAGGGAAGAAAACATCAGGGCCCACTCAGGAATGTGCGTGAAGGCGATGGTATCTGTGTTAGAGTCCCACGGCCTGGGGTTTATCTGTGACCATGCAGAGAGCCAATCAGGTTATGACAAGTTCCTGGTATCCAGAGTCTAAAAGGAACCTGAGGACAAATGCCCGTGGGTGTTTGCCTTTCTGATGCCAACTGCCCGAGCACAGGACAGCTTTCTCTCTTACCTTTTTCCCTCTTCAAATAAAGCATCTTCCTTCCTAAACTTGGTACCTTTAATTAGTTCCTGGTGCTGAGTTTACAGTGCCAGTGAGCTCCTCAGATAGCGCACAGCCCTGACAGGACAGAATTCACACTAATCCTCCTGCCTCAGCCTCCCTGAGTGCTGGGCTCACAGGCATGTGCCACCACATCTGCCTCGCAACTGTTAATTTTTCTAGGTCTCCATAGCAACACGAAGGCTGTGTGGAAGAGGAGGGACCTCATGTGCATGTCTTTATGACACTCCCTGCCTAGGGCTTCTCTAAGGTGAGTGTCCACCTCCCCTCCCAGTGCTCCCTTAGTCCAGCAGTCCGTGAAAAAGTAGGGCTAATGATGGGCTTCCACCAGGTCGGACACACAGGACGCTGCACAGCTTTCCGATGAAGGAGTGAAGAACAGCACAGGCCAGGAGGATCGGAGAACAGAGAGAAGCAGGCACAAAAGGACCCGTGGGGCCCCTGTGGCCCGGAGCCAGCAGAATGGGAAACCTTCTGTTTTACATTTTCCTTTTTGTGATTTCTCTCTTGATTTTTTGGTTTGTTTGGTTTGTTTCCTTGGAGACAATACCATGATTTTAAAAGGCCTGGCCAGGCATGATGGTACATGCCTGTATTCCCAGAACTCGGGAAGCTGAGGCAGGAGGATCACCATGAGTTGGAGGCCAGGGTTGGCTGTGTGATAAGTTCACATTGTACTCAATTTTCATAATGAGACCCTGCCTGAAGTCACCAAAAGCTAAATAAATAGTAAACTAAAAATCCTAGTAGTCTTAAAATCCTGACCTGTTCATCCCCAGGGTGTTAAAATGGTCTCTTCAATTTTGTTTCCTGTAACTATTGATGATTTCTCTTGTAGACTCTCAGGTCTACCTGTTGGGTTATAAGAGTATTATACATCAACAGTATTATTATGACTTTATATAAAAGCCAATTATTTTAGTCAATTTACTGTGTCTTAATTTTGTATACCTTCCACTTTTAAAAATTTTTATCAGTGCATATTTACAGTACAGAATAATTACATTCATCGTGGGGAGTTAGTACATAGTCATAGCACATCATAATTATTTTTATTTTCCCACCCCTCCTACCCCTGCCCCTGTGTACCTTTTGCTTTGAAGTACTTCAGTGAGTATATATTTCAATAAAAATACAGTGATACAATCAACCAGCTATTGATAGGCTGGACATAATATAAGGGACAAAAGAGGGCCCTGTCTCCTCCTTCCCTCCCTCCTTTCTTGTTGCTTTTGTTGTCTTCTGCCAAGCACTGTTGCCCTCTGCCATGTGCCACCCTACCTTGGAGCCAGCCAATTATGGACTGAAATGTCTACAAATTGTGAGTTAAATAAACCTTTCCCCCTTTAAAAAACCTTTAGTCACCGGGGGTTTAGCTCAGCAGCATAAGTGCCTGCTTGGCAAACTTGAGGTTATGAATTCAATCCCTGGCACACACACTCAAAAAAAGTCAGCTATTAAACACATACTTCTATAGAGCCACACACAGTGGTGCATGCCTGTAACCCTCACACTGAGGAATCTGAGAAGGATTGCCATGCCAAGACTAGCCTGAACTACATAGTGAGACCTTATCCTCCCAAAAAACAAAAAGCCATCCTGGCACGATGGTGCATGCTTGTAATCCTAGCACTCAGGGAGCTGAAGCAGGAGAATCTTGATGAGTTTGAAGCCACCTGGGACCTATGGTGAGACCCTGTCTCAGAAACAAAAGAACAAACCCAAAAGGCAGAGTCAACCCCTTCAAACTGCAGGATCCAAATGACACTCCTTACAGTCACTGTGTTTTGTAATGTAGCCAGGAACCAGTTCTCCAGTTCTGTCTTAGCACCCCTACCCTCACTGTAATCATCAGGAAAGTAATAACAGTAGGCTTGGGATACGTAAGTCCCCGTCCAGGATTCTTATGAGCCACTTCACAGTCTGGAAAGACAGTGAGACAATTGAGATCATGACAGTGCATGTGAGTGTTACTGATTCGGAATGTTCCCAAAGGATTGTATCATCCTTACTGAGTGATGTATTTGTACACATAAAACCAGGTACGTCCTGGTAGACACGTTTCTCTGCAAACCTTGAGAAGCTGCATGTTTGAGCCAAGAGTCTTTGCTGTCTTCTGAGCATGTGGGAGGTTGTGGGCGGAGAGGGCAGGCAAAGAATGTTGTGCAAAAAACTCAGTATTCTGACTCAGCAAACTTTTTGTTTCTTCATGTGCTGGGCATTAAACCCTGATGCATAATGAACAGACTCTACCACTGAGCCACAACCCAACCCTCTATTCTAGCATTTTGTTTTGTTTGAGGCAGGGTCTCACTATGTAGTTCCGGCTGACTCAAACCCTAGGTGATCTTCCTGCTTCAGCCACCAAAGTGCTAGGATTATAGGTGTATGCACTGGGCATGCTTAAACTTCTGATCCTTTGGCCTCAGCCTCCCAGAGTGCTGAGATTACAGGTATGCACTTCCTTATGGTTTATTTAATCTCTTATGAGCTCATTCCTTCTTGTCTTAATTAAAAAAAAAAAAGCAGGGCGGGGATTTAGCTCAGTGGTTTAAGTGTCTGCTTGGCAAATGCCAAGCTGTGAGTTTGATCCCCAGTGCAAAAAAAAAAAAAAAAATTATAATACAAATTTTTAAAAATGGGAGCTGAGCCTGGGGCTCACACCTGTAATCGTAGCACTGACGCAGGAGGATCACCAAAAATCCAAGGCCAACCTGAACTACGTAGTAAGACCCTGTCTCAAAACCAATAGTCGAAAAATTTAAAGAGAAATAAAAATATAGCCAGATGTGGCAGCATGTGCCTGTAAATCCTACACTCAGGAGTCTGAGGCAGGAGGATTGCTGCAAGTTTGAGGCCAGCCTGAGCTACAAAGTAAGTATAAGACCAGCCTGAACTACAGAGCAAAACCCTGTTTCAAAAAGACAAAAAAAGAAAAAAATACGTATATAACCCAATGATCATCGGATTCTAATAAGTGAGTTATGGCAGAGAACTCACTTTGTCTTTTCATGCAGATTGTGTACAAGGCTCTGTTTTAGACCTGGGTAGACACAGAGATGGCCAGTCAGTCCATGTGGAAGCAGTGGCCCTTGGAAGAGGACCCAGAGTATCCTTGTGTCACATCCTTGAACCTGTTACTGTGCTTTCCTGTAGGCCAGCATGTTTGGTAGTTAAATTGGTTCTTCTCCAACGTTATGCCAAGTATGGTGTTTAGTGTTGAGAGTAAGAGATGCATAAAACTCCATCAGCTGTCAGGATGCTCAGATGAGTGAGAGCCGCAAAAGCTCAGTCCTCGTGATAAATGCTTGACTACAGGATGGTCTGTGCAGTGGGGAACAAGGACCTGGTGTCTGGCTCAGGATAGGCCAAATAGAGCAGGTTTGGAGGAGAAATGAATGACACTTGGTCCTGGAAAGGTGGAGTTTAAATGTACATACAGCTACAAAAGAAGATAGCTCTTCAGCTTGTTATATACATTTTTTTTTTCGTCTTTTTGAGACAGGGTCTCACTATGCAGTTCAGGCTGGCCTTGAGCTCACTTTGTAGCCCAGGGTGGTCTCAAACTCACAATCCTCCTATCTCAGCCTCCTGAGTGCTGGAATTACAGGCATGAGCCACCATGCCCGGCTAGATGGCTTGCTTGTATATTTAGTTACTTTTGAGACAGGCTGTCCTCAAACTCACTATGTAGCCCAGGCCAGCCTCAAACTCATACCAATTCTCCTGCCTCAGCCTCCAAAGCACTGGGACTGCAGGTGCCTGCCACTGTGCCCTGCTAAGAACATGGCATATTTTAACTGGCCTGTTGGGCAGAACTGCCCTGTTCATCATGCCTGAAATTTAGAGTATCTGAGACAGTTTAGAAATGGCCTTCCAGGCGTGATGGTATATGCCTATGATGCCAGAATTCAGCGGGCTGAGGCAGGAGAATCATCCTGAGCTCCAAGACCACTCTTGGCTACATAGTGAGTTCAAGACCAACCTAAACTACTTATATAATGAGACCCTTTGGGAAAACAAAACAAAACAAAAAGTAAACATACAAGTAAAGTATGTTGCTTTTCTTTTTTCTTTCTTTGCTATTATTGTTCAATTGACTTTTTCTCTCTGACCAAAATATCTCCTTTGAAATGATCCATTCTTCAGTAAGTACCAGAATAATTGGATAGAGTCTACCTACTATGCACTCATTACCTTAGACCTTCACCTTGAGGGGAAACTGCCTCCTGGGGTGAAGTTGGGCAGCCATGGGTTAACTATACAGCAAAGCTCCTTGTCCTCATGGACAGGGAGCTACCTATGGGCACCTCTGTCATGTAAATCTAGCAGGGCATGGGGACCTAGAAAGTTCTATCAGAACTCTCTGCTCTATGGAGCACTGTCCACCCCTTGACCACTGCTGTGTGCTTCTGTAACCTCACTTCACAACCATTTCCGATACAAAAGCACTGCTAAAGAAGAAACAATACAAAAGCAGAGACCAAGCTTTGTTCAGGGCCCTCAAAGAGTTGCTAGTCCCTTGCCGAGAGGCTGGTAAAGTTGCCCTTTTCTCCTACTCTGTATGGAGGCCCTTGAGGCAGTTTGTTCTGTCAGGAATGGAAATCCTGTTCTTTTCCTGCTTCAACCGGCTCTTCAGTGCTTGCATCAGATTCCCACTTGGGAAGTAGCTGTGGTCTGTGTTGGTGAGTTACACGGAGGACAGAGATCCATCCTGCTGTGTTTATTACTGCAAAGTACACAGGCAGCACAGTCTTTCATACCTAAAGGAAGCAGGACAAGGGGAGCGGTAGAGTGGAGATGCTAAAGTATGTTACGTGTGTGTGTGAATCTGCCAAGTGAAAGCACTCATCAGTGTAACCAATATGCACTGCTAAACAAAAGATCCGAAACAGGATGTATGTGATAAGGTAAGGATCTAATTTGTTTTCCCATTTCTCCCCTCTTTCTCTTTCCTCCCCTCCCCCCTTTCCTCCTTTCCTCCTTTCTTTCTCTTTCTTTCTTTCTTTTTCTTTCCTTCCTTCCTTCCTTCCTTCCTTCCTTCCTCCCTCCCTCCCTCCCTCCCTCCCTCCCTTCCTTCCTTCAAGCCATGATCTCACTAAGTTGCTAAGTTACCCAGGCCCAGCTCAGACTTTCAGTCCTCCTTCCTGCCTCAGTCTCCCAAGTGCTAGGATTACAGATGTGTACCACCACACCTAGCAAGCACTAATTTTATTTTTTATAGTCTTACTTTAGAAGGAATAAAACAATACAGTAAAATGAAAACAAAACAGTGATAGGACAATAGGAAATCCGTACCCATTACTATATTGCATAGTGGGTTTTTTGGTTTTTGTTTGTTTATTTGGTTGGTTTGTTTTGTTTTGGTACCAGGGATTGAACTCATGACCTTGTGTTTGCCAGGCAGGTGCTTATGCCCCTGAGCTACATCCCTGGACCCTATATTGCATATTGTTATCCTCCAAATAGTTGCTCAGACTACCAGCCCCAGGCTTGTACACTCAATCAAACAACACAAATGTCAAGTTGCTTCCATACTTCAACTATTATCATCTCAGCCTATGTTGCATCCAGTTGCTTACAGGTGTGGGAGTAGAGGGGTAGAGGTGGCTTCCTTGCTGGTTCTCCCTGGCTGGCAGGGCCACCACCCCTAGTTTTCTTATTTTTGCTGAGTTTCTGAATTATCTCTGTCTATGGGTTTCAAGTCTCAGTTCAGACCCTTCCTGTGTCCATGGGACCCACCTCCCTCCTTCTCTTCCTCATGGTGCTGTATTCCAGAGTCTGGACATCAAAACTTGAAGAGAAGGGCTGGGGATTTAGCTTAACCCCTGGTATCAAAACAAAAACAAAACTTGAGGTTCTTTCTCTACCACTCACCACTCCACCATTTCCTAGAAGTCCACAAGTACTAATTTTACAAGTTAAATTCCCCCTCCACTACCGACTCAATCACAAAAGGCAGAATATGAAATGCCAAAATAATTATGACACTTAAAGTCTTCCCAAAGAACAGAAAGCCAGCAAGAAATATACTTGAATTCTATTTTAAAAGTATACTTTATTGTTGAAGAGATCAAAGACTTGCAGAGAAATGAAAGGTCTTCTTTCAATTGTGTAAGTGTACAGGGCTGGAGATTTGACCCAGCAGTGCAGTGCCTGCCTGGCAAGCACAAGGTTCTGAGTTCAAGTCCCAGTACAAAAAAAATGTG
Organism: Hydrochoerus hydrochaeris; assembly: GCA_004027455.1. NCBI lineage: Eukaryota > Metazoa > Chordata > Mammalia > Rodentia > Hydrochaeridae > Hydrochoerus > Hydrochoerus hydrochaeris. The sequence continues at coordinate 320,937 of PVLA01000556.1, forward strand.
TAAATGTGTCCAATTGCAAAAAAATTTTGTTCTTCTATTCACACTTACACCCTCTTCCTATGACTTTTCTAGTACTCTCAACATATTGTAGCTTAAAGGAATATGAATTTTAGTATGAGCCATTAAAATTCCTATGTCAGCCTTTATTTTTTTGTAGTCTTTCTTTCTTTCTTTCTTTCCTTTTTCGAGACAATGTCTTGATATTAGTTCAGGCTGGCCTTGAACTCCTAGTGATCTTCCTGTCTCAGCCTCCAGAATTCTAGGATTATAGGTGTGCACCACTATGCCCGGCTCTGCTTTAATTCTTTTCCCCCCTCCCTGCCCTAATTTAACTCTTAATAGTAAAAGGAACAGCCGGGTGTGGTGGCTCACACCTGTAATCCCAGCACTCAGGAGGCTGAGGCAGGAAGATTGTGAGTTCGAGACCAGCCAGGACTACAAGGTGAGCTCAAGGCCAGCCTGAACTGTATTGGGAGACCCTGTCTCAAAAAGACAAAAAATAAAATAAAATAAAAGACACATCTTCTGGAATTTTATGATACGAAACTATAGAAAAGGAAGACACAAAATACTCAAACTCTCCCACATCAGTGAATAAGAAAATCCAAAAGGATACATTTTATACAACAAAATGATTATTTTGAAATGAGATACTAGTTACATTACTTCAATCTTTATACTATAAATGAGACAATCTGAAGAATGACAACTTGCCCACAGTGATATTATTAACTAGATTCTGCAAAAAACATAAATAGCCAGGCCAGGTGCCACATGCCTTTAATCCCAGCACTCAGGAATCTGAGGCAGGAGGAAGCTGGGCTCAAGACCAGCTTTGGCTACATATTGAGTTCAAGGCCAGCCTGGAATATGTAGTGAGACTCTGTCTCAAAGAAAAAAAAATGCAAATAAAAATTCAAATGCTCTTCTTGGAGCTGAAATATGCTCAGCAAGAGAGCACTTGCCTGGCACCTTAAAGGCCTTGGGCCCAATGTGTAGCAGAAAATAATGGGACTAGAGAGGCTTTTGGGTGTGTCTTCTAAATCTGGGGCTTGTTTCTTTAATCCTTTTAATGGAAGGCAATAGAAGAGAAGCTCTGGAGTCCTGGTTTTGCATTCTGAGTCACCACCCAACTAGTTCTATCATTTGGCTGCTTATCTCTCTGGATTTCATCTGTGACATGGAAGAAGTAATAGCACTTAACCAACCAGGGGTGTTGTACATAAAGTGCTTACCACAGTGCCTGGCACATAGTAAACACTCAGTAAGCTTCAACTACTTACTACTTGGTATAAGTAAAGCTTCAAAATGATAACTTGATGGGCAGGGGTGCCACTAAAAATATGCAAAACAAGAGGTCACAGAAATTGCATTTGAAAACTGGGTATGGTGGCACACGCCTGTAATCCCAGCTCTTGCGAGGCTGAGGCAGAAGGATCACTGTGAGTTGAAAGCCAGCCTGGGCTACATAGTGAGTTCAGGGATAGGCTGAACTACATGGCCAGACCCTGTGTCAAAAAGACAGAAGGAGAAGGAGAAGGAGGAGGAGGAGGAGGAGGGGAAGGGGGAGGGGAGGGGAGGTGGAGGAGGAAGAGGAAGAAGTAGTTGCATTTGAATTTGGAGACCAAGAGGAAAGAAAAGAGCATGTGGTTGAGGGAAGGATTCAGGAAGCATCTACTGAGTTAGAGGGAGATAAACAGCAGAAAACTGAGCCACAGGAGGAAGTAAGGAACCATGTAGATTTGCAGATATGGAGAAAATGGGATATCAGGGACCAGGATCTTGGGTTTGGAACAGGCATATGGATATCCTCCCTCCACCCAAGGCTGAGGGGGGAGGACAGCCTTCTACACTTGTATGCCCAGGGAAACCTAAGGAAAGGGCTGAAATGAGAAGTGTGGATAGAAATAGCAAGGGATTAAGATGCTGCATCAGGATTCTAGGGGAAGCCCAAGCAAGAGATTGACAGGTGCAGACAGGCCTTGACATTGGACAGGGAGTGTCCAGGGGGCACCCAAGCCAAGGCTTCCTGAGTCATTAATTCTAAAGTGAAAACAAAATGTAATCTTTGTACTCTTAAAGTCTCTTGACTGGCCAAGTGCATTGGTGCATGTCTGTAATCTCATCACTTGGGAGGCTGAGGCAGAAGGATCATTGTAGGTTCAAGACCATTCTGGGCTGCAGAGTGAGTTAAAGGCTAATCTGAACTGCATAGTGAGACCCTGTCTCAAAAACAAACAAACAAATAAAAACAAAGAGAGCACCAGGCATGGTGGCACAGTCCTGTCATTTCAGCAGTCTGAGAGGCTGGGGTGGAAAAATCAAAAGTTCAAGCCCATCCTGGGACACTTCGCAATTTGACAATATCCTACATATTTTATAAAGTATAGCGGTATAGTTTAGTGCATAGGACCTGAGTTCAATCCTTAGTACCACCAAGAGAAAGCAAGCAAGCAAGCAAGCAAAGCAAAGCAGTATTGGAAATTATTAACTGGGCTTAGAGCTGTACAGGACTTTAAAACTCCCTTGCTTTACCCCAGGAGGTTGTAAAGCTTAACAAAGCAGACTGACTTGCCTTTCTTCAAAGTGATCACCAACACATCTGGCTCTAGATTTTTAGTCACTTGATTTCTAACACAATACTCTTTTAGAGCTAGGGATTTAGCTCACCAGCACAGCACCTGCCTGGCAAATGTGAGGTTGTGATTTCGATTCTCAGTAAAAAAAAAAAAAAAAAAAAATACAATGCTCTTTATGCTGTTAGGAATTAGTAAAATTATGTATTTATGCTGGTGTTTTAGAAATCCAATCCATTTGACTTGGTTGGTTTTAAAAATTATTAGGGCTGGGCCAGGGATTTAGCTCAGCAGGCTCAAGTGCTTGCTTAGTAAGCACGAGGTCTTGAGTTTGATCTCCTAAACCAAAACAGAAACAATTGTTAGGACTGCTTCTTAGATATACAAATCTTGGGCTTTATCTCCTGAGACTTTGATTATATATGTTCAAAATATAGACCTGGAATTGTTCAAAATTACCCAGTTAGCTGGCATGGAGGTATGTGTCTGTCATCCCAGCACTCCAGAGGCAGAAGCAAGAGGCCAACCTGGATGACACATAGTAAAATCCTGTCCCCCTCCAAAAAAAAAAAAAGCAACATCAATGACAACAACAACCACCCACCAAAATTATCCAGTTAATTTTCTTGGTCAGCAAGGCCTAAATATATTAGCCAGCTTTCCACTATTATAACATGTACCTAAGATATGAAAAGAAAGTTTCATTTTTTATTTTAGTTCATTTTGGTTTGGCTTTTGACACAGGATCTCACTATGCAGCCCGGTCTGGCTTTAACCTCCTGGTAATCCTCCTGCCTCAGCCTCTAGATTACCTGTACTGGAATCACACTTCCAGTTAGATTGTTTTAAACTTTACTCAGAGAACCAAGATTTTTTTCATGGCTTTACAATCAACTAGGCATAGATACAAATTCTCATTTGCAGCTATATTAATGGAAACATGGAAAGAAGTAGATGTGTTGGCTCCCACAGGGGAACTGTCTAAACTGTACTTAATGATACTTTTCTATAGATTCAGACTCTGTCTAGAATCAGTGGAGCACACAGTATCGGCAGTTGTAATCAAGGCTTTACAGTCAAGAATCTCTGTGCATCACTCTGAGGTTAGCCACATGGAAGATGGGGACCCCAACATACTGTAAAAGCTATTGGCCTTTCAGTATGGCGTGGTGGCATATACTTGTAAACCCAATGCTTAGGAGGCTGAGGCAGGAGGATTTCTGTGAGTTCAAGGCCAATTTGGGCTGCATAATGAGTAAAAATTTTTTTCCCAGTTCCAAACAGATATCTATCTCTGTCTCTATGTAGCCCAGGCTGGCCTAGAACTTCTGAGACCCTAGACTGCATACTGAGTTCAGGGCCCTTCAGTCATGTACTTACCACGTACTTTTAATTCTACGTTATTCATGCATGCATGCTCTTACTATCTATGCATTGCAAAAAATAGTTCTGGTGTTTTTGAGACAGGCACTTGCTATGCAGCTCAGGTAGGCCTTGAACTAACTACCTACCAAGGCCGGCCTCGAACTCACCACGATCCTCCTGCTTCAGCCTCCCAAATGTGGAGATTACAGGCAGGCGCCAGCACCCCCGGTAATGTATTTTTTGAGACCGGCCGGCTCGGAGCCCCGCTACCTCGGAGCCCCGCTACCTCCCGGGGGGCAGAGCTTCCGGCCCGCAGGCGCGTCCTGGGAGCCGGCCGGGCTCGGGCACGTGACGCGCCGTTGTCACCTGACGGCGTCACCTGACCGCCGAGGCCCGCGAGCTCCATGGCGGGCAGCGCGCTCGGCCTGCGGCTGCTGCTGCTGGCGGCGCTGTCCGGGGCGGCGGCAGCGCTGTGGCCCTGGCCGCAGTACGTGCGGGCCTCGCCGCAACGCTACCGCCTGCGCCCCGCCGCCTTCGCCTTCCGCCACGACGCCGGCTCCGCCGTGCAGCCCGGCTGCGACGTGCTGGACGCAGCCTTCACGCGCTACCGCCGCCTGCTCTTTGGGGCCGGGCCCTGGCCGCCGCCCAGCCTCTTGGGTGAGTCGCCCGCTCCCCAGCCGGGCCTCGGCCCTGTCCCCAGCGGGCACAGCTGTCCCCGGCCTCCTCCCTCCTGCGGTCCCCAGCCGCCTCCGGCCTGATGTTCGCTTTTCAGCTCAGACTGCCCAGGGCAGTGCCGAGGTCATGCGGGATGGTACTTTCTAGGGAACCGGGGCCTTAGGGGTGTGAGGTCCCGAGGCCCTGGTTGAGGCTGTGACCGGGACAGGGCACGGGAGACACATGTGTGAGGGAGGACAGGGACGGCTGTGCAGAGGGCCTGGCCCTGGCACGGAGGTGTCCACACGTGAGACGGTGGGTGGGTGGACAGGGCTGCAGCCTGGCAGGGAAGCTTGGCATCCAGTAGGACAAGGCCCAGAGCCGTGGGCAGGGAGTGTGAGCCACCAGGGTGGTGACCAGGTCACACGCACCCCTGTGACTGACCTTAGATGCCACCGTTGCTGAACGGAATCTTCGGACAACGTTCATATCAAATGAGCTGAACCATTAACTCATGACATGGTTCCTTACCATCGGAATCTCCCAGAGTACCTCAGGCCTTCCATGACTTAGGCCTGCGACGCAGGGGAGATTTGGTCATGATTTCTTGGCTATTTTATTTTATTTTTATCGGAACCGGGGATCGAACTCAGGACCATGCGCTTGCAAGGCTGGCGCTTATGCCGCTGAGCCAAATCCCCAGCCCCTTTCTTGGCTGTTTTAGATACGTTGGTATGAAAGGCTCCTTTGTGTGAAAGCATGGAAAAAGGCATCAGGGTTTTTGTGTATTTCTGAGACCATCAAAGAGAAGCCAAGGGCCCGATATGGTGGTGCATGACTGACACGGCTTGGTGAGGCTGAGGCAGAACAATCCATAGGGCCAGCCTGGATTACACGGTAGCAGCCTGCTTCAAGAAACAAGAAAAAAGAAGGATTCGGTTTAGGATCATCGCACCTTGCAAATTTCAAATTTGAAGCAGAAGCATGTGATTCCCAGGAAAGGAGGTGAATTACATGAGGGCCACTCATCTCCCTGTAGGTACCAGGAGATGAAAGACACAGAGGTAGGGCCAGTGAGGGGAGGGAAGAGGAGCAATGCTGTTTCCTTCTGTCCACTCTGCTTGGGCAGCACTTACATACGCGTCTTCCTGCAGAAAACTGCTTGCCAGGGACCTTATGGTTTTATTTAGTTCTTTATTTTTATTATTTATTATTTATTTATTTTTTTTGAGACAGGATCTGGCCATTTAGTTCAGCCTATCCTTGAAGTCACTATGTAGCCCAGGCTGGCTTTGAACTCATAGCGATCCTTCTGCCTCAACCTCCTGAATGCTGGGATTACAGGCACACACTCCTACACCTGTAATTATTATGTACTGTAATAATTTTTTTTTAAAGTTTGAACACACATTGTATTTTTTGATTGCAGCTCCTAGAGGCTTTGTCCCTTTGACTGATCAGGATGTGCCTTTTGTATATTGGGTGCCACGTGTTCGTTATGCAGGTGGCATCAGACAGTGGAGCCTTCGGTGCCCTGTAAGCGGCTCCTAAAGACCAGGCACCCTGGCCCGGGCAGTTCCGGCTCTTCACACGGTGCAGGTTTTCTGTGGCAAAGCTGACTGGTTAGGAAAAGGGAAGTGAAACGGGCCAGGGAAGGAGGGCCTGGGCCTGTGGGTTTTCGTCATAACAGCTCCTGCAGGCGCCGTCACCCTGAAACTCACAGAATGGAGTACCGCGCCTAAAGTCACGGGGTTGGGTAGGAGTGGCGGGTGACCTTCTGGTCAGGTCTGTTTATCCACAGAAGTTCGGATCTTTGCCAGGTGCCATTTTAGGGTGTGTAGTATTTATCTAAGGCAGATTAGGGATCTGGAAAATAACCAGCCTCTGTTTGGTTTAAGCTCCAATTACATCTTCATGTTAATTACTTTGAGTAATAACTGCTAAATTCTAATTGCTTGTTCATTAGCACTCAGATAGTATTTTTTATTCCCCACCCGATTGTTATCAGATTCCAGTATTATTTCTGCCTTCCTTCCTTCCATCCATCCTTAGCACCAAGAAGTATTTATTTGTTTTTTGAGACAAGGTCTCACTGTTTAGCTCAGGGCCTCCTGCCTCAGTCTCCCAAGTGCTGGGATTGCAAGCATGCACCACCATGCTTGGCAGTTAAAAAAATTGTCCTTTTTTCTGTAATAAGATTTTCCAGTTGGTATATGCTACTTTTTATTTAAAAAAAAAATACAGGCTTTTGAGTGAGCCCAAAGAAAAGACCAGGTTTGAACGAAGGCAAGGACAGGTGGGGTGAGCTGCAGAGGGAGTGGGACCCTGGAATGTGTCACATGTGCATGGGTCAGGAGGGATGAGCAGCGGAATCTGGTCCTGCATTGCCATTGTTGTCAGCAGAAGGACCAAAACGGGACCAGCCTCTCCTGATTCCCAGCCCATTGCTCTTTGGGTGCTCCTGAGGCTGCGGAATTTCCTGCTGCCCTGGCAGCTGTGCCCACAAGTTTTGTGTGGTGGAAATGGGCCGCCCTGCCCACTTCCTGCTGCCTAGGGCACTGGGCACAGTGGCAGCACAGAGGTGGAAGGCCGGTGTTGACTTCCTTGTGGGTGACAGCAGGTCCTGCCTGATCCGCCTGCTTCCCTAGACCTGCCCTTTCCAGCTGAATTAGTCAGCCTCTGCCCTTCCATGGGAGCTGGAGTGGACCACTCCTTGGGGGCGCTGTGCTGTGCTCATCAGAACTGCAGAGGAGTCCATGACTCTGTGCCTGGAGGAAGCAGTCAGGTGTGGTTTAGAAAAAGAAAACTAGGATGGGCAGGGTGGTGCACACCTGTCTCCAGCCCTCAGGAGGCTGAGGCAGGAGGATTGAAAGACTGAGCCCCACCTGGGTAATTTAATAACTGAGCAAGACCCTCTCTCGAGATAAAAAAAAAATGTAGAGGGCTGGGGATGTAGTTCAGTGTGAAGGCCAGGAGTTCAGTTCCTGCTCTTGCAGCCTGAGGCCCAGAGGATTACGAGGAAGTCTTGACTTCAGTCCTCTTTAGTGGCTGCCTGCACAGATACATGTATAGCTCTCCACAAAGTACTGTCAGGGCTCCAGTGTGTGTGGGGGCTGCGAGGGGGATAAGGAGGCAGCGAGGGGATAAGATGTAGTTTTTTTGTTTTGGGTTTTTTTTTTTTTCTTTTTGAGCTAGAGTTTCACTATACAGTTCAGACCAGCTTTGAACTCACTTTGTAGCCCAGGCTGGCTTTAAACTTGCAACGATCTTCTTGCCTCAGCCTCTTGAGCGCTGAGATTACAGGTGTGCACCACCATGCCCGGATCTGTTTTTGTTTTTATTTTGTTTTGTTTTGTTTTTTGTTTGTTTTTGTTTTGCTTTGTTTCGTTTGTCTTTTTGAGACAGGGTCTCTCTATGCAGTTCAGGCTGACCTTGAGTTCACTTTGTAGCCCAGGCTGTTCTTGAACTCACTATGATCCTCCTGCCTCAGCCTTCTGAGTACTGGGATTATAGGTGTGCACCACCACACCTGGCTTTTGGTTTTGTCTTTGGAACAGAGTCTCACTATGCAGTGCAGGCTGGTTTTGAACTCATGGCAATCCTCTTGCCTCAGCCTCCACAGTCTGGAATTACAGGTGTGTACTACCATACCTGGGAAGATGTAGTTTTTAAAAAGGTATTTATGGGCTGAGGATATAGCTCACGGTGTCTGCCTAGCAAGCATGAGGTCATGAGTTCAATTCCCAGTGCCAAAAAAAAGTGTTCATGCCAGGGATAATGGTGCATGCCTCTGATCTAGTACTTGGGATGCTGAGGCAGGAGAATCACTGCAAGTTTGAATGAGACCAATCTAGGTTACAGAGTAAGTTCCAGGCCAGCCTGAACTAAAAAGTGAGACCCCCCCCTCATCTCAAAAACAAGCAAGCAAAAGCATAGGCACTAGAATTCAGAATCATCCCCTTCCTCAGGAAAACCTAGTTGTGGAGTCGAATTTAGTGTGATATAATTTGCATACATTTTGGTATCATAAACTTCCTATTTAATAGCCAAGCCCTGGCACAGTTTGCCTATCGGGAGTTGGAGAGCAGCCAAGGTTCTGAGTAGCAGCACCCCGAGTGTCCCTTGAGAAGTGGCTCCTGGGATCTTGGAGCTTGGACAGTTGGCAAGGCCAGGGACACAGAACCCTGGTCACACCTGGGCCAGGCTGGGTTACAGGACAAGAGGTGTAACCCTCAGGAAGGCTGACCGTGAGCAGGCAGGCCCAGCGCCCAGCGTGAACGCTGCTCTCCCCGGTCCCTTCTAGCACAGCGTGTCCCCGAGGGACCAGGGCCAGCACCCTGCTGGCCAGCCTTGGTCCTGCCCGTGGCTCCTGGTGGCAGATGGGTCGCGCTGAGTTTATGCTGTTTCTGCAGGCCAGCACCATGTGTCGAAGGACGTGTTAGCCGTCTCTGTGCTCACCGAGGGATGTAACGAGTTTCCCACGCTGGAGTCCTTGGAGAATTGTAAGTCCCACCCGCTGAAGCTCACCTCGGCTGTCTGCTTTGCAGCCTGAGTGTAGAAAACCTTAACCAATGGAGTTGCTTTGGTTGTTTCAGACACCCTGACCATAAATGATAATCAGTGTCTGCTGGCCGCAGATACCATCTGGGGAGCCCTCCGAGGTACTGGGGCAGAAGGGGAGGGTGGGGCAGGGAGGGGAAGCCTGGCATTGTGGGGGCAGGACAGGCACAGCGGGGGCTCCCTCCCAAGGTGGCTCTCTTCATGAGCGCTGCTTGGGGTGTTGGTTTCCTGAGTCCTTGAGCTAGGCCTGGAGGTGGACAGGCTCCACCCTGCACGGCAGGCAGCAGCACCCAGGGGGCTACGGAAGAGTCTTCACAGGGCAGCAGCTGGGGCTGGGGTGACACTTTCACAGCACTGCCTACCCCGCTGTCACCCAAGACAAGCAATTGGAAAGAGTCTAAAAAGCAAAACTGAAGCCCAGCATAGTGCCACACACCTGTAATCCTGGCACTAGGAGGGGGCTGAAGCAAGAGATGGCTGCAAGTTCAAGGCCAGCCTGGGCTACGTGGTGAGCCCCTGTCTCAAAACTGAAAAGCAGGGGAGGCATTGTAAAACCTGTAGAACTATGTCATTTCTGAAGAAAATGGAGCTACTAGCCTACAAGTGACAGGTCCCGGCCCTTCCTCTTGGTTTACTGACGAGGTATTTGGTCTCTGTGTAGAGACTTAGCCAAGCTGAGACAGTGTACTCCTGTAATTCCAGCTGCTCAGGAGGCTGAGGCAAGAGGATTGCAAGTTTGAGGCTAGCCTGGGCTATGCAGTGAGTTCAATTTAGCAAGACCCCATTTCAAAAAAGGGTTAGAGATGCAGCTTAGTGCAGGGCCCTGGGTTTGATCTCCAGTACCAGAAAAAGAAAAAATAGATATGTTTATTTATTTAAACAAGTATGTCTGCAATTTTTTTGGTAAAATCTCTGTGGATAAAGGGAATTCTCCCAGAATTTATCACCTTGGTTTTTAGTTTATATTTTTATTGTTTGAGACAGGGTCTCATTGTGTAGTCCAGGCTGGCCTTGGACTCATTATGTAACCCAGGCTGGCCTTGGCTCGCAGAGATCCTCCTGCGTCAGCCTCCCAAGGGCTGGGATTCCAGGCATGTGTCACTGTGCCTGACTGGATCCTTCCTGTGTCCACTCCTGAGTCTTATCTCTGCCTCACTGCTCCGCAGGTCTGGAGACATTCAGCCAGCTCGTGTGGACCTCTGCAGAGGGCACAGTGAGTGTGGGCCTTCAAAAGGGGGCCAGGCTGTGGGGTTTCCCCGGAGTCCCAGAAAGTGCAGAGACCCCAGAAGCGTCTTGTTCTGTTTTAGAAGGGTCCTGATGGCCTTAGCTGACCCACTGGGAGGCTGGGAGGAAATACAGTAGAGGGCTGGCCTGGCCCATGGGGGTTTGCACTGTACCATGGCTACATCATTTCGCAGTGCCTTTGGTGCCACACAGTCTGGAAGAACAGAAACCTGCCAGCAGGGAGGCCCACAGTCCTGGGACTATGGTAGTGTTGCATTTGGCCGGCTGGGGATGCTTTCCCTCTGGCAGGTGGCTGGTGATGGTCTTTGAGGTAGAGGTGTTTGGGGGATGGGGTGGGGAGAGTGTTTCAGGACGAAGGTCCCCAGTAGAATGGTCATAGAGAGACTGGCTTTGCAGGGATCCTGGGAGAGTTCTGGCCCTTTCTGAACCCCCCTGAAAGCTCCTGTGAATCTTGACCTAATGGGTGTTTGGTCCACACAGTTCTTCATCAACAAGACGATCGTCAGGGACTTCCCACGCTTCCCCCACCGGGGCTTACTGCTGGATACGTCGCGCCATTACCTGCCGCTGCCCACCATCCTGGACACACTGGTACCCAGCCTCCGGGCCTTCTTGCACTGGTTCTGGGGGATGGGCCAGCGTGGAAGTTCCACCTTCCTAAAGAGGAGAGGGTCATAGCTCTAGGGGCCCCTGGGCATGAGCCCAGCCTCAACTACATAAAGAGACCCTATCTACAAACAAAGGAATGTGCTGGGTGTGGTGTCACCCACCTGTAATCCTAGCACTCAGGAGGCTGAGGCAGGGGGATTGCTGCAAATTCAAGGGCTACATAGCAAAACCCGGTGTCAAAAAAACAGCAATTTAAATCTACACCACTGGTTACCGTAGACCAGTGTTAAGGCTGACCCTCAGGATGCAGAGGTGGTTTGGGAATTATTGTCTCTCACCGAGCAGAGCAAAGTGAGCTGAGTCAGGATGTGGTCCCAGGCAAGGGTGTTGAGGTTGCAGGTCATCTTTGAGGTTGATGTGCAGGCCTAGGTGATGGTGGTAATCCAGGTCACAGGCCCGTCTTTCTCTTTGCTCCTCCATGGAACCAAAGGAGTTGACACAAATAACAGCCTGGGCCTCTGAGATTTATGAGTTATAGGCAGTGGTATCACCAGCAGGCTGAACACCGGCTAGGTAACCCAGCAGGAAGGGCAGGAGGAATGTGGGTCTTTAGACTATTAAGGGACTTCAAAAGGCAACCGGGCTGCATAGGGTTTGTAGCCTTCCTCTTGGCTGTGGCTGGAATTCATCTCAAAAAGAGACAGTGCTGACCCAGTGCTGTTCCCCTCCTAGGTGTCTCCCCAAAAGAGCTAAAGACATGGTTCGGTGATCCGTGCACCCTGGTGTTCCTAGCAGAACAGCTCGGAATAGCTGGATCTTGGGAGCAGCCTGTGTGTCCGCTAACATGAGGGGATAAAGGCACTGTGGTATTCACACACAGTGGGCACTGCTCAGCTGTCAGGAGAGAGAACTTTGAGTCATTTGTAGGAAAACCAATGCACCTGGAGACTGGAAGCTTAAGTCAAATAAATCAGACACGCAGGCTTAAATATTGCCTGGTTCCTCTTAGGTGCAAAACCCAGAATATTATTAAAGAGCAAAAGAAGGTAATAGGAAACAGGGAGATGGAACTTTTGCAAAAGGGAAGGGGACCAAGAGATGGAGGAGGGGTGAAGAAGCAATGAAGGGGTGAGGGGATGAAGAGAAGGCACGTTACACGCACACGCGCTGCCCTCGCGAGGTGAGCACCATGGTTTCGCACTGCCACCGTGGGCTGGTGACAGGAGGGCATGCTCTGGACATGGGCTGATCAGGGCTATGTGCCAGGGAGGTCACCAGCTGTGCTCTGCCACAGGACGTCATGGCGTACAACAAACTGAATGTGTTCCACTGGCACGTGGTGGATGACCCCTCCTTCCCGTACGACAGCATCACCTTCCCTGAACTCTCCAGAAAGGTACGACACAGTGTCACCCAGCCTGAGCTCATGGCTCCATGGGCCACACCTGTCCAGGCCACATTTGTCTGGGCCCTGCTGGCTCCCTACCTCTCAAGACCCCTGATGCAGGGGAGACTGGGGATTCAAGCCTGAGCTATGCCATTAATTTGCTTTGCAACCTGCGGGAGATGGTGTCCCTGGGTCTCATTTGATTTGCAGTCTTAAATGGTTTGTTTTCTCTCAATGGCATTCTGATGCTGAGATTAAACAGTAGATGTGATAATTTGTGAGGCATTATGATAAAAAAAAAAAGTCTAAAATGGGCATGGTGTACACACCTGTAATCCCAGTACTTGGGAGGCTGAGGCAGGAGGATTGCCGTGAGTTTGAAGCCAGTCTTGACTACATAGCAACACCTTGTCTCAAAAAAACTGAAACCCATTAAAAATTATGGTAAAACTCTTTGAAGATAGTCCCTTATTCCCAAGGACTGTGGACAGGTATTCTGGTACCGGATGAGTCCTGGGGATATCTTGAGTGTCTTCTACTCTGATGGCCTTCAGGAAATGAGTATAAAGGATATCTTGTTCCTTCCAGGGATCCTACAACCCCGTCACCCACATCTACACAGCGCAGGATGTCAAGGAGGTCATCGAGTATGCACGGCTGCGGGGTATCCGTGTACTGGCAGAATTTGACACTCCTGGCCATACACTGTCCTGGGGACGAGGTAAGAGTTGTTCCTGGGGTCACCCTCAGATGGGGGCTTCAGGAAATTAGCTCTAGAAGCTGGTGTGTCCAGTATTGGTTTGGGGAAGAATGTCCTCCACCCCCTTCTCCTGCCTGGGAATTGAGACCAGAAGAATTATTGTTGCCAAGGAGGACCCATCCCATTTTTTGGAGACAGGATGTTTCATGTAACCCAGGCTGGCCTTGAACTCGTGGCAATCCTCCTGTGTCTGCCTCCCAAGTGCTGGGATCACAGGCATGCACTGCTGTGCTCTGCTAAGGAGGCCACTTTTAACTTCAGTGGATGAACTGTGCCCACAAATCTCAGAGGTCCACATTGCCATGCCCTAGAGTGGGTGCTGAGGAATCTGATCCCCAGGGAAAGGTCTAAAGGAAGCTCAGGGAGAGCCCAGACTGAAACCCACATGGGAGGTTGAGGCAGGAGAATCACTTTGAGTTTGAGGCCAGTGTGGATTACTTAGCAAGATTCTATCTCAAAAACCAAAAATGTATATTGAAAGAAGCTGCTACCTGGCCTCACCCTCAGGAGGGAAGAAGGTTCCAAGTGACGATGAGGTCAAGTCCAGGGCGTGATGGCAGAAGGAAGCATTGTGTGAATTTGGCTCAGTGAGTCTTTTGGGTTACTTGTCCACTTCAAGGCTATTGGAGGAGGGCAGCCTTTGAAAGCAGGGTGACTTCCCCCGAAGCAGGGTGTGAAGGGTACATACTGCCTGGCTCTGACCAGACTCTGTCAGTGAGTGTGGCTCTTTGTGTTTCTCTGATGATGACTAAACATGACCAGTGCTGGTTAGTGCCCGGCATGCTTGCCTGAAAGTATGTTTTGTTTTGTTTCGTTTTGTGACAGGGTTTTGCCATGTGGTGCAGGCTGGTTTCTAACTCGCTAGTGCTGGGATTATAAACATGCACCATGTTGCCCGGCTTGTTTCGTTTTTTCCAGATAGCATTCTTACTGTGGAGTGCAGGCTGGCCTTGAACTCATTATGTAGCCCAGGCTGTCCTTGAACTCACAGCAATCCTCCTGCCTCAGCCTCCCGAGTGCTGGGATTACAGGCGTGTGCAGTTTATGGATGCAGTTATCTCATTTGCATCACTTGACACCCTTAGGTATAGCTCTGCATAGGAAGTCTGTGTATCTGTGACACTCACATGATTCTTCTTGACATAGGTATCCTTGGGTTGCTGACTCCTTGCTACTCTGGCTCTCAGCCTTCTGGTGAATTTGGACCGGTGAACCCCATTCTGAACAGTACTTACGAGTTCATGAGCTCATTCTTCTTGGAGATCAGCTCTGTCTTCCCAGATTTTTATCTTCACCTTGGAGGAGATGAGGTGGATTTCACCTGCTGGTATGAGTCCTTTGGTCCCCCAGCCTGATGAATTAACCACTTGCTCCAAGTGAAGGGTGCTTTGGGAGCCACCTGGCTGCCTCTGCTTCAGAAATAACCTGTGGACTGCAAAGGTGTCAGCCCTGAAATTCTGCCTGATTTTAGCAAGGCTGTCATGTCTTCTTGCTCTTCTGAAGCCTGGAGATATTTATAGAAAAACTAGCTTGGAGTGCAGAATTGTCTTGGAAAAATCCGGAATAGAGAAAAAGAATCCTTGCTTGTGAAGGCTTAAAATAGTCTGATCAAAGAGTCAAGCCCAGAATTGCAGATGAAGCAATGACAGCGTCTGATGAATATTAAATCAAAAAGTCTCAACCTTCAGATCCGGGGCGCTCAGTGGAAGCCAGGGGGGGTCCTTGGCGAGAAACAGGAGCCAGCCCTGGCTCTGAAGAAATAGCTTGGCTTTTCTGGGGATGTGGGCAGAGGAAGACAGGCCAGGAGAATGGGGGGCACGTGGCACAGGTGGCAGGGGCACACTTAGTGTTCAGCTGGCACCATGGGGAGGGAAGCCAGGGTCCAGTGTGCAGGGGCCTGAGGTGTAGCAGAGAGGGTGGGGGGCACCCAGAGAGCTGGGACCTCAGATTCTAGGTCCAGATCTCACTTTCTTAAATATGTCAGTGGCAAATGTACTGCTTCCTGTACTTTAGCTTGGCTTGGCCAAGCTATGCATGCCTCCCATGCATAGGACTTCTAAGCTCCTTAGTGGGTTTGGGGGTTTTGTGTGTGGGAAAGGTGTTTTGTTTTGTTTTGTTTTGTTTTGTTTTGTTTTGTTTTCTGAGACAAAATCTTGCTCTGTAGCTCAGTCTGTTTTTGAACTCATGGCAATCTTCCTGCCTCAGCTTCCCAAGTACTGGGATTACAGGTGTGGACCACTCCGTACAGCTTTTCTTTTCTTTTTTCTTTCTTTATTTTTTTGGTTACAAGGGCAGTTGCAGGAGGCCAGGGACTAATCCGCAGGCTGCAGGCTTCAGGATGTAGAAGGCATTCACTGTCCTTTTCTCTTGGTGTTTAGGAGGTCCAACCCAAATATCGAGGTGTTCATGAAGAAGAAGGGCTTTGATGACTTCCGGCAGCTGGAGTCCTTCTACATCCAGAAGTGAGGAAACAGGGAGGGTTACCTTCTTGGGGGGACCCTGCTTGACCACCCCAGGCCTCACAGGCTCTGTGGGTCCTGTGCTTGGTGCACATTGGATGAGTCCCCGGCAGAGGGAAGGCATTGCCTAATCCGGGAGCGGCCAACGCCAGGCCCAAGTCCAGAGCCTGCCACTCCTGTCGTCACCAGGCTGCTGGACATTGTCTCTGCCTACAACAAGGGCTACGTGGTGTGGCAGGAGGTGTTTGACAACAAAGTCAAGGTGAGCCTAGGACGGAGAAGATGAGGAGCCCCCAGGAAGCCGCCTCCTGTCTCCCCTGCCCCCCAGCTTCGTTAGTTTTCATTTTGTGTATTTAATTAGTTTTTGGGTTTTTTGACCCAGGGCCTCACTGTATAGTTCAGGCTGATCATGAACACACTGTAGCTCAGGTTGACCTTGAGCTCAAGACAGTCCTCCTGCCTCAGCCTCCTGACTATACTTGGCTGGGTTTAACAGCCTCAGCACGGGGATCATCTGTCATTCCCCTTTCAGAGACACCAAGAGGTGTGAGTCTAAAGTTTGGGTGTCCGAGTCCAAGTCTGTCTCTCTCTCGCTCTTCTCTTAATACAAACTGATCACAATTTCTCCTTGGGATCCCCAAGGCTGTCATGATTTTCCTGCCAACTTGGGGCGTCTGGGTCCTATGGAACAGGGCCACTGTCACCTTCTCTCAGTTGATCAGGGTGACCCATCACTCTTTGTCCCGCAGTGACAAGCATCTGAGATTCTCAGACATGGCGGCCCTGGACCCTGGGCTCACTGCTTACCTGGCTTGGTGACATCCGTGCTTCTGGGGAGCAGGGAGCCCTCACCCCTCGGCCCTGGTAGCTCATGGAAGAGCTACCAGGAATCCTCCCAGCTCTCTGCCGTTGCTACGTTGCGACCTCTTGGGACAGGTTCGGCCAGACACGATTGTCCAGGTGTGGCGAGACAAGAAGCCAATCACCTACATGGAGGAGGTGGCACTGGTCACCAAAGCCGGCTACCGGACCCTGCTCTCAGCACCCTGGTACCTGAACCACATCACGTACGGCCCCGACTGGAAGGACATGTACAAGGTCGAGCCCCTGGACTTTCAAGGTGATGCCAGCACTGTCCTTGCTGCCTGGAGAGCCCTGGTAGGGTCCAGGGTGGGAGGCAGGGGTCTGGGGCAGGCATGGCAGGTTAGGTAGTGGGGTGACCCAGCTGGAGAAGAGGGTCTTGGGGAGGGTGATTGAAGAAGGGAACTGTAAGTCCTCTGCCCCCTACCAGCTCATCATTTCCCCCAGGATCCCCCGAGGAGAAGGCGCTGGTGATTGGGGGAGAGGCCTGCATGTGGGGCGAGTGGGTGGACAGCACAAACCTGGTCCCCAGGCTCTGGTAAGGGGTTTGGGGGGGAGCTGGAGGGTTGGGTTTGAAGACTGGGCTCCCCCTACACAGGTCTCCAGACCTGTGCCCTCCTTCGGTCTCCATAGGATACTCAGCTCCCACATGGTTCCCATATCTGTCCCTCCAGCCCAGTGACTGTGTAGAGTGACTCTTGTCACCCTTCATCACAGACAGAGAGAGGGCAGCCTGGGCCATACCAGTGCCTTGCTCAGGGTCCAAGACCCAACCTGGGGTTTCTGGGAGACTCCCCTCTCCCTTGGCAGCCTCCCAGAACATAGTCAGGATCCTCACTTTACGTAAAACCATCTGGTAGCTGGGTGTGGTAATGTGTGACTATAATCCCAGCACTTGGGAGGCTGAGGCAGGAAGATTACTGACAGTATGAGGCCAACCTGGGTTACCGATGCCTTTAAAGCTTACTCTTGTCCCACATCTTTGGGAAAGAATGAAGGTAGAGCTCCACACCTCCACGTTTTAACAAAAGGGAGCAGAACCCCAGAACTGCCTGGGAGCCCTGCAGCTGGGCTTTTCTCAAAGCAGGGTAGCCCTGGGCCCTGGGCTGGTGCGGGACCCACCCCAAGGAATGTGGGTGTCTGGCACCCTTGCAGGGGCACGGAGCTCAGCCTGCTTGTTTCTTGCTCTTCCCCAGGCCCAGGGGAGGGGTGGTTGCCGAGAGGCTGTGGAGCAGCAACCTGACCACCAACCTGGACTTTGCCCAGACACGCCTGACACACTTCCGCTGCGAGTTGTTGAGGTGATGGGGCCGTGGGCCTCCCCAGAGATTGGGGCAGGGCCACACTGTCTCATTGGGTCACACCACAGCCCTTTTGGTAGGCAAACTTTATCCCCATTTTATTTTTCTGTGGCGCTGGGTATTGAACTCAGGGCCTCCCATATGCCAAGCAAGTGTTCTACCACTGGGCTTGCTGGCCAAGGCAGGATTGCCACAAGTTCAAGACCAGCCTCAGTTGCACAGTGAGTTTAAGAGTGGCCTGAGCTACACAGTGAGACCCTGTCTCAAAAAAAAAAAAAAAATAGCTGAAGCTGGGCACGGCGTGGCGCACTCCTGTAATCCCAGCACTTGTGAGGCTGAGGCAGGAAGATTGCCATGAGGCCAGCCTGGATTATATAGCAAGATCCTGTTTCAAAAAAAATTAACAAAAAATGGAGAACCCAGAACAGATGGCCTTATAGATCCAGACTGCTACAGTTGTCAGGCTTCTGCTTCTTTACTAACTTTGCTCTTTGGGCTTGGACATAGACAGGCAGCACAGAAGTACAGGGGGTTCCCTAGGGAGTCTCAAGTGTTTGTGCGCAGGAACAGTTTGAGGTTCCAGAAGTGGGGAAGGGACTGTGAGTGCCGTAGAGGTCGTGTTGCGGGGTCTGAGCCCCAGCACACCCCCTCCCTGTGTCCTCTGCAGGCGGGGCGTCCAGGCTGAGCCCATCACCGTGGGCTACTGTGAACAGGAGTTCGAACAGACCTGAGCCTGCAGCCCTGGCACCGAGGTGGGTGCTGGCTTCTACTGCGTCTCAGCCGGGTGGCAGAGCCCTGCGCCTGCAAGCCCCGTGGCTGGAAAGAAGGGGCTGGCGCCAGCGCCGACAATCAATAAAGAACAATGTGGTGTTGTCCATAGTGAATGCAGATTATCTGTGTTAAAGAAAGGAGCGGGTGGCTTGGCTCAAGATTATGAGAGCTGCTTTATCTGACAGCTTCAGGACAGGTTGCTGAGGGTCTTAATATTGAGGACTAGGAATGAAACAAAGCCCTCTGTTGTTCTTATTTTTTTTGGTTTTTTGAGACAGGGTCTCACTATGTGGTCGGGGTTAGCCTTGAACTTACTGTGGAGCCCCAGGCTGCCCTCAAACTCACAGCAGTCTTCCTGCCTCAGCCTCTCGAGTGCTGGGGTTGCAGCACTCTGCCTGGCCTCTCTGCTTTGCTAGATCTCCTCACCCAGCCATCCTCAGCCTGGTCACCGCACTGCCGCACCCCTCCTCCAAGGCTGTTTGTGAATGGGGACCTCGCAGGGGCCTGAAGGGATTCTGGGTGGTGGCCTAGGCCCCAGCCCCAGCTGGGGCGCATACTAGCCTCTCACACCCTTCCCTGAGCACGGCATTCTCTTTCCTGTTTGCTGCTATTTTAATTTTATTCAATTGCTACTTTAAAAATTGCCAGCTGCTGTGTAGTACATGGCGGTCACGTTCATCACGGGGAGGTGGGCTGGGTACATGACCCTCTCCATTCTGTTTACACCCCCTGCCCCTCCCTCCCTGCATCTCTTGTCCCCTTCACATTTGCTAAAATGCATCCCCTGCTTCTGGTTGTCTGTCAGCCACTTTTTAAATGTTACTGAGCTCCTCCTGGAGTCCAGGCACCAAGAGAAGCGTTGACTCTGAAATAACGCAGGCAGCTTCCACCTCTCTCACCAGGTCAGCCCAGAGTGCCCGGGCTAGGTGGCACAGCTGATGCCATGACTGGGAGCTGGGGGAAGGGGCGGGCGAGCAGCCTTCTCTAGGAGAAAGTGTCTCACTGTGGTCCCAGAGGTCCCAGACTACCACCTGCTGGACTCCCATTCAGGAGCGACTGTGTAAGCCAGAGATTGGGACAGTAGTGCACAGTATCTATTTGGAATGAAGGTTTTGTTGGTCATTATTACATTCTTTTCCCTGGTCTGGGGCTGAGGAGACTGTGGAGAGGTCTTGGGCCTTTGACTCAGAAGCTCGCAGAAGGGGAACAGAGGGAAACCTGGACCTTCAGCACTGTCCCCTGCCTGTTCCTCAGTCATTTTCTCTGGGGACCTAGTTAGCCACAAACCAACCTCGTGTCTCAGGCAGTAGTGTCTGCAGGGACCAAGGTCAGCACACAGTCATGCCTGGCTACACCCAGGGCTCCACACCTTTACCCCCCAAACCCCCTTACCTCTGCCTCTACCTGGAAGCCTTTGAGGTGATCCCAGCAAGGACCCCACAGAAATGCTGCTACCCTCACCCTGCTTCCCTGCAATTGGAACCATTGTCCCTGTTGTTTGGAATGATGTGAACTAAAAAGCCAAGGCACTAAGTTGTAGGGCCACGAAGCAATAAACATAAAAACACTTGGTTTGTAGCACAAAGGCTCTGTGATTTCTTGCTCTTAACATAAACATTCTTTCCAGTGTTACTTTCACCATTAAGTTGCCAGGCACCATTGATCCACACCTCAGCTATTTAGGACGCTGAGGCAGGAGGGTCACACCTTTGGCAATTTAACCAGATCCTGTTTTTAAAAAATCAAAAGGGCTGGAGGTAGAGAGTGCTTCTGTAATAGGCAAAAGCCCAAAGTTTCATCCCAAGGAGAAAAAAGTTAATGTAGCTTGGTCAGGACTGTTACAGGAAAGGGCCAGTGTCCCCAACTTCTACTATGGCGTCTCTGGGACCTTGAAAGGCCCTCAGGTCACCAGGGCTCTGTTTGCAGCCCTGCCCCACACCCAACCCCCCAGGTTGGCACAATGCCCGCCATGCACTTCCCGGGGGGCAGAAAGCACCCAGACTGGTTGCCTGGCTCCAGCCAGCCTAGAAATGCCTCGCCCAGCCCAGCCGTCCTGGCTCAGTGAGAGGGACTGCAGCTCACAGCAGCTAAACCTCGAAGGCCACCTCTGTGTCTCCACAGGTGAATGCAAAAAGAAAAGTGATAGGCGTTGTGGTGGCGGTGTTGGTACAATCATCATTTCATCCCCACTCTGATCCTGAGCTGTGATTCCATTCTTCCTATCACAGTTGGTCTCAAGATGTGTCCACTCTGGGTCAGTTACTCAGATCCACACACAGCTCTGTAGCTACACTGCCACCGTCTTCATGTAGCTGTATCAGATCTACCCTGAACTTAGGAGGTGATCCTAAAACAAAGCTGCTTCAAGTTTTCCAGTCATCTAAAATTTCTATTTTAATTTCTTTCTTCTTTCTTTTTTGAGACAGGGTTCCACTGGATAATTCAGGCTGTCCTTGAACTCACTGTAGCCCAAGCTGACCTCAAGCTCATCGTGATCTTCCTGCCTCAGCCTCTCAAGTGCTGGGATTACAGGAATGTGCCACCACCCTTGGCAGTATTTTAATTTTTAAAGCCGCCCTATTGTTGGCTATACTAGTTTATGCCTGTTAATATAAGCATTGAGGAGGCTGAGGCTAAAAAACCACGGAGAGTTTGAGCCCCGCCTCACTATACATAGTGAGACTCTGTCTCAAAAAAAGAAAAAGAAAAACAACAAAATTCCGTTGTCCAAATCGCTCAGCAGAGTCTGCTAGTTTTCCTCTTTAAGATGTTTCGTGTCAAGCTCTCTGTGATCGCTCCCTAACGCTCCATCTGTACTTCCTCCCTGCTAGGAAATACAGTGGCTCAAGCAGAAATGATGTGCAATCGTACATCTCCACATAATCAGATTTCTGAGTTATGTGATTCTAGACAGACATTATGCCTCATAGAATCGGAGAAGACAATTACATGATCACAGAATTAAACCTAAGAAAAAATGTTTAAGAATTTCATGGAGAAAGTTATTAAACTTTTGGGAAGGCATAAGATGCTCCATACGTAGAATTATATGTTCAAGAATGAGAAGACTCAATATCAAAAAATACTAATATTAAAAATATTAACTGAATTTAAAAATTTTTTTAAAGACCAGGCCTCACTATGTAGTTTAAGCTGGTCTTAAATTGATGATGTAGCCCAGGCTGGCCTTGAACTCACAGCAGTCCTCCTGCCTCAGCCTCCCAAGTGCTGATGCCTGGTGCAAAGTGTTTTATCTAGGGCTGGGGATTTAGCTTAGTGATGTAAGCACCTGCCTGGCAACTGTGAGCTCATGATTTCTATCCCCAGTACCACCAAAAAAAAAAAAATTTTATCTGTAGATTCAGTGTGATTTCAATGAAAATTCAGTCTTATTTTTTGCTTTTGAACTTGATCTTAAAATAAGTGGGGAAAAAAATGGCCAAATGCAACAGTCAATTTCTAAGAAGTGGAAGATTTGCAGTTGAATTGATATTCAGTCAGTGCACAGTTCTGATAGATCTCATTTATGCTCAGATATATACAGATTTCATACACACACAATTTATGGCCAGCATCTACTCTGGTCAGTGCAAGCATTCATTGTGTTGAATAACAACATGGCAATGTCAGCTGTCAAGAGCTACTATAAAACTATCACAGGGTGTGGTGGCACATGCCTGTAATCCCAGCATTTAGGAGGCTGTGGCAAAAGGATTGCCATGAATTCAAGGCCAGCCTGGGCTACATAGAGCCTGTCTCAAAACATTAAATATAAATAAATCTACAATTATCAAGAGTTGGTATTGATGCAGAAATAAATAATCTTGGCCAGGAGGTTATAATCCCAGCACTTAGGAGGCTGAGGCAGGAGGATCATGAGTTCATGGCCAGCCTGGACTACATAGTTCAAGGCCAGGTGGAATACACAGTAAGATATTGTCACAAAAGAAGAAAGAAAAAAAGACAATCCCATAGAACATATAACCAGGAAAGAGGCTTATACAGAATTCTAAAAATACACGGAAATTTCATTACGAAGTAGGGAGGAAACTTTGATTTCTTTTGTTTTTTGTCTTTTTAACATGCATTCAGGGGGCTAGGGATTTAGCTCAGCTGCATAAACACCTGCCTTGCAAGTGCATGGTCGTGAGTTTGATCCCTGGCACCGATTTAAAAAAAAAAAGATGAGGTCAGGGCTGGCCTCAAACTCACAGAGATCCTCGTAAGTGCTGAGGTTACAGGCATGTACCCCAACAATGAGTGAGTAGAAACTTCTGAAATCAGATAGAAATCAGGTTTTGAATCTCCCATCTCCACACAGAACAACAAAAGTGAATTTAAGAACAAAAAACTACACTCTTGATTAGAACAAGAGAACTTACAACTACCTGAACTGTGTGCTAATAGCTAGTTCAAATGCATATATTACATAGATCCTCCAAACTATCAAATGAGGGAGAAAAAGATATTTCCATGATAAAGACCACCTAAAGAAATTCATGACCACCAAATCATCACTGCAAAAACTTTTCAATGATACCCTAGAAAGAAACGATGAAGTTAACAATCATAAGATGACTGATAGAATTAATGCATGAGGTACAGTGAGCAATTAAGTCAAAGGGAAAGAAGGAATCAGTAATTGGAAAATAAAGCAATGACAAGAATGAATTTAAAAATACCTCTCAGTAACAGTTTTCTGGGGCCAGAGGTTTAGCTCAGTGGCATAAGTGCCTGCTTAGCAAACGCAAGGTCATGAGTTCGATCCCTGGCACACACAAAAAAAGTTTTCTATGTGAATGATCTCAATTCCCCAATCAAAGGACACAGATGAGAAGAACAGATCAAGAAACAAAATCCAACAGTATGCTGTATACAAGAAACACATTTTAGCTGGGCATGGTGGCTCATGCCTGTAATCCCAGCACTCAGGAGGCTGAGGCAGGAGGATCCGTTGTGAGTTTGAGAGCAGCCTGAACTGCATGGCAAGACCCTGTCTCAAAAAGACAAAAAAAAAAAAAGAAAGAAACACATTTAACTCAAAAAGAAATTCATAGGCCTGGGGATGTAGCTTAGTGGTAGAGCATTTGGCCTAGTATGTGCAAGACCCTAGGTTCAATCCCCAGCACCACAATAAATAAGTAAATAATCAAAGGATGGAAAATATTTTATGCAACAGGAATCTGAAAAAAGCAGTATAGTCATCCTATATTCAGATCAAGTGGACTGCAAAACTAATCAGCCAAAGCAAAAAAGGTCACTATATATTGGTTAAAGAAACAAGTCAACATGAATAGATAATAATTATTAACATGTACACACCAAACAATTGCACACCCAACTTCATAAAACAAGTACTACAGTGCTAAAATATCAGATAAACAATTATGAGGAATCTGAATACCCCAGTGTCACACATAGAACAATTAGACAAAAAAAATTTTTTGAATGAAATTAAGAGTTGAACAACACCTTCAAACAAATGGACTTAATAGATATTTACAGTGCTCTACCCAACAACCCCCACTTAAAACTTCTCGCCATCACTTAAAACTTGCTCTAAAATAGACCATCTACTAGCCAATAAAGCATGCTATGTAAATGTGAAAGAATTAAAATATTATGTATTTATCCAATCACAGCTCCATTAAACTAGGAATCAATGGCAAATGAAAACAAATTATGGAAATTAAATAGTACCCTCGAGTAATCAGTGGGTTACCACAGAAATCAAGGAAGAAATTATTTTTTGGAAGAACCGAACAATAATGCCAGTACAGCATGCTAGAACTTACAGAGCAAAATGAAAGCAGTTCTAAGAGGAAAGCATATAGCTATGAATGCCCACATCACAAAAATAGAGCAAGCCCAAGTAACCTAATGATGCCCCTCAAGGTAACAGAAATACAAGAACAATCTAAGTGTAAGCAAGTGTAAGGAAGGAAATTATAATGATCAGAGCAGAAATTAATGAAATTGAGGCAAAAAAAATCCCCACAGAATCCATGAATCAAAGAATGAACCAAAAAAGATAAACCTTTACCCAATCTTACCAAAAAAAAAAAAAAGGAAAGATAAGATCCAAATCAGGTCAAATAAAAATGAAGAAGGTAGCTGGCTGTGGTGGCACACACCTGTCTATAACCCCAGCAGTCAGGAGGCTGAGGCAGGAAGATTGCCATGAGTTTGGGGCCAGCTTCGACTACACAGGGAGTTCAAGGCCAGTCTGAACTATGCAGTGAAACCCTGTTTCAAAAAAAAAAAAAAGTGAAATCACGATTGACATTGCCAAAATTCAGATTATTAACAACTACTTCACAAACTTGTATGCCAATAAATTGGAGCATTCAGAAGAAACAGCAGTATGAATGACACTGAAGCAAAATGACATGATAACCCTGAATAATAAAAAAAAAAAAAACAGGCAATGAAATTGAAGCGGTAATAAAAATACTACCAACTAAGAAAAGCCCAGGTTTTGGCAGATTCACTACTGAATTCAACAAGAATTAGCAATACTCCTCAAGCTCTTTAATTAAATCAAAAGGGAAGGAGTATCCTCAAATGCATTTCTAGAAGCTACCATTATTCTGATTCCAAAACCAGACAAGGATCCAACCCCCCCCCAAAAAAATACAGAACTATAGACCAATGTCTAATGAATATAGATGTAAAAATCCTCAACAAGCTACTGGCAAATAGAGTGCGATAAATCATACAAAAGATCACACATCATGATCAACTAGGCTTCATCCCAGGATGGCTCAACAGGTGAAAATATCTAAATGTAGCCCATCACATAAACAGATGCAAGGACAAAAATCACACGTTCATCTCAAGAGACACAGAAGAGCCTTTGACAAAATCTAACATCTATTCATGATTAAAACACTGAATTACCCAGGCATGGGTAATTTGCACTCCCAGCACTCAGGAGGTTCAGGCAGGGGGATTACTGTGACTTCAAAGCCAGCCTGGACTACAAAGTGAGTTCAAAGCCAGTGTGAACTTCATGGTGAGACCCTGACTCAAAAAGACAACAAAACAAAACCAAACCTGAAGAAAATAGGTATACAATGATCTTATGTCAATCTCATAAAAGCCATTTATGACAAAACTACTGCCAACATCATATTAAATGGGGAAAACTTAATGCTTGCTTTCTACAGCAAGGAACAAGAGAAGGATATTGCAGCAATGCTTACTAAAGAAATAGATGAAATACAAGATATAATACAAATGTATGAGAATTTACAGATTGGCTTACAATGGCACCCACAGAGTTGGGTGTGGAAGAGTGCAAAAGGGCTGTCTACACACTAGAAAGCCACAGATCCAGTTGAAGCCTGGAGCTCTGTGAAGTGTCCCATCTGACTCCATATCGGGAGACTGAAGAGTCTGTGCTGGAAGCCAGGACATGATGTCCAAGGTGAAAGCAAAGACTAGAGCTCCTTCAAAGGAAACAAAAGCAAGTCTTCTGTCTTAGTTTCTATTTTAGACCATTCTAACAATACTCCTTGGGAGGGTGGGTCTTCCCCATCCACAACTATGCTGAGCTAATCTAGTTGAGTGTTACTCAAATTGACACTCAACAATCACAGATATCCATTGTCACCATCTGTTTAACATAGCACTCAACACATTAGCAAGAGCTGGATTTGGTGATGCACCCTTGAAATCTCACCACTCAGGAGGTTAAGGCAGGAGGATTGCTGTGAGTTTGAGACCAGCATGGACTACACAGTGAGTTGAAGGCCAGCCTGGATTACATAGTGAGACCTTGTCAAAAAAAGAAAAGAAGAAGGAGAAGGAGGAGGAGGAAGAAGGGGGGGGAGAAGAAGATTAGCAAGGGCAATCAAACAAGAAAAACAAAAATAAGAAGTCAAATTACTATTTACAGATGATATGATTCTTCATATAGAAAACCCAAAAAATTCCACCAAAAGACTCCTAGAATAATAACCAAGTCTAAAGATGCAAAATTACACAAAAATCAATGTTCCTGTATATCAAAGATGAACTCACTGAGGGGCTGGGGACTTAGCTCAGTGGTAGAACGCTTGTTTAGAAAGCTGGAAGCCCTGGGTTTGGTCCTTAGCACCAAAATTTTTTTTTAAATCTTAATAAAAAAAGATGAACTCACTAAGAAATTATAAAAAGTTACAATTCACAATAACACCAGGAAAAATTAAATACTTAGGAATTAATCTAACAAGGAAGTTATAATGGTTGATATGTTATGTCAATTTGAGAAGCTTAGAAGTTTAAGTAAGTGACTCAGCAGGGGAGTAGGGTCCTCACTTCATAAATATTCTCATCCTGTGCAAGAGGAGGGCACAGAGATGGTGTGAGTGCTACACACACCTTGGAAGTGCTTACAATATAAGAGAAGAAAAGACTTGCTCCACATCAATTGCTCTTGTTGTTTTTGCTTTTGCTGCCTTGAACTGTTGCCCCTCTGCCATGCCACCCTGCTTTGGAGCTAATTACAGACTGAAAACTTTATAGACTTGTGAGCTAAATGAATTTTTCCTTCCTTAACTTTCAGTATCAGGTATTTTGTACCAGCAATGAGAGAAAAGTAACTAAAATAGAATTTGGTACCAGGAATGGGGTTGTCAGTATAATAATACCTGACTGTGTGGTTCAACAGCCTTTGGGAATGGCCTGTGTGAAAAGTTTAGAAAGGTTCATAGATGTCAACTCAAGGAGTAGCACTGGAATGCCTTGGTCTGTTCTGTATGGGAGATTTTGGTCAGAGTCCAGAAGACCAGAAGGCTGATACAAATCCTGCTGGTAAAGGCCAGGCTCAGGAGATTTCTGCTAAGAAGAAGGACTTCATTGGCTGCTGGACTGTAGAAAATGTATGTTATGGCTTGGCAGAAAGTTTGTCTGCATTTTTGTATCCAGAGACCTTGCTTGAGTCCAAGATTAAGGGTGGTGGACTAATCTGGCAGAAGAAATTTCAAGGCAGTCAAACGTTGAGGTGATGACATGGCTATTGTTGGGGGATTTTAGTCAGATTTATGTTGCAAATCAAGAACACAGAATGCAGCTGAATGATTTAAAATGTTTCAAGTTTGACCAGAAAGGAAGCTCCAGTAAAGTTGTGGACTGCAAAGATAGATTATAGGACACATGGATTGGTGAGAAGGAACAGAAAATAGAAAAGATGTCTTGAGGGCTTCACAAGAAGCAGCACATCTCCACTCTTCGCAGCTTCAAAACTGCAAAGGTGAAAGACTGCTTTGAGGAGAATGCCATAGCACACTATGTTCCAGAATGGTGGCAGCATAGAAAATCTGTTCCTCAGAATTGGATTCAGAGTGTCCTGTGACCCAGGCACTCAACCCCTACAGTCAAGAGAGAGGGAAACCTGGCTACTGCTCCAGCTAGCAGCAGATCTTGGCATCATCCACATGGCACTGGTTTTAGGTGCATGAAGAATGCAAGAGTTGTGGGTTTCAGAAGGCTTCCAGCTCAATTTCAGAAGGCCTGGGAGGCTAGGCACTGTGCCCCTGAGAGGGCAATATGTGAAGCTGTGAAGGTGAAGAAAAAGATGCAGCAGAGACCATAGAAGTTTGAAAAATCCAGAAACATGGATTATCTGAGGAAAATTGCAAGGAGGGAGTAGAGCAGGCCCAACAAAGAAGCTATGGGCCCTATAACCACCAGATATGCCATAGTGGTGGAGTCACTCAAACCCTTTGAAACTCACAATTTGCCAAAGATTGCTTCAGATGCTGGACATGAAACTATAGGACTTAATGTTTGCCTTGCTGAGTTTGGGGCTTGCTTTGGCCCCAATCCTTTGGATTCCCCTGTTTGTAACTTTTGGAATGAAAATGTTTAATCTTGTGCCATTGAATGTTGGAAGTGTTGTAACTGTTTTTTAAAAAACTACAACAAAAATTTAAAGTACCTCAGTCAGGAGTAACAATGGTATATACATTGTGCATTGTCATTCCCAAATAATTCACCCAGAGCACAAAACATCTACCTTCAATTGTCCAAACAATACCAGTACAAATCTTTCTCTTCAGTAAACTCAGAGAAATCAGTTGTATAAGTATCTTAACTCTACACACACACACACACACACACACACACACGTTTTTTTTCTAGTTTTTTTTTTTACATTTATTGATTCTAAATCTAGGGGTTTTTTTAAGTAGTAAAATACCACAGAACAAGATAGAACAAAGCCAATGGAGACAGTGTAGTGAAATTGGTACAGAACTTCGCAGCAGGTTACTGGGTTAACTGCAACTTAGGAACTTAGGGCACTGGGAAACCAAGTGGTACCATAGTATATCTCATTTTCTTCACAATAGTTGTTCCCTCAATCAGGTATATTAGAATCAAAGGAAATACAGAGCATTCTAGAACTTATCAAAACAGAATATTGAATAGAGCAATACCACTAATCAGAACAAAGCAAAACAGTGATAACAATATTTGCCTTCAAAGAGATGGTAGAAGAAAATCCCCCTATTTGCTATGTTGCATATGGTCAACCTTGCAAGAGATGCTCAGATCTCTGGCTCCCACTTGCTAATGGGGGGGATGGATGTTTGAATCTCAGCCCACACGCCAGTAGGCTCACAGCCACTTACCAGGGCAGTGAGCTAGCTGCTTGGTTTCCCAGTGCCCTAAGTTCCAACATGGTATGGATCTCAGGAGATGCTGATGGTTCTCTCCCTGGGGCAGCCTTGGCTTGCCAGGCCACAGCCACTTACCAGGGGGGCAAGCTGGCTACTTGGTTTCTGAGCACCCTAAGTTCCAACATGATGCAGATCTCCCACATATGTATGTTTTTTCTTTAAGCTTGCCACACTAATGAAACAATATGATGTTTACACATGTGTCTTATTTATTCTACTAATAAATACATTTGCAAGGTGTATCCATTTACCTATAAAAGTGTCCAGTTTATTATTCTTTATGGCTAAGTAATACTCCATTGTATAAAAATACCACATCTTTTTTATCCATCCCTCAGTCAATGGGTAATTAGGTTGTTTCCAAGATCTGGCTGTTATAAATTGTGCTGCTATAATCATGGGTGTACATATATCACTGTGGTATAATGTTTTTAATTCTTTTGGGAAGATACCCAGAAAGGGAATATCTGGGTTGAATGGAACCTCTAATCCTAGTTTTTTGAGGAATCACCATACTGATTTCCACACCAACACTGCACCAGTCTGCAGGCCCACCAACAATTGAGAAGGGTTCCTTTTCCCCACAGCCCCTCCTGCATTTGTTATTGATTGATTTCCTGATATTAGCCATTCTTTCCAGGATGAGGTGGAATCTCAGCGTTGTTTTAATTTGCATCTCTTGAATGACCAGTGATGTTGAATATTTTTTCACATATTTATTTGCTGTTTGTATTTCTTCATGTGAGAAGCATGTATTCATCTCAGATGCTCATTTTTGATTGGGTCTTTAAATCTGGGAGGACTGATTTCTTTGAGTTCTTTATATGTTCCTTTGTGTATGTGTGTGTGTGTGTCTGTGTGTGTGTGTCAGGGATCAAACTCACGACCTCATGTTTGCCAGGCAGGTGCTTACACCACTGAGCTAAATCCCAGGCCCTTTTAATATGTCCCTGATAGTAATCTTTTATCTTTTGTCTGAGGAACAGCTGGCAAACATTTTCTCCTACACTGTGGATTGTCTCTTCACTCTGTTGGTGGTTTCTCTTGCCATGCAAAGCTTTTTAGTACAGCGATATCCCATTTGATGATTCTTTGCAATAGTTCCTGTGCAACCTGGGATTTGCTCCTAAAGTCTTTGCCTCCACCAGTGTCCCAAGACCAGACTCATTGGGCTCGCCACAGTCCAAGCAATTTCCAAGGGCCTGTGCCCAGCTAGGAGCCGCTGGAGGAAGCTGGCAACAGTTCTGGTTCCAGGCTTATCCAGCCCAGCCTAAAAATGGCTCCCGGCCAATTGCTCTCGCTGCAGTAGGACTGAGTCCTCTGCACTCACCACCAGCCAGTGCAGTCCTCCAGGTCTGCCACTCTCTTCCACTGCCATGTCTCTCTGCAGTGGCCTCCAGGGTTGCCAGACTCCACCATCACCCACCATGCGTGTTGCCAGGTTCCAACAGCTCCTTTTGCGAGTTAGTCCAGCTCTGGGTGAAGGCACCACCAGCTACTGCCTTCTTCTTCACTGAAGTTTTTCTTTTTTACTCACTATGTAGGCTTCAACTCACACTTCAGATTCTTCCTCGGTCCAGGGACCCACTTCCTTCCTTCTTGTTTTCCTCATGATGCTCTCTCTATTCCAGCATCTGGATGGTGAGTCTCAGAGAGGCTGTTTTCTTTGCTGGGAAGTGTTTAGCTTTTAATTGATACAGGGTCTTGAAGCTCAGAGTTTGTTTTATAGCTCGGATGAGACTTTGGACTTGGACTTTTCAGCAATGCTGAAACTGTTAGGACTTTGGCAACTCTTAGAGATGGGCTAAATGCCTTTTGCATAAAGGAATGTTACATGAATTTTGGGAGGCCAAAGGTGGAATGTTATGGTTCTAATGTAATGTAATGTTGATAGATTTAATACTGGTTCTTAAAGATTGTTAAACCTCTGTTATATTTTTCAAGTTATGAAATGATAAAAATAAGCATGTCGGGGCCAGGGATTTAGCTGAGTGGTGCAGCGCCTACCTGGAAAGTGCAAGGTTCTGAGTTTGATTCCTTGTAACCATCCTTCCAAAAAAATAGAATAAGTATGTCTTTGTATCCAGGAATGAGTTTAAAGAAATATGATTGCCAAGTTGACACAGGATGGATTGCATTGGTTAATACATCAGTTAATATTTGAGTTTAGAAGTTTAACTAAGAGGCTCAGCAAAGGACCAGGGTCCTCACATTGTAAATCTCCTTATCTGGTGCAAGAGGAAGACATGGAGATGGTTTGAGAGCTACACATGCCATAAGATGGGTAACCTGCTTAAAAATGTAAGAGAGGAAAAGAGGCTTGCTTTCCCCCTTCCTCATTTGCTCTTGTTTCTTTTGCTGTCTTCTGCCACCTTGAAATGTTGCCCTTCTGCCATGCCACAAGGCCTTGGAATCAGCTGATTACAGACTGAAACCTCCACAAACTGTGCGCTAAATAAACCTTTCCTTCCCTAACTTTTTTTATTGAGTATTTCATCCCAGCAATGAAAAAAATAAGACAAGTGAAAGACATGTCCAATGAAAACTGGAGTACCCTGGAAAAGGAGATTAAAGATGACATTAGAAAATGGAAAGATGGGCCCTGTTCCTGCATAGGTAAATTGATATACATATTTAACACAATCCCAATCAAAATACCAACAGCATTCTTCACAGAATGGGAGCAAACAATTCTAAAATTGATATGGAACCAGAAGAGATCCAGAATATCAAAATCAATCCTTGGCAACAATAACAAAATGAGTGGCATCACAATTCTGAGTTTGAAGTCATATTACAAAACTATAGTGATAAAAACAGCATGATACTGGCACAAAATCAGACAGGACAATCAGTGGAACAAAACAGGATGTAGAGACAATCCCAAGCACATTCAATTGTTTGACCTTTGACAAAGGGGCCAGAAAACATAGAGTGGACCCCCAAAATTCATGGAGGTTACATTCTTAGAACACCCAGGAACTGTGAAAAACTTCGAATTTCAGATGGGTTTGGCCGAAGTGAGGAGTGAAGATAGCAGAGTGATTGCCTTGCCTAAGTGATCTCAAGGGGGCAGACAGACCCCTTGGAGGGCCCTTACTTTTTCTGGGTCATGTAAGGATCCTTATCATACAAGATTTTCTTGTAAGGATCCTTATCATACAAGATTTTCCTTTGGGTGCTCAGAACAATTCTGAACTCAGGATTTGGCAAGACAGCATAACCCTAACCCTAACCCTATTCATTCTTGGAAAGGACTATAAAAGCCAGGAAACCAGAGGCAGCAGTACCGAGGGAACTATCTTGGAAGCTAACTTTGAAGTCCTTGTCTCACAGGTTCCAGATTACCTGTATTTTACTTTTGTCTCTATGAATTTGCTTATTCAATATTATCTCATGGGTTTCGGCATATCTTCTAGAGCAGTGGTTCTTTTAATCACCCTTTCCCTGTCTTGAAATACTGATATCTTTCTACACATCACCTCCATGGTAATGGCTCTCTTTGGTTCCACCTCTCAGCTTCAACACAGATATGCCCTCAGGGTGCCAATATCCTGTAACTCCTCTAGAAAAACAAAACAAAACAAAACCCACTGACAGCCAGATGTGGTGGCTCACACCTGTAATACCAGCACTCGGGAGGCTGAGGCAGGAGGGTCATTGTGAGTTTGAGAGCAGCCTGGGCTACAAAGTGAGCTCAAGGCCAGCCTGAACTGCATAGCAAGACCCTGTCTCAAAAAGACAAACAAACAAACAAAAAACCCCACTGACTGCTATGGTTTGCTTAATTACGAAGAAATTATTTCCCAAACTGAAGGCATTTGTGTTTAGTTTTAAACAGGAGCTTAATTTGTGATATTTGTGAATTCTTTTACTTTTAGTCCAAACAAGAAGAGTATATAAACAGCAAGTAGGATGACTGTAGGGTTCATAAATGTCTTCCAGCTTTGGCCGCTATGTGAGAAGCACAAGTAAGACCACAGCAGTAACTTCCAAATAATCATTGTGATTTGACATGAAAGAGATGTTAAAACACTACACTTATCTTGAAATCCTGGCTTATCCTGACATAGGTTTACTGGAGGAGAACAAGGTTCACTTTTTAAATTAAATATTCAATATTATGAAGAAAAAAAACCCCTGCAAATTTCAGATAGTGTCAGAAAAATGCCTGTAAATGATTATTTAGTTTAAACACTAAATATGCTATATCTCCCACAGTTATGTAATTTAATAAAATACTATATTAGTAAAATCTTAGAAGATGCAAGGTGTTCTGATAGCATTTTAGAGATCTTAGGGCTTTAAGAACAAAATCATCCAGGCATGGTGATGCATGTTTGTAATGTCAGCACTCTGGAGGCTGAGGCAAGAGAATCAGCGTGAGTTCAAGGTCAGCCTGAATAGTGAAACCTTGTATCAAAGAAGAGGAGGAGAAGGAAGAGGAGGTTATGGAGAACAGGAGGAAGAGGAAGAGGAGGAGAGGAAAGATAAAGAAGAAGACAAAGAAGACCAAGAATACTCAGAGAGCAACCTGTTATGATTTGGAATCCTAGTGCATCTGCCAGAGATGAGTTACAGGGCAGCAACCAATCAGCAGTAAGGAAAACTGACTAATGCCCTCAGATTGGCTACTTGCAAATCTCCTGCCAAAAAAATTTTTGCGGAGGATATTTGTGGTTTCAGTGGGATTGCACAGACAATTATCAGTTAGGTTCTCAAAAAACTCCACAAAGGATTGAAGCCACGAACTCTGAACCGAGATTTCATGGGAGCAGACTGTACACTGAAGGAAAGATAACCTCTTCAATAAATGGTGTAAGGAAACTGACCACCCACCGGCAGAAGACTGACTCAACACCTACATTTCTCACTGCATACTAAACTAAAATCAAAATAGATTAAAAGATAAATGCTAAAACAGAAACAATCTAGGGAAAGATAAAACTCTTCAAGTCACTGGCAAAGACTTTCTGAACAGAGTCAGTTGTACAGGAAATAGCTTCAAGAATCAACAAATGGAATTGTCTCAAATTAAAAAGCTTTTGCACAGCAAAAGAAAAAAATCAACAGAATGAACACCCAACCTACAGAATGGGAAAAAATTTTTGCCAACTATTTCTTGGACAGAGAACTAATATCTAAAATACACTGCACACATAACTAAAAAAAAACAAAGTAGACCTACCCTCAAAAATAAAAGACCTGAGCCGGGCATGTCTGTACCCATCTGTAATCCCAGCACTCTGGAGGCTGAGGCAGGGGGATTGTGTGATTTCAGGGCTAGCCTGACCTACATGTTGAGTTTGAGGCCAACCTGGACAACAGAGTGAGTTCAAAACCTGCCTGAATTACATAGCAAGACCCTGCCTTCAACAACAACAACAACAGTAATAATAATAACATGTTGGCAAAGCTGTAGGGGAAAAAGAACTCTTCTATATTGTTTATGGGAATATAAATTACTATGACCACTACGGAAATCAGTATGGAGATTCCTCAAAAAAATAAAACTAGAAATTCCATTCAACACAGCTATCCCCCTTATAGGTATGTTCCCGAAAATGTTGAAAATACCATGTTAGAGTTATATGTGCACACCCCAGCCACACAATTTACAACAGTTAAATCTTGGAAGCAACCTATATATTCACCAAGAGTTAAAACTATGAATAAAATGTAGTATTTACACACAATGGAGTACTACTCTGCCATCAAGGATAAACAGAGGAAAATTTGATACACCTTGAGCCTATAATAGTAAGTGAAATTAATCAGACATGCAAGCTTAAATATCACATGGTTTCTCTTACATGAGAAACTCAAAATATAAATAAATAACAAAAGATAGATTATAAGAAGCAGGGAGATAGATCTTTCCCATATGAGAAAAGGGGGAAAATGGGAAGAGGATCAAGAGAGAGGGAGAGCTGAGTGTGATGGTGCACACCTGTAATCCCAGCACTTGGGAGGCTGAGGCAGCAGGATTGCCACAACTTTGAGGCCAGCCTGGGCTACATAGTGAGTTCAGGGCCAACTTGAACTGCATAACAAGACCCTGTCTCTCAAAAAAAAAAAAAAAAGAAAGAAAAGAAATGAAGGGAGAGGGAAGAGATTAGAGGAGAAGGAAAGGCATGAAAAAAGAATCGAGATGTGTTACGTACAGGTACCAAGTCCCCAAAAGGAGTGTAATCATTATGGTTTTTTAAAAATTTTATTTAAAGAGAGGGGAAAAATAAAGCAAAACAGAAAAAAAAAGGGTAGAAACAATACAGAATTTTTTAAAAAATGAACAGTAAGAAATCACTAGCTGATACATTACATATTGTCTTCCTGGGTGTAGTTGTTCAAGTTACAAAATCAAAGCATACAGAGTAGACATTCAAACAGTGAGGCTGCAGACATCTCCGTTCTCTGATCCAACAAAAACTTAGCAACATAATTATCAATCCTACACCCTTAAATATACATGCAGTTATATCCTTTAGAGCACTTGCTTTTCCTCCTTTTGCTTTTTAAGTCCATTATCTGTGTAGTTATATCATGTTTCAGTTTGCTCAGTACCTTGCTGATCTGTTTTATTGTTGTTATTTACTTTTTAAAAATTTTTCTTATTTATTATTATTTTTTATTTTATTTATTTATTTTATTTTGAAGGTAGTAAAATACAGCAGAACAAGACAGGACATAGCCAACTGAGGCAGTGCAGTGAAATTGGCACAGAACCTCACAGCAGGCCTCTGGGACAACAGCAATAGGTACAATAATAGTACATCTGGTTTTCTTCACAATAGTTGTTCCTTCATTTAGGCAGAGCAATATCGAAGGAAATACCGAAATTACAAGAACAGAATATTGAATAGAGCAATACCATTGATCAAAACAGAGCAAAACAAAGAAAAAAAATTTGCCCTCAAAGAGATGGCAGAAGAAAATCCCCTTATTTGCTATATCGCATATAGTGAAACTCCCAAGACACACTCAGATCTCCAGCTCTCACTTGCTAGTGTGTGTGTGGGGGTGGATGGATGTTTGATTCTTAGCCCGCGCCCCGGTAGGCTCCCAGCCTCTCACCAGAGGGGTGAACTGGCTGCCTGTTTTCCCAGCGCCCCAAGGTCCAACATGGTGGATGGTGGATCTCAGGAAACGCTGATATGGTTTTCACCCTGGGGCGGCCGCGGCTTGCCAGGCCACAGTCACTTACCAGAGCGGCATGCTGGCGGCTGCCTGTTTTCCCAGCACCCCAAGGTCCAACATGGCCATTATGTACCACAAATATACTAATAAAAACTGAAAAAAAATCCTCCATAGATCAAACAGGAAATCTCTATGAAAAATATACTTAGAACCAAATGAAAGTAAAATATTGGGGCTGGGAATTTAGTTCAGTGGCATTTAGTTCACTGCCTTGCAAGTGCGCGGTCATGAGTTCGATCCCCGGTACTGATAAAAAGAAAAATATTCTGGTAGTCTATTTTATACTGAATTAATTACAAGGAATAACCTTTTACTAAGGAAAAAAATAGCTGGGTGTGGTATTGCATGCTTGTAATCCCAGCACTCTGAAAATCTGAGGCAAGAGAGTCATAGTTCCAGCCCAGCCAGGGCAATTAACTGATTTATACCCTGTCTCAAAACAAAAACAAAACAACAACAACAACAAAATTCTGTTTAAAGGCCTGAGTGTCCACGTGTGGTGGTTCATGCCTGTAGTCCCAGTACTTGGGAGGTTGAGACAGAAGGATTGCCATGAGTTTAAAGCTAGCCTGGGCTACATAGTGAGACCCTTTCAAAAAACAAAGCTGGGCATGGTGGCACACTCCTATAATCCCAGCACTTGGGAGGCTGAGGCAGGAGGATCCACAGGAGTTTGAGGCCAGCCTGGGCTACACAGTGAGTTTAAGAACAGTTTGAACTATGAAGGGAGACCTTGTCTCCAAACACACACATGTGCGTGCAAACAAAATATAAATAAATGAATAAATAAAGACATGTGTTCCAGCCATGGTAGCACATTCCTGTAATCCCAGCATTTGGAATACTTAGGATCACTGCGAGTTCAAGTCCAGCCTGAACAGAACTACATAGGGAGATCTTATCTCAAAAATAAATAAGGCAGATCGAGGGGTTTCTGACACAGTCTTTGGCTGGAAAGGGACACAGAGGTAGCAGCTCAGGGGAAACGAAGCTGCAGTGATGGGGGAAAGGTGACCAGCAAGGACGAGCAGTGGGAGCAAACTATCCCAAAGCCCTGGTTGTGATCAAGTGTAAGACGGGGGCACCATCACCAACTGGGTACTTTGACCTTTGGTGGTGTGTTGGTATTGAGCCTGAGAAAGGTGAAGCCATAAATATGGAAGAGACAGGAAAAGTCTTCAAGCAAGAAGAGGAAATGAAGAAAAGCATTGCCTTTCCTGCCAGCATTTGGTTAAATAAATAACTGGACATCACACTTCTCCTCCGTGAAGACTGACCAGGGCTACATACACAAGGAAGGTGACTTCGTCAAAGCTGACTTTGTGGTCCATGTGGATGGTTTCAATGGTTTCAGTGCTAACGTGGCTCGCACTTTTGTCACCAGCACACCTCAGGGACCCGACCCAAGTAACAGGGAGGAAAGCAGATGTCATGAAGGCAGCTCCACTCTGGGCTGAAGTTGCCCTACGCTTAGTCAGACTTAGAAACCAGCATGCATAGGTGACAAAAGCCTGAACAAAGTTGCCTGCTCATTTCATTGCACACCGGTAGAAGGTGTGTGGTCACATGAGCTGAAGCAGCAGCCACTGATGGAGAGAAAACTGTTATCCAGAATCCCACAGAGCAGCAGCAGAAGGACCATGAAAAAGCTGAATTTGAGGTATACAAAGTACACCTTCAAATGCTGTGGTCTGGAAATGCAAATTTTGCATGTCTTTCTGAGTGAGGTGGAAGGGTGCTTCAATTTAAGAGCACTGAAAGATGAGAAGGCCCAGATGGGTGTGATAGAGTGTGCTACACATTTAATGTTCTGTATGAGAAGGGAGGTGAATTTGTTGCCCGGTTTACCTCTACAGTCTTCCTCTTGCCCAGTGGCCCCATGCGGATATCCAGTGGTCCCTCTGCAGCCTGACCCTCTACAAGCTGGAGATGAAGGTCCAGGCTGCAGAGCTAATGGCTCCAGAGTTCTGCAACTTGGAAAGCCAGAAAAAGAAGGCCTCCAAGCCTGCAGAGAATATTTCCTTCCTTCCTTCCTTCCTTCCTTCCTTCCTTCCTTCCTTCCTTCCTTCCTTTTCTTCCTTCCTTCTTTTTCTGCCTTCCTTCTTTCCTTTCTTTTTTTTTTTCTTTCTTTTTTGGTCTTTTAGACCAAAAAATAAAGGGTCTCACTATGGTGTTCAGGCTGGCCTTGAGCTCACTTTGTAGCTCAGGCTGGTCTTGAATTTGCAATGATCCTCCTGCCTCAGCCTCCCAAATGCTGGGTGGGATTACAGGTGTGCACCACCCTGCCCAGCTCTGAAGACTACTTTAAATAGAAAAAAAAAGAAATTAAATAATTCAATCAGGAATCCAAATCCATTGTCTTCAAATCCCTCTTTCTAGCCTTTTCTACTATGATTTCTCGGTCAGAGTTTGTGGCCCTACAACACAAATCAGTCAGTAAAAAACTCTCTTGATGTCAGCATTTTCTAATTGATTGTTCAGGGCTTTTTCTCCTCTCCCATTTCACACTCTCCTCAAGTATTTTATTTACCCTCCAAAGTCAGAAGAGCTGTTCTACAAATGGTTTTTATTCCATGTGGCAGATTCCAAATCGGACCCAGGCTGCCTCGTCAAGCCCGTCCCATTTTTAGGAGTTGAAGTCTCCATTTATGCAGTGGTTATAATCTGTCAACTGGGTCTTCACTTCTGAATCTTTTTAGCCTTTTTTTTTCCCGCAGGGTGTCTTTTCCTCTCCCCATTTTCACAAAGCTGTAAAGAAGTAATCCATCTCTGGAGTCAGTGGAGTCTTCTCTCATTCCAGCCTACACCAATCTAGGCAGACGGTCAACTGATTTTCTTCCCTCTTTGAGATATTTTGATTTCCCTTCCTTGCAAAAACAAACAAAACAAAACAAACAAAAAACCAGGTGCCTGAGGAGTAGACTGACTTGAAAAAACTAGATTTCTTAAGCTGTGGACTTGGATTGAATGAATTTCTGGGGGGATTGTAGGGGAAGGTGACACATTTCAGTACCTCTGGCATGCTATCCCAAGATTCTTAAACACACTGAAAATGACATGGCCTCATGAAAACAAACAAACAAATAAATAAATAAGCTTGAAGATGTAGCTCAGTGTGAAAGTCATGGGTTTAATCTCCAGAGTAGAAAAAAAAGGAAGAAAAATAATTTTAAAAAACACAGGGGCTGGGGATTCAGCTCAGTGGCATAAGCGCCTGCCTTGCAAGTGCATGGTCGTGAGTTCGATCCCAGGTACCGATTGAAAAAAAATAGTTATTGGCAGTGAGGGGATGCAGGCGCACAAGGCAGCAGGAGCTATTTCCAGTCGTGTCTGTGGAAGGGGATAATGGAGATAATTCTAGAACAGCAGTGGCTGTACCATGAGGAGAAGGAACGGCTTGTGGACATAATGGCCAAAGAGATGCTCACTAAGAAGTCCACGCTCCAGATCAGTTCCAACCACCATCTCAGGCCATGAAAGACAGGTTTATAGCAATCAGTGGGAACCTCAGTGACTTGTATGGTGGTAAGGATGGGTTAGGGGAGGAGGTGCTCAGTGCCATTTCAGGACAGAATGAATTTGCTGAATTCTGTAACAGACTCAAGTAAATAAAGGAATTCCACTGGAAGCACC
Source organism: Hydrochoerus hydrochaeris (assembly GCA_004027455.1). Classification (NCBI taxonomy): domain Eukaryota; kingdom Metazoa; phylum Chordata; class Mammalia; order Rodentia; family Hydrochaeridae; genus Hydrochoerus; species Hydrochoerus hydrochaeris. The sequence goes on from PVLA01000556.1 coordinate 360,979, forward strand.
CAAATGAGATGTGTGCTGGGATCAGTAGAATCAGAGGGGCTCCTGAAAGCTCGAGAATCCAAGTGAAGAGGCAAAAAAACTTGGTGGAGTTCACAGACAAAGAGAGATGTGGCCATTACCCGGACCTCCATGACTGTTTTTTTGTTTTGTTTTGTTTCGTTTTTGATATCAGGGATCAAACTCACGACCTTGAGCTTGCCAGGCAGATGCTTATGCCACGGAGGTAAAATCCCCAGCCCCTGACCTCCATGACTATTACCTCAGGTGCATTAACCTGAAGGTGACTGAGAAGCTGGATTATATCACCTGCCTGTCAGTCTTTGACCAGTTATTTGACAGGAAAGAAAGGATACAGAATACAAGACATACCTTGAAATGGTGCTTGAGAATCTTCAGGATTACACAGAGTGGAGCCCCTTCAAGATCAGAATGAACATTTTGGGAAGATCGAATTTGAGAGGAAATGGTATCTTCTCTGGATGGTCGAAAGAGACAAGCAGTGCCCTGACCCATGCTGGTGCCTGTCTTGATCTGTCTGTATCTTTCTCCTGGGAGGAGTTGGCCTCTCTGGGTCTAGATAGATTGAAGCCCACACTCTTAGCTTTGGGCCTAAAATGTGTTGGTTCCTCTGAAGAGCGAGTCCAGAGGCTATTGAGCACCAAAGGGAAGTTCTTGGAATCACTCAACACCTCCCCATTTGCCAAAAATCCCAAATTCAAGGGTATTAAGAATGACAAAGAGAGGAACAAAGATATTGCTTTCCTAGAAGCCCAGATTTATGAATACATTGAGATTCTTGGGGAACATCAACAGCTCACTCATGAAAACATACAAGACAAGCAAGCCAGGAAGGCGAAGAGCAAGAAGAGGAAGAAGAGCAGATCATTGAGTGAAAGTGAAGATAAAGAGAATGAGATCATTTACAACCCCAAAACCCTGCCCCAGGGCTGGAATGGCAAGCCCAGCCTCTACATGGCTTAAATATCAATTACAGTTGTGAGATTTGTGGACGTTACACCCACAGGGGGCCTAAAGGCCTTCCAGCAGCACTTTGCTGAATGGCATCACACTCGTGGCATGAGGTGTTTGGGCATTCCAAACACTGCACACTTTGCTAACGTAACACAGATTGAAGCTGCTGTCTCCTTGTGGGCCAAACTGAAGCTGCAGAAGATTCCAGAGCGAGGAAGACCAAGACTCCAGTGGGAATGTTGTAAATAAGAAAACATATGAGGATCTGAAAAGACAAGGACTGCCGCAGTGTTCAGGGATGTAACTCAATTTCTGGGCTTGTCCAGTCTTCCCTGAGGTCTTCTTTTTCTATTTCTCCCAACCAAATGCTCTTAAAGATTCTTTGCTATGTGGTTTCATAGTTTGGGATGCTTCTTGTAGAAACAAAGCATGCTGGAAGATTGCAGGGTTCAAATGTGTTTTATCTTTGCTTTATATTTAAAAAATTCCGTGGGAAAACAAAATCAGAATTTTTTTTAAAACATAGTTAGTGAGCCAGTTGTAGTGGCTCAGGCTTGTAATCCCAGCATGTGGGAGGCTAAGGCAGGAGGATCCCTGTGAGTTCAACCTCAGCCTGTATTACATGGCAAGACTCTGTCTCAAAAACAAACATAGTTATTGAACACGACTTTGTAAGAAATTTTTGACGATTCTAGTTGCTAATGCTGCTCTTGAGCAGTTTCTTGAATCATCAAAAAATTCTTACAAAGTCATGCTAAAACATTAAAACAATAAATTTGCATTTTTACAAAAAGGCAAGAAAAAATTATGAAAGAAATGTATAATCTATAATCATTTTATCATTTTTTAAAATAATGTGTTTGTTTGTTTGAGTCAGGGTCTCAGCTATGCAGTGCTGACTGACCTCACCACACCTGGCTGAATCATTTATTTTTATTACATTGCTACTTTGTCCAAACGTTTCTGGTCTACCAAGAGGATTCCTACTCATATGCCACAGTAAAAACGTCCCATCAGTGCTGATATCTTGCCAACTTTATGTCATATAAAATGCTTATCTTGGGCTGGGGATTTAGCTCAGAGGCATAAGCACCTGCCTGACAAACGTGAGGTCATGAATTTGATCCCTGGTACAAAATAATAAAATAAAATGAATAGCTTTACAGATTTTTTTCATTTTTGCTATTATGCATATGTGTCTGTGAAAGTAAGAAGCAAACGTTTTATTTCACAAAGTGTAATTAGATTTATAGCTTTTAAATAGTTGGACACGTGGTAGGTCGAGTCGCATTTCATCTTTTTCCTGGACCCAGTAAATGTCAGAGGCGTGGCTGGTTCTACCCTCTGTGACCCTGGGGACCTCAGCTGTATCTTCTGGGAAAGGAGGATGAGGCTCGAGTTTACAGAGCTGGGAAGAGCCGGACACCTGGTGCGTGGCGGGTGCTGAGCAAATATGGCTCAGAGAAGTTCCTTCCCCCTCGCGAGGAGGAAATCAGTGGTCGTGGAGTGCTCTGGGGTTTCGTTCGCTTTATTCTTCCTCCCAGAGGTGCAGGGGAGACGTGAGGCTAGGGGTGAGGCAGGAGTTGAGCCATCAGGCAGAGGGCGCGTGACGGATGCCGCGAGTGTGAGCCACCGTCCCAGGGGCGATAGTGGGAAGCAGAGGAATCCCCATCCGCCCCCGCAGAAAACACTGCCTGCGTGTGCCCGCGTGTGTTCGCGTACGCGGAGAGGATCAGCGCCCACTCCGCAGACAGCAGCACGCATGACGAGCTGCCCACCCCTCCCGCGGTCCGGGGCGCACACGCGCGCTCCGCGGCCACGCCCGCACACCCTCCGCACGCACCGGGCGGCCGAGGGTCCGGTTGCCATGGCGCGCAGGAGCGTGTGAGCCCGCCAGCCCCTCCCGCCCCCGGTGGAAACCGCTCAACTCCCACTCTGATTGGCCGCCGCTTCCTCATTATGCAAATCATTTGCGTAGACTCCGCGGCCGGCTGCCTGACGTCACCAAGCACAGGGCTGGGGCTCGGGGCTCGGCTCCCGGAGCTCGGGCGGGAGCCCGGAGAGCGCCGCGCGGGGACCCCCGGCCGGACCCCCGCGCCCCGGCCCGCTCTGCCCCGGCCCCGCCCTCCGCTCGCCGCCCTTGCGCCCGCCCCGCCCCCGGCAGCCCCCCGCCCTCGCCGCCCGACCCCGCCCCCTCCCGGCCCTCGCCACCGGTCCAGGGAGGGGACGGCGGGACCGGCGGGACCGGCGGGGACAGGGCGGGGCATGGCCGCGGCGCCCGGAGGGTCCGCGCCGCCCGCCGGCCCCGGCCCGCGCCTGGGCTTCAGCACCGCGGACAGCGGCGTCGGCGCCAGCGGGCTGAACCCGGGGGCCGCGGTGCCCATGAAGGACCACGACGCCATCAAGCTCTTCGTGGGGCAGATTCCGCGGGGCTTGGACGAACAGGACCTCAAGCCGCTCTTCGAGGAGTTCGGCCGCATCTACGAGCTGACGGTGCTGAAGGACCGGCTCACCGGCCTCCACAAAGGTGCGCGGGGTCAGCCCAGCCCGGCCCGGCCCGGCCCGGCCCGGCCCAATTCGAGCGCGGCCCGGCCGCAGCCCCCGCTTCAGCCCTGCCCAGAGCCGGTCCTGCCCACCTCTGCCCCGACCCTCCTGCCCCGAAGGTCCCCAGCCCGGAATACCCTCCGGATCGGATCGGATCGGATCGGACCGTCACTCCGGTCTCCTCCTAGCACGTTCTTGGCGCTCACCCTCCAAGCCCGACCCCATCTCTCGTCCCTGCAGTCCCGCCCTGCAGGTGGACCTCGCAGTCCCTCCCATCACACCTCCCAGATCCCGCAGTGTGGACACTTATCCCCAAACCTGCTGGCTTTCCCAAACCCCCACCTCCCGAACCCCGGACCCGCGTGTTCCCGAACCCTCCACCTGGCGCCGCCCCACCCGGGCCCGACTACTCACACCCGGACCTTGGACTCGCACCCCTCCTCCCGGCCTCCGGCTCCAGCCAATCCCCAGAGCCTCCGCCTGACGCTCAGACGGTCAACCCCAAACCCCACCGCCCTGAGCTCTCCAGTCCTCGGGAACCCACGCCTGCCGGGCACAGAAGTGCAGTGCACCTCCCAGGAGGTTCTCAGTTCCAAATGTCCCCTGGCGGGTACCCCTACCGCCGTCCCTGGGCCAGAACCCCAGCACCCTCTATTCCGGATTTGAGATCAGACCTCCCCACCTCGGCCGGGAACTCCTGCCACCTCGGGCCCCTTCGTCTTCGCTTCCCCCTTCGCTGATCCTCGCTTCTTCCGTCCTCTGACCCCCCTCGCCCGCGCCCCCCGGCTCCTCACAGCAGCCCCTACTTCCCTTCCCTCAGGAGACCTCTGGGGGTGGGTCCTGCCGAAGAGGAAGGGGGGGCGGTCTTCTCCCTGCCCTTGCTAGAAACCCAGCCACACCCCTTTCTTCCTGAACCCGGGGAAGCGGCTTGTTTACATGCAGAAAAGTCTGCCCCGGCTGAGCTGAAGTAGCGGAGGAGAGTCACGTGTCATCCGTGGGCAGGGGCTGGGGAAATACTTTTCGGGGAAACAGAGGATGAGGATCTCCCCACACTGCATCATGTTGTAGATTCAGGTTTTTGGTGGGGAAGGGATGATCCTCCTCTCTTCAAATTGGTCCCGAGTAACAGCTGTAGCCGGATTCCTAAGGGGTGAAAATTGCGCCCACCTCTTTTCAGCTGGGAGACTGACGCAGGGGCTTCAGGACGATTCCCATAGAAGCGCTGGATGCATCTGGGTACACAGGCCATGAAAGGGCAAGATCCCACCATCCAGAGTCCTTATAATGCTCTTCAACTTCCCACGTATCTGCCCAACCGCCCATAATAACATTTTCTAGCTATTGATTTCACCAAGTAAATTCAAACCTAATCTTTTTGTAGGTTATGTGTACAAAAAGGAATATATGATACCTTTCATTCTTTCTCAAACACTGAGGGTCTCTGAACTCTTCCCTCTGCCTCTCTTTCTCTCCCCCAGTTAGCTCTAATTCTGCCCCACTCTTCTTCATTTTCTCCCTCAAGCCATACTTTTGTGTGTTTCTGTCCTTCCATTCCTCTACCTTCTACCCCAGGCAATCCACATAGACTCGTTTAGGTGGCGTTTTGGCCCCTGAGTCTTTCCGACATGTCCTCCGCCTGCTTCTGACGTCAGATGATATGGTTTGGGGGCAGAAGACAGGGTAGTGATGTAAGTGGAATCAGGTGTTTGGGGATTTATTTGCGTTCTAACTTGCACCTCTCCGAGGCAAGTGCCACCTCAAAAGATGATCATGGAGGGTCTCCAAATCAACATCATCCCCACCCTCTCCCCAGTGACAGTGGCATCTCAAGCTAGTCACCCAAAGAGTGACTCATTTTCCTTTTGATGGCTGGGTACTGAGGGAAATAACCGTAGTGCTTTGAAAACAAGCCAGCCTTGGAGTTAGAAATTTCCAAATATCGCCTTGCCTCTGCTACACCCTGGGCTTCAGGTTCCCTACTGATATGATGTGAGACTGATAGGAGTTGTCTGAAGGCCCCTTAATTCAATAAAAGGCAGATATCCCCTCCCTCATCTTTAGGAGACAGACCTAATAGAAGACACCTGAAAAAAAAATGTTCCCATTTGCTTTTCTAGTCTGCTGAGGTCTAAGTGGAAAATTGCTCCAAGCTCCTAATGGTTTCCGGCATCTACTTTCTCCTCCTTCAGTCCTCCTCCTTCCTATACTCAAAAGGATCTTTTAAAAAACATAGATCTTATCATGTCACACACCTGCTTAAAACCCTTTAGTGGCTCTCCATTGCTTTCAAGAAAAAGTTTAAAATCAGATTGAGGCCTGTAATTCCTGCCTGTATCACTGGCCACTCCACCCACCAGCCTCCAACCCTGCTAGTCTTCTGTTTCCCAGCACACTAATTTTTTTTTTCAGTATGGGGTATTGGACATAGAGCTTTTGCATTGAACTACACCCTTAGACCTTTTTATTCTTTTAAAAGAATAAGACAGAGTCTTACTAAGTCGCCAAGTAGTCTAGCCTTTAAAGTGTGATTTTCCTGCTTTAACCTCCTACTGTGTTGGGATTACAGATGTGTACTCCGCTCCTAGCCCCAACATACTAACTTCTTGACTCAATCTTCATATATGCTCTTCCCTCTACCTGAAATAATCACCATCCTTTTGTTGCTTGGTTCTAGAGGACTTCATAGTCTTGTTCTCGAATACTGGGTGTCTTGAGATATTCTTAACTCATTTGGACTCAGGTGCCCCATCATGTTCGATCTTATTTTTCATGAATGTAGGGAA